>OY293416.1:7119039-7501417 GCA_958502065.1 Chrysolina americana | reverse complement strand
TTTTCATAGACAAAAATCAGAAAAAGTCTTAGTAGCATACGCGTGGTTGGGAAATATAGTACTTTATTTGTATAGGAGAGAAACAATCGATTGGACCGTTACAAATAAACGAATATGAGGTGGAAATGCAAAGAGGTGTGTTTGATTGTAGGGGTAGAACGTGTTTTTTTACGATTTATTACAAAAACAAACGTCATACTTGAAAAAGTTGACGATGAAATTTTTAGATGTTAAATCAAAGATCTAGAATTATTTATTGAGCTATATTTTCATGTAACCTTGAAAATATTGAGAAAACCTAAAATCTTATTTTTTGTTTTTCAATACTAATTTGATTTTAATGAAATTTGGTGGTTTTTATATTATAAAGAAGCTTTGCATTTTGCAAAGCATAAAAGTCTTGAGTAAATATGGATATTTTCAGTAAATTTTCAGGTAAAATTATTGTTGAGAGAAATTGTTTTTCACACCATTTCAAAGTAGAGGTTTTTTGATCCACATTTTGAAAGATTATTAGTCCTTCCTTTCAAATTTAATTCGACGAAGATAAAATAAAATGTATCTTCTTCAAAAAAATAACAGTTTCTTCGAGCGTGTGTGTGTATATGTATAACACTATCATTTTTACATTATTTATTATACTCTTGTGATCCTTGCTTATTATTTGGTCTCTCTTTTTATTTTATGGTACTTTTGGTATTGTCTATGTGTGCGTACTTATATGAAACAGTTATATTTTTACATTATTTTTACAAGACGTGTTATACTCTTGTAATCTGTTTTTATTCATACTCAAGTTATACTTATTTTTCCTCTTATACAACTGAAATACCACATTTTTTGACCACCTTTATACTGCTAAGATTTTTGAAAGAATTACTGACCGGAGAAAATATATTTGGAACAGGATAATATAATAATACTTCCTTAGTGTGTGTCAAAACGACAAAAGAGCAAAATATCCGACAGATAATTCGTAATGATAAACTAAAACTGTACTTTGGCAAAAATACAATTATTGTGAATTGTAATTATATCGATTGGATCATATCCATAACAAAATGCAGACTGTATTCTGTAAAAACAATAAACAAATGTCTGATGGTGAAGTTTTTTGCCAGTATGATAAACTATCAGGAAAATTACAGAAAAGTTTTATAGCAGTTAGAGCGATTCAAATTTCATTCCGTCCGTACTTTTTCAGAAAGTATTCTGTAGACCGAGACATCGTCGAAACGAACACATCACGATTATGCGCTGTCAGACATAACAGTAGTAAACCCGTATAAACTTTGCCGTGTGTTGCGACATCGTCAAAATGCACAGTAACTATTTGGTCAAGAGGATGTTATTGTTCTCAAGTAATAGTACATTATGTGACAAGTATTATTATAACCACCCTTTTGTTAACCTGTAGTTTAAGCTCGAGCATAGCGAGTGTTTAATAAAGAAGAGTATGGAAGAGTTTATAGACGTATTATATACCGTACTCCTACGAACTTTTTCAAATCAATAACACTGTATTTTTTCAATCTTGATTTTTTTGTTATTTCGAACGTTTCAAGTAACAGACCAAGATCTACGGAGATGAAACAGTCATCATATAGTATTGAATTTGAATGATGCGAGTAGGGTATAAAATCAACCAGATTGAAGTGATAATATTCACTTTGAGTGGCAGAGGTAACAGATTCACAAATCTTGATTCATTCAACAAATAAAATACTCGAAACTGCACTTGAAGGAACATACAATTACTCACTTAGGCAGGGGTAATCCAAGAACGTTCTGGACTTAATGTTTGGCTGAGATCATTGAGGATGAGAAAAACTACTAGTTTAATATTTGAAGGGACTTTGGAAGGAGGTGGAAGGCTAGTTAACCTCAGAAGTGAAATATTATCACGCTCCAATCTAATTTTATTGATTATAATAGGATTTTTCCAGCCTTCAACTATGAGACTGTATGAAATACATCGATGATAATTACATTATGATTCCCCGTGGATTTTGAGTTTTGGCGATTCATAGTTCGCAATAAACTACGCCAGTGCGTATTTCAGTGAAATAAATCGCCCCGGAAACGGGAATGTTCCCTGAACAGTCAGCCATGTTTGTTTTCTATTTCCTTGAGTGTTCTCTAGCGATGCATTGTAACTTTTGTAGACATAGTGTGGAATATAATTCCCTGAGTGGAATTCGAAAGATTACTCTGAAAATACTCCACATTGAGGAAGTATGAGGTGTTATTATTATGAATGCAAAGGCACTCTGAGGGTTCGTTCTACAATCGGGATACTATATCGTTTATGAAAACTACTCACCTGTTTCTTCGACATTTTTTGGTTTTCCTGGTAGAATCTGCAATTCAAAAAAATAATTGATTGGAAAATGGGATACGTTAATTGTAATTGAAGTGTTTACGAGTAAAACTATGATTCTGATAAAGCATTTTGCTGTTTTTAGAGTTATATACAGGTCATTAATTCCATATGCCCTGCTGAATCAGCAATATTCCAATGGATTGGAACTAGCACTTGAAAGCTATTTACATACCAAGAGAGAAAAATAATGTTTTTCCTCCTGAGGTATGAGGACAGTTTTTTCCACTACCTTCAAGGTCGTTATTTTTATAATGTTCTAAAAATTATTATGCGTGAATACTTATGAGAACAAATGCAGAAAGTTGTGCAACTATATGCGGCTATATGACGAAATATCAAGTAAGTGTTGCGTAGCATCTTCATCGTGTTGACATTTTTGGTAATACAAACATAACAAATGTCATAAGCTGTCACGGTTGTTTACCCTTTCAAGTTGCTTCTAAATTTTGAAAATTAGTGCCAGCGAAGACGACCTGCCAAAAATTGCCTCATCTTCTTGATAAATCGAGAGAGCGATATGAAAAAAATAGTTGTAAGAGCGGAGAGTGAAAAAGTCTCCGAAAATGTTACCTTAGTATTTTTTTCGCAGCGTGCAAGAGAGTTGAAACCATCAACATTATGGAGCAAATATAGTACGATCAGTGGTGAACGTAAGGGAAAATATAGACATTAAGTGTCCAAAATTATCAGCATTCATCAAGAAAAATGCGCCAAAGAAATCTCTGACTTTTGAAGAGATGAAATTTTGAAATTTTTGCCTTGAATGCAGATTATTTGCATATGATGGTAATCTCTTTTATTCCGTTATCCATTAGGTTTTCTAAAAGGACCATTTATAAAATGGGTTAGTCATGAAATGGTTGTATGAATGGTCTTTCAAATTATACCTTCAAACTGACTCGTAAGGGTCTTTGATTAAATTGTGTGCATTTCTGTCTTGGAAATTCTGTTTATTTTTTAGATTGCTTTACTATTCGTCATTTGCAGCCTTTTAGATGCGAAGAACTAATCAAAATGGATGTTAAAGACCTTGATGATCGGGGCGATATGGTAAAGTTATCCCACCCATTACAAAAACCAAGTGAAAAGGCATATTTATTGATTCTGATGACATAATAAACGGATTGTCCGCCTTGGTATACCGCAAATATTAAAATTCCAGACAGCCCAAAAGATCGCACTCCAGATTTTTGTTGATTACTATAAAGGAAAATCATCTGTCAATGTAATCAGGAAGAATTCAAAGGCTGAAATTCCATTGAAAATTTCCACATTTCCAGAATTGAGAGACTCCAATGTTATACCGGTCATTGTTTCAGAAGACTTCGGCTACGCTGTTCGTCAATTCAGGTGGTGACTTGGTGACACTTGAGCAGCATAGAAGCTGGAAGTCTGGGAAGATTTCTGAGGGATATGTTGCAGAATCATTAACAAAAACAAAAAGGAAATTGCAAGTAAAATCATGACTGTTTGGGAATTCACTTTGATTCTTAGTTATTCTAGGCATCACGTTGATAGCTTTGTGTCGATAGCTCTTCCTTCATCGGGAAGCAACCTTGCAAGCATCCACACTACATCAATAAGTAATCATCAAGAAGTAGTGGTTAATATTTCAGCGGAAAATGGCTTTTTAGGGGGAATAACTTTCAATAATTTTACGAACTGTACAATTAATCTGAGCCGTCAAGTTTTTCATTTCATGTTGTTGAATTGAAAAATAGGAAATACACAATTTTATGAATTTTTAACTTTATTTTTATAAAAATCTTCTTCCGAAAAAAAACGAGAGACTCCCGGCGGTAGACAGAATATACACAAGAAAGTGGTTCGATTTTCGCTACTGCGGCGATGGCATCTGTTGTTGTATTCTCTATAGTTGAAGTAATTTGAGATAATGATAATTGTTATTGTTGAAATTGATATTTATCATTTTGGTACACTATATATTGATTTCATCATTTTAGTCGCTATATGAACTAATAATTATAAATTACTCTTGAAAAAATTATTTCAATGTTGAAGAAATTAGTGGTGGTTATTGCACGTCCAAATATTTCGAAAAAAAAAAAAAAATTCAGATATACTAAGTGATTTTTAGATTCTTTGCATTTTATAAAATTAGCAAAATCTCATGAGTTATATTTTTCTGAAAATAAGTAACATTCGGATGAAATTTTTCAATGATATCTTTGCTATTCATTAAACAATGAGGTGAGAAAACTTGATTTTTCCGTGAAATTGTAGCTTCAACCGCAATTTCTTCGTCTTTGTTAACTGTACCAAAAACTGCGATTTTTCTATCAATTGTTAGTATTTTTTGTTTATAAATGGCGTGCAAGCAATACTGATCTGAATTAATTATGTACCTAGTTTAATTGTTAACTTACTTTATCTTTTATTCAATCTGGTAATCAATATTCTGCCTGCTTTGTTTTGGATGCAATGACAACATTCTTGAAAATTTAATTACTTTTACTTTAACTTTAACTTTTTAGTGGTCGGTGGATCAGCGGTCTAAGGCACAGCCCGTTCGAAACTCCAGCATAGCGATAGTCGGTTCGAATCCGATGTAGGTACGAGAATTTTTCTCAACTACTTTATATCGGATCGATAGGCGGCCCCATGCCTTGTTGAAAAGCAAGTGTATTGTGGGTTGTCTAGATGCCAATCTCGTCTAGTGCTAGCTTGGAGTGCACACCGACCACCCGAGGTGGTGCTGTAGGTTTTCCGGGTTTTCCTACAACTGAAAAGTGAATACATCACCTAAAATATCAGTAAGTCGCCCCGGAGCGCCATGGCAAATAATAATAATAGCCGTCCTCTACCCACACAGGCTATGCCTTTGGGTACACTCAACGAGTGTTTATGAGGGAGTATTATTATATTATTATTATTATCTCAAGCATACTATAACCTCGAACAATTTTTACTCGTTTTTTGTGTAGTTACAAATTATTCGTTGTACATATCCGCCATTACACATTTTCTGTCCGCGAACCCCCTATCACGAACCCCCAGGAGTTCAGGTACTCCAGGTTGAGAACCACTGTTCTAGAGGAATGAGAAATATTGTTATGAAAACATGAAAAGAAAATTTGTCGTTTTTTATTTTCCATTACATTTCAAGGAAAACATCCGAAATAAATGCCAAAGCTCGGGTAGCAGAAAAGATTATATTTCTCAAAGACCAAATCCACGATAACAACATAAGCCGGTCGATGAACTTTCTTTCCTCTTTATGATAGTAATGTTCACAGAATACACTTCCAGATATCAATCAGGACAGAATTTGTTTCCACCAAAGGACTTGAACTAAAAGTAGTATTGCCAAAAATGAAGGAACTGGTATAAGTTGTGAATGTCAAATAAACAATCGAGATAAATTTCCTCGAAAGGCGCTTTCACAACTATCCACCATAACGTACTACAAGAGACATATACGGACGTTTTTGTGACGGTGGATTGAAAGTTTCCATCTGCGGTTGAACTCCCGAGGGCCATCGTGGATCAGCGGTAGGCTACAATTCTACTCCACTCTACATTCCGGCAGAAAAGGTTGGATAAACTGTTAAACTTTTCTGGGAATTGGTAGTTTTCTGGTTTTAACCAAATGACATTTTTATGTCCGATTAAATACGTCAAGAGGGAGGAATAGAGAAGTTTTGAATAAAGTTGGATTTTGCCGTTCGTCTGAAAAAGTCCACGTGAACTTCGCTTATATTGTTCCAAATATTTACGGATTATCAGGAGTTTGAATATATTTATGTAAATTATGCATACTAAACTACTCAACACTAATTTCGTCGCACCCCAAAATTTTGACCCTATTTAAATCTGAATAACTTTTTTCTGCATTGAACAATATGAATTCTGTTCACACTATTCGCTAGCCCTGTCCTTCAGCTATAATCTCGTACTCCTTCAAAACATAAAGTTCTCCGCATGAAATCGATACCTGAAACAGTGCAAAATTTCTGAATCTTCAAAATTAAGATTTTTTTTTTCAAATTTGACAACAGTGGCATGAAGATGAACTCATCACCTCTAGAGATTTTCCGAATTGTCTTATTATCTCTTTTGTTTACAGGGTGATCTCAAAAAATTAACTTTTTGGTTTTGCAGTCATAACTTTTTTCGTTTTCAAAATCTCAGGCTCTTTTTGAAGATGAAACTTTAGATGAAGAGATATAAAGATCGAAACGGACTCAAGATGAAGATTGAAGATCAAGGGTCTCCTCAAAGTTGACATAAATCTGAAACACCCTCAAAATCTGGTTGGGAGGAGAATTAAATGAAAATCAACTTGTTTTCGAAATGATCATTTATTCTGAATACGTCCAGATCTTTCTTGCTTTCAATAGTCAAGATATGTGCGAGGAAAAACCCAATTGTAACGGCAGAATTTTGAAAAAAAATAATCACGTTGTTCGCCTGGAATGCATGGCCCGTAACCAAGGTTACAAGAATCACATTGAGTGACTGACAAGCCTGACCAGCTGAGTCTCATTCCACAATAGCGGTTTTTTTCTGAATCGTGAAGCATTATTCATGTTTGTTAGCAAGAACAAGAAAACAAGTTTTATTTAGTTTTTATTGAACAACAACAAAGAGAAAATAACGTGGATAACATTAGAAAAATATTTATTATATTCAGTATTTAGTGGGTCCTCCCCCTTTGGCAATTACTTCATTGACCCTTTCCGGCATGCTGTCTATCAGACTATCAATGAACTCCTGTGGTACAGCTGTCCATTCTTGCTGTACCGCATTCACCAAGTCATCCAAATTTTCCATTCGCCCTTTCGTTTCTTTCAATTTTAATTTCATACGACTCCAGACATGTTCCATCGGATTAATATCCGGAGAGAAAGGCGGCCAGTTCATTCGCTCAATACCGTGATCCCTCAAAAACTCGTTGATAATGTGAGCCATATGCGGTCTCGCATTGTCATCAACGAGAAGAAAGTTGTTGCCGATATTTACGGCGTAAGGGACCACGATTTCTCTCATACACAAATCTCTATATATCTCACCGTTCATACTCTCTTCTCTCAGAATCACCAATTCACTCCTCCCATTCATCGATATTCCAACCCACACAGTCACTCCTCCACCTCCAAAAGCCACCCTAGCCTCCATATTTTCTTCCAAAAACCTTTCATTCCTCCCTCTCCAAACTAACACTCGACCATCCTTTCGAAACAAGTTGAACCTACTCTCATCCGTAAACATACACCTATTCCACTCTGCTATTCCCCGGTTTTGATGTTCTTCCCCCCACAATCGTCTTGCTGCTCGAGGTACAGGTTTCAGTAAGGGGCAGGCAGCTCGTCTCCTTGCGTATAATCCAAGATCGTGGATCCGGCGTCGGATTGTCTGGCATGAAACCTGAATTCCCGTAGCATCGATCAATTCACGACGAATTATGGGGGCGGTTGAAGTCCGAGTCCGCCGTACCAATCTTCCAATGAGGCGGTCTTGAGCGGGAGTTGTTCTTCTTCTTGTTCCCCTTCTTGGCCCCCTAGGTCGATACTGAATATCCCCAGCGTTAGCTCGGACGTGGGCCCTATGGACGGATCTAACTGTCGTTCCAAGCAGATTGGCAATTTGAAGGGAAGATAATCCTTGTTCAGTCATTCGTGGTATCAGTTCCAGCAGTTCGCGCGTTAGATACGGCATCGATATGATAATTTTTTGTACAAACGAATCAAAATTGACGTCTAACCTGGCCTGTCAGTCACTGAATGTGATTCTTGTTACCTTGGTTACGGGCCATGCATTTCAGGAGAACAATGGGTTAATTATTTTTTTTTTCAAAATCCTGTCGTTAAAATTGTATTTTTTCAGGCACAATTCTTGACTGCTGAAAGCAATAAAGATCTGGACGTATTCAGAATGGATGATCATTCCGAAAACAAGTTGATTTTCAATTAATTCTCCTCCCAACCAGATTTTGAGGGTGTTTCAGATTTATGTCAACTTTGAGGAGACCCTTGATCTTCAATCTTCATCTTGAGTCCATTTCGATCTTCATATCTCTTGATCTAAAGTTTCATCTTCAAAATGAGCTCAAGATTTTGAAAATCGGTTGACGAGGAAAAAAGTTATGACTGCAAAACCAAAAAGTAAATTTTTTGATATCACCCTGTAAACAAAATAGATAATAAGACAATTCGAAAAATATCTTGAGGTAATGAGTTCGTCATCATGCCACTTTTGTCAAATTTGAAAAAAAAAAGTTTTTCTTCATTTGGGATCCTTTTGAAAATTCAGAAATTTTGCACAGTTTCAGATAATATCCTGTAGCGATTTTATGCGAAGAACCTCATGTTTTGAAGAACGACGAGATTATAGCTGAAAGACTGGGCTAGTGAACAGTGTAAACATAATTCAAATTGTCCAATGCAATTGTAGCAATAAATCAACACCTACAAACATCCATTACTTCCACAAATATTTATTTGATATCCAAAAAATATCCTTAGGTATACGTCAGTCCGGCATCCAGATGATGTAGTATGCTTTCGTCTACGAGCTGAACATTCTCTCTTTTATGCTCGCAACGTCCTATTTTGAGATGAACCGTGCATTCGTTTCAATTTCAAGAAACCTCATGAAGCCGTGCTGATGAGTTGGTACAGGAGAAGAGCACAGGAGGAGCCCCTTGGCCAAGGAGGATTGAAAGTTAGTGAGATTTTGGCGACGGAAATAAAATCTTTATCGTGTGGACAATTTTTGGAATTACCACGAAATAAAAAAAAGATAATGATTCAGTAAAATTGTCAGATATCACTTAAATTCCCTGTTTTTCTTCGTTAATGCGTTGCGTATTTCAAACTAGAGTGATTCCTAGAAGATATTTACAAGAGGATTAGCTGTTAGAACGAATACATCACAATAAAAGATACTGTATTCGAAGGCTACATTGAATTTTTAGTAAAAATTTATTTTATTTCTATGTTGTGGTGGCTCAAGTTCATGAGGAAGTTCTTTGTACTTTGCAGAGAAGCTGATAGTCATTTCCAAAAGTAAACTCTCCAGAACAAAGCACCAATGTAATATTTATCTAGAACTTGGCTACAGTAAGTATACGTATACATTTTTGTGAAAAACCTAAGTTGGTTCAACGTGAAGAATAAAAAAATATTATAAGTCTTAAGACGATGGACGTTCAAAATATGAGTAATCAAGTAATTATCATCTACAACCTTCCAACAAATGTCTGTGAAGTATATTGAATACGTACTCAATATTTTTTTAACCTCGAATACGGCTCTGTAAGAAACATTTACATGCATGTCAGTTTCTCATGTTTCCTTTCCGTCTTTCTGTCACATTTCCAGCTTCATCAGCCTGATCTCGTTAGGTATTCCTTCGGCTGAAAATCGACTTTTTGCAGTATCTGCGACACTCCAGCGTTGACAAATCACCCTCCTCAGCACCATGTTTCACCGGCATCTGCTTGCGACAGAGGTCTTATCAGAAATCGAACCGTGAAATATGTCTGTGTATCGAGTGTGCGTTCGGTAACGTGTTTGCTTCAGAATTCGAACTCATTTGGACAATTTTTCCGGGTAATTTTATGATATTTGTTATAAACTTTATAGAAGATATTAAAATTGTTTATCGTCTGACAGCCGAACATGGTGTAGAAAATGGTGTAAAAAAAAACACCATTGCAAATCTCTTTTCCTTCTCTAATTTAATTCTAATTTATTTTGAACGCTGGTTTATATTACTAATACTGAGCCAACTCTGTCTATTTGCAAACTCTGTCTATTTGCAAACTCTGCCTGTCTGTAAATTGTAATCTGTTACTGATTATATCTTCAACAAATTTTGAGAATCTCATGATTATACTATGAAGTCAGCTTTCAGAATAGTTTGGAACACTTGGTGACTCATCTAGATGACTCTCGTTGCTTGCATGCATGATAATCCAAACATGAGCGGCCAGGTCCGCTACGCACGTCCGGCTTCCGCAGGTTACATTGTACCCTTCTCAAATACCTATGTTCTTGAAATGAGTTTCTTAGAGCGTGTCGATACCTGCAATATTCTCCTTATCTACACCTTGAAGCTCGATGGAAGTGACAGTCCACAGTCTTCATGTTTGGTCGTGGAAATAAGTAACAGCAGACCACAATCTTGTTGCTGCTGGATCTGGATATAGACCCAAACATATTTCTTACAAAATCAAACCACAAGACAATTTTAACCATGTCCACAAGATTCTGATTCAGCATCGTGTCTCTTAATCTGGTTAGGCTCTTCCAGATATTTTCATATGATGGTTCATCTCGAGATTACTTCTTGGTGACCAGGTAGAAGATGTTTCTCTGGCCCTTCTTCAATTGTAGCACCCTCCAACTTCTGGATTCTGTTCCCGTAGTTCCTGGAGTCGACTAAACTCACTGAAAATTCCACAGCGATATATCGGGACATTTGAAGATCTTCTGCCACACAGTGAGCTAGTGCCTAATAGGCAGGCACCTTGAAAAGATCTCGTGTCTCCTCTTGGGCTACTACTCGTAGAACATTTTGTCCGTTTGAGTACAAGGACATGAACTTCCAGAACGTCACCGCATCATCCGGTGGCCTGAGGGTACGACATTGTGGTTTCCAGCATGAAGGAACAACTTATTGAAATGAACGACTCTAGGTTTTCCTCAGGGTGGCCTATAGATTCGGTATTTTTTTCATGATTTTGTACAGTCCATCCCACAAGTTCTGTTACTTTGGTGATTGTCCTCGGCGACGTTGAGGGTTATATAGCCAAACTATATCACCAGCCTGGAATCCGCCAGCATCAGTCTTGATGTCATTCTTCTCCTTCATTCTCTGCCAAAAGTATCTGGGGGTCATTCTGGATGAGAAACTCTCATTCAGTAAGCACACAGAATACATAACGAATGAAGCCAGGGTAATTATCCAGCTTCTAAGGAAGCATGTCCACGCAAACTGGGGCGTTACGAGGGAGTCCTTGGATACTATACACTGCAGAGCAATTGTGCCAATAATCACTTATGCCAGCGAATATTGGTACCACAGGATTGATAAAACATATATCAAAAGAAGGATAAGAAGTGTACAAGGAATATGCTAACATCTAATTACCGGAGCGTACAATTCAACTCCCAATGAAACAGCATGCGTCATAGCCAAGCTGCCCTAACATATTGCCATGAAGAAGAACTTAGCTATCAAGACAATTAAGAAGACAGCACGCCCAGCAATTTTGGATGATGTAACATCTGCTGACTATAGTTACTGGACGGAGGTCGTGAAACACTTAAATGACGTTAGCGTGAGGATCTGACAAGACGAATGGGACACAACTACTTATGAGATCATAACGGATTTGAAGCCATGGCTAGATCAAGCAGTAGTCAGATCGAGCAAGACAGCTTGCACTGTTCTGACAAGTAATGGAAGCTTTGGGGTTCATCTAGTGAGGATAGGTGAGCTCAGAGACCCCAATTGTGACGTCTGCGAAACAGATGTGGATTCCTCGAGCTATAAGCTCTCCAGCTGCATGGAATTCACCAAGGCAAGATGCAAGCCAGAGATGGAACTAGGACAAGCTCTCTCCGTCGAGACGAACAGAAATCCCTTCAAGCTAGGGGGAAACTTAGAACTTCTAGCAGTAGAATAAATTAGTGTAAGTTACAAAGGAAATGCTACTATTGTATATTGGATTGTAAATGAATTTAACGAATGTGAAAATATTGTGAAGTAGCATGAAACGTCAGGCAGGTAGTCCTCCACCAGTTCTCTGGGCTAGATATCACAACAAATGTTTTGCCCAAAGTCACTTAATTTTCTTATCTAAAACCCCAGAGGCCTGCTCAATTCAGGAGCAGGGGTGGAGGTGGGACCTCTTTCGATGCTTTTTTTGTCGCTTGCACTTTGGATCTTCAAACGGACTCGTTCATGAATGTCGTACATTTTCTGCCGGAGCTTGCTGACGTAGTCATTTCCTGCAGTGTCTTGTCCTGGTGGCGACCTAAACTTCAGATCACCAGGAAGTCGCATCTCTTGGCCCATGATAATACTAGCAGTGATATGGCGGGTTGACTTATTTAGACAGACGAACAATCAGACAGTTTTATATAAAATTACCAATTTCTATCGTATGACCACATCATAAAGATTGAAAAAGTCACACTACAACAAAAATTATATGTAATATAGGACATGACAGTTGTGTAAGTAAATCACATCACAGTTGAATAAATAGGCGAAGGTGATGATGTCGTTCTTAGAAAAATAGTATATTTTGACTGGAAAATGATATTTTTTATAGAAATCATAGTCAGTTTTGAAGAGCCTAAGGCTAATATTTTTGGTTGGTTTGGTGAAGCTGTCAATGTCAAATCATGATAAAATTATATAAAATTACCAATTTCTATCGTATGACCACATCATAAAGATTGAAAAAGTCACACTACAACAAAAATTATATGTAATATAGGACATGACAGTTGTGTAAGTAAATCACATCACAGTTGAATAAATAGGCGACGGTGATGATGTCGTTCTTAGAAAAATAGTATATTTTGACTGGAAAATGATATTTTTTATAGAAATCATAGTCAGTTTTGAAGAGCCTAAGGCTAATATTTTTGGTTGGTTTGGTGAAGCTGTCAATGTCAAATCATGATAGAATTATATAAAATTACCAATTTCTATCGTATGACCACATCATAAAGATTGAAAAAGTCACACTACAACAAAAATTATATGTAATATAGGACATGACAGTTGTGTAAGTAAATCACATCACAGTTGAATAAATAGGCGACGGTGATGATGTCGTTCTTAGAAAAATAGTATATTTTGACTGGAAAATGATATTTTTTATAGAAATCATAGTCAGTTTTGAAGAGCCTAAGGCTAATATTTTTGGTTGGTTTGGTGAAGCTGTCAATGTCAAATCATGATAAAATTATATAAAATTACCAATTTCCATCGTATGACCACGTCATAAAGATTGAAAAAGTCACACTACGACAAAAATTATATGTAATATAGGACATGACAGTTGTGTAAGTAAATCACATCACAGTTGAATAAATAGGCGACGGTGATGATGTCGTTCTTAGAAAAATAGTATATTTTGACTGGAAAATTATATTTTTTATAGAAATCATAGTCAGTTTTGAAGAGCCTAAGGCTAATATTTTTGGTTGGTTTGGTGAAGCTGTCAATGTCAAATCATGATAAAATTATATAAAATTACCAATTTCTATCGTATGACCACATCATAAAGATTGAAAAAGTCACACTACAACAAAAATTATATGTAATATAGGACATGACAGTTGTGTAAGTAAATCACATCACAGTTGAATAAATAGGCGACGGTGATGATGTCGATCTAAGAAAAATAGTATATTTTGACTGGAAAATGATATATTTTATAGAAATCATAGTCAGTTTTAAAGAGCCTAAGGCTAATATTTTTGGTTGGTTTGGTGAAGCTGTCAATGTCAAATCATGATAAAATTATATAAAATTACCAATTTCTATCGTATGACCACATCATAAAGATTGAAAAAGTCACACTACAACAAAAATTATATGTAATATAGGACATGACAGTTGTGTAAGTAAATCACATCACAGTTGAATAAATAGGCGACGGTGATGATGTCGTTCTTAGAAAAATAGTATATTTTGACTGGAAAATGATATTTTTTATAGAAATCATAGTCAGTTTTGAAGAGCCTAAGGCTAATATTTTTGGTTGGTTTGGTGAAGCTGTCAATGTCAAATCATGATAAAATTATATAAAATTACCAATTTCTATCGTATGACCACATCATAAAGATTGAAAAAGTCACACTACAACAAAAATTATATGTAATATAGGACATGACAGTTGTATAAGTAAATCACATCACAGTTGAATAAATAGGCGACGGTGATGATGTCGTTCTTAGAAAAATAGTATATTTTGACTGGAAAATGATATATTTTATAGAAATCATAGTCAGTTTTAAAGAGCCTAAGGCTAATATTTTTGGTTGGTTTGGTGAAGCTGTCAATGTCAAATCATGATAAAATTATATAAAATTACCAATTTCTATCGTATGACCACATCATAAAGATTGAAAAAGTCACACTACAACAAAAATTATATGTAATATAGGACATGACAGTTGTGTAAGTAAATCACATCACAGTTGAATAAATAGGCGACGGTGATGATGTCGTTCTTAGAAAAATAGTATATTTTGACTGGAAAATGATATTTTTTATAGAAATCATAGTCAGTTTTGAAGAGCCTAAGGCTAATATTTTTGGTTGGTTTGGAGAAGCTGTCAATGTCAAATCATGATAAAATTATATAAAATTACCAATTTCTATCGTATGACCACATCATAAAGATTGAAAAAGTCACACTACAACAAAAATTATATGTAATATAGGACATGACAGTTGTATAAGTAAATCACATCACAGTTGAATAAATAGGCGACGGTGATGATGTCGTTCTTAGAAAAATAGTATATTTTGACTGGAAAATGAAATTTTTTACAGAAATCATAGTCAGTTTTGAAGAGCCTAAGGCTAATATTTTTGGTTGGTATGGTGAAGCTGTCAATGTCAAATCATGATAAAATTATATAAAATTATATAAAATTACCAATTTCCATCGTATGACCACGTCATAAAGATTGAAAAAGTCACACTACTACAAAAATTATATGTAATATAGGACATGACAGTTGTGTAAGTAAATATCACATCACAGTTGAATAAATAGGCGACGGTGATGATGGCGTTCTTAGAAAAATTGTATATTTTGACTGGAAAATTATATTTTTTATAGAAATCATAGTCAGTTTTAAAGAGCCTAAGGCTAATATTTTTGGTTGATTTGGTGGAGCTGTCAATGTCAAATCATGATAAAATTTAGGAGAAAATATGACATTTTGCTACATTTTGAATGTGAAATGGCTCGATGAAGTCACCTAAGGCCAAGAAGATAATATTCCTTTTTTTTTGTTACGGTAACGAGGGTCTTCGTCTTCTCTTAAATGCTTTTTCATTATCTTTTCAACTTCATTTTATTCATTCAAAATTGTTCCATCAATTCGAAAAGTATGAATGAATTAAATTCATTTCTGTAATCTATTGAATAAATGATAAATAAATAAAATAACAGTTTATTTAAATATAATTAAGTATAACTCTCTTAATACTTTTGTTGTTGTTTAAAATTGTTTTTTTCGTTAACCAGCTGTCATCGCCTTACGAACGACAGCCCTCAGAAGTCGAAACTTGTGCTAGCTAAGGATTAACGGGGTCTTACCTTTTAACGTGCGATTCCTAATACTTACCCAAAATGATCTCCTTTCATTATCTGGCAATAAAACATTTTGAAGTGAAACCGAGTGTTTTCTATTCAATTTCCAGAGCTCATCATCCATCGACAGCTGTTTCGTATTTTCTGAATTAATTCTCTAAGGCAAAGACAGAACAAATCTAGTCACAAGATGAAACTCAATTTGAAACGAGCCATGGAATTCAAAATTGGACGATTTTATTTCGAAATTGAGTCCTAAGATTGTTGAATGTTTTCCGGGATAATATCGACACAAACATCTCTCACCTATTCTCTTCATAGGTCCCTGAACTGACTCAGGTTGCGTGAGACCTAGCATTTATGAAGAAATTTAGTAGTGTCATATCAGACGACCTACCATACCAACCAAATAATATTCATTATTGTATTACAGTTAACACTTGACATTGTCTCATTCTCACCGGGCATTACAAGAGTAGATGACATCATGTCGTTAGAGGAAGTAGTTGTTTTCTGTCAGATATTTGCCTAATATTTTCCGCTTCATGGGAATATGTGAAGAGACGGGTACCTTCATCATATACACCCCTTGAACTTCATTAGTTTTTTACTATAGCATCAATTCTTTTTTCCGTCAAAGTCGGAGCCCATTGATTTTCCGCTTTTCCCATAAATACCGCTCCTGAAAGAAAACAGCAAACGAATGAGGAAACACGGCCACAGAAAGCAAATATTTATCAAGCAAGCGTTTGCCAATGTTTATGAACTCGCACCCTTAAAATTTCATTATTTCTAATGTTTTCCCACACAATACTGGCAAGAAAAGAAAAAGTAATTTCTCGAACAAACATCCGCATTGTTTATTCAGTTTTCTTTGGCGCTATTAGGTGTCGATTTTTTTGTGTATACAGCGAAGAACTGGAGTGCAATTGTTATAATAGGTCCTTATATGAAATGGGTGGGAACATTTAGGAGAAAACGAGCGCAGATCGTTTCATTTCGTACGCCAGTGCCGTTATTAGATTTCTTTCCATGGCTGCTTTTACAATTGCTTAGAGTTTCTCTAGTTCAAACCAGTAACGATTCTGGTGGTCGATATGAGGCCAGGTAATAAGAAAACGGGAACAATAAATAGCACTTCTTTTTGTATAACAATGGGATTACTGAAGTAGAGTGGACTATTAGTGAGTACAGTATCAATCAGTTCATCCATCCACTTTGATCGGAGTAGCGATCCGGGGGCCCTAGCATACCGTTCACCAAAGTCAAAAACACTTTTGTTCTGATTTCATTGAAAATATGAACGGGATGTTAATAAAGTTGGATGTGGAATCATCTGCGACTGAAAAATGAACTTAAAGATGCAATTCCCGCATGAATGATTTGAATGTTTTCTGTGATATTTTTGATGAATAACATTCTCATTCGTCTTCATGAATTTTCAATGAAAACTAAACTGTTGAAAAGGTAACCAAACGTTTGTATATTTATAGAGATATTAAATAATTCATAGTCTGGCAAGGAATTCTTCAGCCAATCCACCCGCGATATATTTTTTAACACACTAACTTTAACATAAAATACTTACCATCTATTAAACAGATGGGTCAACGTCGTTTCTAATTCGGATCGTAATCAAAAAGCCTTAACACAGGTTGGTCAATATACACAGCTAATAACCACTAAAAGGAACGTTGATGCGGGAGCAATATCTCTTAAGTCACTAGAAAGAGAAAATATTCAAGGGTGATATAACAAGACCTTGATAAATAGTCGACTATTTTTATTGCATCTAACTTTCGATTGTATTTTAAAATAATTAACCGAGGCATTATTTTGGCATTAATAATCTGTTGAAAACCCGACAGCGAAGCTCGAGGGCTTTCATCTCTTGTATTTTGACAATTTAATGAGACCATATGAACATTAATAATCTGAATAACTCCCGAGAGCTTTAGCTCCTCGAGGAAGATTATTAATGTTCATATGGTCGAATTGAATTGACTCAAAATACAAGTTACTCGAGATGAATTGAAGAAAATAATAGTCTCTATTTGTCATGGTCGAGTGATATTCGGGAAGATTATTTCATGAACAGTATAAAATCATTCAAATATACTCGTTCATATACTCTTTACTCTTCACGATATTTTCTGGGATGGATTTGCTTATATATCCATTGATTTCTGTCATAGAAGACAACCCAAAACGAGACATTTCAATTTTGAGTGACTGACTTGTCAACGTTTAACACTTATACAAACAAAAGAGAGCTTTTTTTACATGAATGCCGTGTTTACCTAAATATCCGGTTGTTTTCCTAAATAGCCTCTCATTTCACATATCATGTGCCTTCAGTCATGAAATTTCATTGGTGTAGCAATGTTTGAATGAAATAATCGCTGATAGAGTATTTCAAGTAGGTACGGATTTTCATTCAATGTCCCCAGTCACACTGTGTAGTATGCTGCAAATTGTTGAACAGAAAATGTTAACTATGGAAAGGAAGATCGCAGTTTTTTCGAGCATCTTTCAAAACAAAGAAATGTATGTCATTATGGTGCAGTTAACAGAGACAAAGAAAATGTGGTTGAAGCAACATGTAAAATTGTTACTAAATTGCTGAATCCGGCAATAACCACACAAAATATAATCATTCATTGCATTAAGGATGTGGTTGATGTTCTGCTTGGTGGAGAGAGCTTACTGAACTATATCTCGTAGAATTAGAGATATGTTTGATGACTTTGAGGAAACAGTCATTAGAAGAATAAAGAACAGCCTCTGCTATCAAAGTTGATGGAAAAACAGATGTGACTGAATGTTCTGTACTGCTTATAATTGCTTATTAAAATGAGGTTGGAGAAAATCTTCCACTGTGTTACCCGCTTCCATAAACAAGAAAGGAGCTGATATATTTGATGCTATTGATGAGTACTTCATTGGAAATAATATTACCTGGAATACCTGTTGAGGCCTATCCACTGATGGAGCAAAATGTATATCCGGCAGTTTTATTAGTCTTCGAGCTTTTGTCAAAGAGGTCACATCTCATGTTAGTTGGACTCACTGCTGTATGAAGTTGTGAAAATCGTTAACTTTATCGAATCACAGGACTCAAATTCAATGCTTTTGAATCTGTTTGTGAAGAAATGGACTGCCTCCATACCAGCTTACTTTGTTTTAGATGTTTTTTCCGAAGAAAAGTTCTCCAAAGATTGCATTTGTTTTTTCAAGATAACCCTTTCCGCTTGTCATCCAGGTTGCATGACATCGATTGACTGGAAAGTGGCTTACTCATTTGACATTTTCAACAATTCAATAAGGTAAATCTGAGCATTCAGATAAGTTCAGTTTACGATTTTCATTAAGATTTTATCCAACTTTTATTGTATTTATTGTTTTTTTATTGAACAAGGTTTTGTATCTAGTTAAGATTTCACTAAAATTATCTTGCCTCATTTGTATAATTCATATCAGATTCGATAATAATGAATTGACAATATTCCACAGTCTATCGGTGATAGATTTTTGTTGTCGGGTTGGTAATGAATTTTTGGTTTTTAATATTTGAAACACTGTATTTTGAAACACTGACATGTGCCATGTGTCAGCAATGACAAATGTCAAATTATTTTAACCAATCCGCAGTCAATAATAATTTGATATTTGTCATTGCTGACACATGGCACATGTCAATGTATTATAATACAATGTTTCAAATAATAAAAACCAAAATTCATTACCAACCTGACAGCAAAAAACCGATCACCGATAGCCTGTGGAATATTGTCAATTGCCGAATATCCTTGACTGTATCTTTGGTGGTTGTTATATTATTTTTTTATTGATCTGATATAAATATTTGAGTGTTATTGATTCCTGTTCTCCATCTCTTATATCCTTGTCAAGATGGGAATAGGAATAAAGTTGAACAACCAGAAAAAGTCTTAACTTCTCATTACATAGTAAGTTTCACGACGAGTCAAATTTCAGCCTGCGAAGAGTAAACCTAAACAAAACATCCAAGACGGAGAGAATGATAGACATATTAAAATGAGATGGAAATCTTGAGTTCTGTGAGGTCTTATTTTGATTTCTTGACAATAGAGCACATCGTTCCCATATATTTGATATCATCAAACACTTTCAAGAACAGATACGACAAATTGTGAAGTGACTCTATAAATCTATACTCAATTACTTGGAATTTGTATTCTTTCAACTATTGGGCATAACAGGATTTCCTCTGCCCTTATTACAACGTTTAATAATAATAATCAACGTGATATATGTGGCAAAACGCTATTCAATTAAAAAGTAACTTTTGATACAGGTATTAGGAGACATCACGTATCGGGTGATACCCTATATCCTACCTAATAACGAAGTCACAGTTGATGATTCATTAAAGATATGGAATGATTATATACTTTAAGTTGGGAATTGATTTTGTTTGTCAGTCGATGAGTTGAGGTCGACAATAAACGTTCGGTGTTCAGTATTCTACCTACCCTAACACAGGACAACATTCTTCTCGACATTATACTAGTAAATACCATATTACAAAAGACAAAAGACATCTCCTACATCACGAAAGTTGAGTATCATTGGAAAATATCACCTACCGACGGCGACGTTCACTGAATGGAAAGTAAATCTCAGGTTATAAAGTGACGGAAGGTTTTGGTTCGTTAGTGGAGAACTGAAGATAGCATTATTTATCATCCACCTATTGACCCACTCTGGATTTGGGGTAGAATGGGTCCTGGAAATTGCCGAATAGGCTTACTGAATGGAGATAAAAAGATCGGACAAAAATTGATTAGTCGAACTAAATGCCCAATCTCGCTTTCAATTTGGCTGGCTGTTACTTTTTTTGGGAATGAATGTTTTCTTCGTGGAATTTTTGAAATGGTCTGAATGATTCGGTATTGGGAGACAACAAAAAAGATGGTGGAGTGGATTACTTATACCGATCATTCGAAAGTTTGGCAGTAGTGAAAGATGCCAGTCATTTTGAATATTATAGTGTAGGAAAGAAATAGCCACATTAAACACGATAGCAACCAGAAAGCGTTGCGCAAGTTTTAGTTTTATTTAGTATTTTATATACTAATAAGAGACGAAAAATGCATTTTATACACAGCTGGTATGTTACGATCACGGAGACTTTTCCTAAATTGAGAGCTTATTTCATGTCCATGGCTGTTGCCAAAAAGGTTATAGGTACCTAATATATGAAAAAAGGAATTCAGAGCACAACCCACCATCAATTATTCATTGATGACATGTCAGATCAAAATTGACTAGGGGAGACTAGGGAGGCTTGATACTGTGGGAGGTATGATACACGTTTAAATTAACCGCCTAAAATATGTTGCCATTACTAGATTTGACAACAGCTGAGTCCTTGCACGTGGCCGTTACACTTAATATCAGTTTTTTTTCGTTAGACGCAAAGATAACTTGTTGGTGACAAAAATTCGTTATTGGTTACATATTTTGTACATTTTGTAAAGGTAAGTGTAAATGTTTTGCAGGCAACTGTTTCAGAAGATCCTATTTATTCAATATATATGAGATAATATATAAATTTAGCTTTAATTTATCATATGATTTAGATTCGCAGTATAATTAGAGTTTTCTTAATACGATGTTTGTAAAATATTGCACATTAGCTAGGCTTGATACATGTTATTTGAGGGAGACCTGATACATGTATCATGCCTCCCGTAATAGTGGCATTCAAACAATAATATTCCTTATCACTTCAGATGCCATTCAAATGGAAAAAGAAAACAAACAGAACAGTAATATCGCCTGAAATAGCCCTTTCACTCACTGAAGAGCATACCCAGAGGAAACGTACACCAGAAGTAGAAGCAGCATATTTGTTGAACATCACACACACCATCAACTTCAGATTATACAAACCATACACCGTCATCTGATTTTGGACAGATTAGACATAAGAAGACGCTTGAGGGAATACGACCACTTCCTCAGGCCCCGCCAAGGAAACAGTACAGCTCAAGCAGGAAACCCACAATAACTGAAATTCTAACTGACACACCTAACATGGAAGAAATTAAAGTAAGCATGAAAAGAGGTAGGAATGAAAGAAATAGGGAGCGCAATATAAAAAAAACTTTGAAGGAAAAATTGTGGACGATACAGTAAATGAAACAAAGGTAAAATGAACAAGAAACAAATGAATATTGTTGACTAAGATTGACACATCAGAGGAGCCAAAATTCGACGTATCATCTGATGAGCTCACTGATATAGATAAACAAATTGAGAAAGAATAGAGGAAAATTTTGTTGCAGGAGTAGTAAATGAAAATAATTACGTGCTAGTATGATTTGCCACAAAAATTACAATAGCATACTACATTGGCCAAGTCTTACAAAAAGTCGAGGATGAATATTTTATAAAATTTATGTGTCGCAAAAAAACCTGCTCTCCATTTTGTATATCTTGATGTAAAAGATGAATTTTTGTGCCCGAGAAGATGTCATCAAACTACCACCACCGAGTTTTGTGGGCGGAACTGTCAGATCTTCAAAATGTTGAGATTTCCCATTAATTTTTCAATATAGAATAATGTGTAAAAGCTTTGCATAGTAATATATAATGTTTTCAAGAATAAAAAATGTTTTGTAAATAATTTTTCGGGTTTACTTACAGTTACCCTTACCCACAAAAATTTAAAGTACTAGATGATTTAGATTATTCAAAACTTTCAGAGGTAAAAGCCGCTCTAAATAAAGTTATGTCTATAATAATTGTAAAAACCTAGTCATGTATCAAAGCTCCCATATATTGTATCAAAGCTCCCTCACTATGGGAGGACTGATACACTTTGCATATTTTAATAAAACAATTAATAACTCAATGCACATTCTAAACTGACATCTGTAAAGTATCCGAAATTGACTGCAAATTATTCAGTTGCGTGGGTAATCATTTAGAGAATTTGCACGATGAATAGTTTTTTAGTTATTTCGGATGGAGTGTTGAGTGTTTCAATCCTCCCTAGTCTCCCATATTTAAAATTTTTCTTGAATTTGTTCATCTGAAAGATGAAGCAAAAAATGCGCCTCTGCCATTACACGTTCAAATTTGTTCCTAATAATCATAGCATGGGACTCACGAGGATTTATTTTCAGATTATGGGCAGTTGAAAGTGTTCAGTCTCCCAACTTCCAGGTCAAATTCTCATTAACTCGTGCTGATGTTGAATTGACGTTGTTAATGTCAAAGCTGATGTATAATTGGGTATCGTCAGCATAGTGGTGAACATTACAGTACTCCATTGTCTCAAGAAAGTCACAAATATATAACGAAAAGAGTAATGGCCCAAGGACTGAACCTTGACGTACTCCATACTCAATAGATAATGTTCCTGAAGTTTCACTTCCAAGAGTTACGACTGCGTCTGAAACGAAAGACAGCTTTTGATGAGGGCCACCGATCTCGAATAGAATCCTAAATAGTTTAGTTCTTTTCAGATGACATCATGATGTATGAGTTCACCTCTGTCTTAGACCGAAACAAAGTTGAATATTTGTTCTTTGAGGGTTGGGAGAATACTGATAGGTCTCAGATATCTCAACTCAGTGGGGGATTTGCATTTTGGTTTAATTGAAACAGACGCATTCTTTCCATGGGGGGAAAATGATTTACTTAATTCGATTGCTCTGCTGAATTGTTGCTGTTGTTATATCCGTCAACCGGTTGCACCCCTACGTGCAACCCTCAAAAGTCAGAGACTTGTGCGAGCTAGGGGATATAAAGGTTATATGATCAATTGTATGTTCCTATATTATATACTTGTTTATTTTCAGAGAGTTTTTACCGGAACCAACAGCGTTGCTTTTTATCACATAAATATATTCTTCTACTGTCTGTGGGCTCATAGTATTGAATTTGACATTGCGAAGCTAACGTACATCATAATACCTATTCAATAAAGACATCTGTTGCTCATTAATTTTTTCTGGGTGAGAGAATTTTTCTTAGTGTTAAGGGTGTATTACTGTTAGGGATTTTCGTTTGGAGAAAGATTAGGTACAAAAAGGGATATTGTTCTATTCAAATGCACTTGAACAAACACAGCAAGACTATCGATAACGATGATGTGAAAATAAAATCAACAACTTTGGTCATTGTCACGTTATTGTCATTTTAGCGTGCCATAAAAATTAATATAGTCTTGATTGAAACTCATTTAAAACTGTGGCGAAAATCATTGCAAATATTGATATTTCTGATAATTTACTTGTTGCTGCTAAGACTTTAGATTAGATTTGCTTCCGGATAAATCGAAAATACATTACGAAAAAGAACATTTTAGCTTTGTGAGTGGCGAAATACAGAACAAGTTCAAGGTGCGGGAGAACTTGCTTATTTTGTGAAACTCTCAAATGAATAATCTCCATCATCTTTGTTACGAGCTTGTTTGGAGTTGGGAAAAGAAAGTATGGCGCTTCGATTAGATTTATCAAGAAAAAAAGTGGGATATAGAGCAAAAATATCGAAAGTATTAAGGAAAAAGCAGGTTAGTGAATTTGTTCGTACTACCCCAGACGAGACATTTTTGATGGTGAAAGTAGCTTTTTCAATTGGAATTGGCGGAGCTTGCAAAACCAATGAACTAAAGAAAATATCCATGAAAAATATTGACATTCTAGAAAGCAAGCTAGTAATCACAAATTTGAAAAATCATATGGAAAGTTTTTTTGCGGTGACATCTGATAGAGACGTTAATCCTGTATAGAAGATTGTTCGTATCACACAGAAACAACGGAAAATGCACCGTTCAGCCTTGCGGTATTCATTTTATTTTCAAAAATATCTGAGAAAATTGGTACATATCTAAAACTTGAAAATCCAACTATGTATACTGGTCATTGTATTAGAAGATCTTCAGCCACTTTTCTTGTTAATGCGGGTGGAAATAACCATACCTTTTACATGCACGCCGACAGACACAGGTTTAAACGTCGACAGGCATGCGTTTCCGCCATTACGAGAGTCGTATTTTGTACATAGTTTCCAGCTAATATGACCCGAAGAGGAACTATGAAACTTCCGAGGAACTCATGGATTTACCACCATATGACTACTCATCACCGTCGCTGCCATCTTAGTGGGAATACGAACAGAACTCGTAAACGCGCAGCCTGTCATGCAGCGAATAACTCCATACTTTTGCAAGCACTGCTTCGGAAAGATAACGTGTTATGGGATTTTATATGCCCTTATATGCCATGCGGGAATGCAATCGAAAACTTTTATAATCTTGGGAAAAATATCGGAACGTAGTCGAGGAAAAGAGTGGTGAACTATTGGAAGATAGTGCAGAGAAGACGCTTTTATTCGTTTCAAAAGAATTGAGGAGCCATGCATGTGTGCGTGTATGGGGATACGGGCAGGATCAGTAGTTTCTTCGAACTTTTAAATAGGTCACTGCTATAAATCAATATTTAATTTTCACGAACTGGGTAATTGAAAATGAAAAAACTGATTATATTTGATTATACCTGTCTCCAGAGCTGTCCAAAAGCATAGTACTTAGTAGTAGTAGTAGTAATTGGGGTGGAGGCCGCTCTCGCAGCCAGGCAAGTAGGCCCACATAGACCCTTTTCCACAAATCTATATTCTTCCTCCTAGGATTCTTTCACGAACCTTCGTGACCTCTTGATCATGGTCAGTATACCCGTCCATTCCAGGTCAGTAAGTTCTTCTTGTAAGAGTTTTTCAGCTCCAAATATTTAAAATTTCAGCCTTCCAAATGCCTCGCATTCGCCTAGAAAGTGAGACGAAGTTTCTTCGTCTTCTTCGCATTCGCGGCAAGTGGGGTTGGCTTCTATACCAATTAGTGATAGGTGTCTGCCCAACTTGTTTCGCCCTGTTAGTATTTCTATAAGGAGGCGTAGTACTTGGTGGTTTCTGCCCAAGAGCCATGTCGTCCTTGGCTTGTTAGTGCCGGGCACGAAGTCTTTCGACTGCCTACAGCTGGTATTATCCTTCCAATGTTTGTTCAGCTCTTCTTCCGCTCTGGGCTGAAGAGGTTCGGCCTCTTGCGATGCCTAGTACAGTCTCCAGCCTACAGAACGGCGCGGCGTTGCAGAACCGGTTCTTGCAAGTTCATCTGCTACTTCGTTTCTGCGCACCTCTCTGTGACCCGGAACCCGCATTCTTGTACCAGTGCTGAGCTTGGTTCAGGATGACAGTTGACTCTGAGCGCAGCCTAAATATCCGAACAGATATACTCGTATATTCTCTGCCCATGCCCTCCTTGTCTCATAGGATGGCGAACACTTCAGCTTAATAAACTGTTGTGTACCTACCCAAAGCGCAGCTTTCTCGTACGTCTCTTTCTTCCAGGTAGATGCCTGCACCAGAATCCTGTTTGTCAGTTAGACGCCAACCGTTCGAATAACATATTAGGCTTCCTGTGCGAAACTCCACTGTGGTACTTTCCCATCATTTTCTACTCGGAATAGTGAGAGCAAACTCTTTATTCCATCGTAGTCTATCTTTAGCACTTTTAACTCTGAGGGCGGAAATAGAAATCTTCTGTTCCGCCCACTTCGCAATTTCTGCATGACCTATCATCGCTCTTTCGTTTACCCAGACTTCCAAGCCCCGCATCCTCTTTCTTGATCCAGACCGGAAGCGGCGGCAGTCTCAGCAGTACCTCCAACACTGCAATTGAAGTCATTCTCATTGCATCCGTTATTACCAAACAGGCCAACTTCTGCACCTTACTAAGTCTTCGGTTTAGTGTGGGTTAGTACCTTAATTACTTCCCACAATTCTCCCCAATTACCATAGGATTGTTACCGACTTTTGTATAATCCTATCTTCTCTATGTGGCGTCCATGAAAGATTGAAGTCCAGAACCACCCCTAGGTATTTGACCTGCAGAACTAGCTCCAGCTCTTTGCCAAACATGGTTGGAGTCCTGAACCCGTATTTTTTCCTTCGTTTGGTGAACAGGATGAACAGGATCTCTGTTTTTGTAGGACTAACTGAAAGTCCTGCTTCACTGCACCATCTTTTGATTATTCTGCAGGCTGCCTGTATGCGGTCGCAGACGACTCATCCGCGAATGCTCCTGTCTCGAAACCTTCATCTGTGAGTTTGCCCAAGAGTTCGTCCAGCACCATAGACGGGGAGAGAGGCAGCTTCCCTGAGGGCAGCCCTCTCCCACCTGAGCATTCAGTCTGAGGTCACCTCGGGATACCTCGACCTTCCTTCTCGTTAGTTACGATACAACCCAGCTGACCATCGAGTGAGGCGTGCCTGTATGGTAACCACCATAATGACTACATTCTGAGGAAATTAAGGAGTGTTTTATACAAGTTTCTACAATTTTAACGCATTTTAGAACTGAAACAGAAAAAAACACTTTTCTACAGTCTTGCCAGAGTCACATAATGTATTGAATGGTCGGGTGGGGAAAGCTATCAAAAAATGTCCTAAGACCACTTGAGGTGATATAATATAAAGGAGGAGAACTTTGCGTTTTACTGAATTGTATAAATATAAAGGAGGTTTCTAAAACTCATACTTGACAAGAATATGCGGTATGAAACTGAAAAACTATATGATGAAGTAAATATACTTGACATTGGACAACTCCATTTCAAGGCTCTGATTATGAAACAATATAAAGGAGAGAACCAGCTACTAAAACGAAACCATACTTATTTAACACGTAATAAGAACCAATTATAGGTGAATAATTGTTACCTGTATATGGATCTTTTTCTGTTGGTTACTGAATAAAATAAAATGAAATAAAATTGAAAACTTGTTATCCTTTTATGCTAAATCTATAGGACAGAGATCTCACCAATTTTTATGACCAAAAGCATTTAACAGTTAACCACAAAGAATACAAACATGCAATACATTCTTTTACATGAAGAAAAAGGTTTCGAAAAATTTTTTCAAACAGAAAAATACCAAGAGAGAATGGAGCATACAATTCATTCGAGCACTGGGAAAGAATACTATAACATGGTACATAAACGGGTCCAAAACTCCCGACAAAATACTCCGAACCCACGGGCCAGTTTACCAGTATTTTTCAATCGGAAATTGACGCTATAGAAAGGTGCATTCAAGAGGTGCAATGCTCTCCGATAGTCAAGCAGCCATTAAAGCGCTGAGCTCATATAACATCAACTCAAAGATGGTCTGGGAATGCCTAGATAAACTCAATGATCTAGGCAGAAACAACAAAGTGATTCCCCCCTGGATTCCGGGGCACGTTGGAGTGAAGGGCAATGAACAAGCAGATACCTTGGCACGAACAAGGGCATCAGCCACTGATCGGGACAGAACCATTCTGTGGACTTGGAAAATTTTACTTCCAAGAACTCAATAAAACCAAAGAAGCCATGAGAGTAAGAGACTGGCAAAGACTTCCAGAGCTGAGGTAGGCCGAAGATCTCCTCGGAAATTTCAACCGAGCAAGATCGAAGACACTGATTAACCTCAGCAAAACTAGTCCAAAGACATTCATGAGATTTCTGACGGGGCACTGCAGACAAAAAGAAGACCTAAGAAAGCTAGGCTTAGAGGAGGACAGCACCTGAAGATTTTGTGGGGAACATCCAGAAACACCTCACCATAAATTGATGGAGTGTTATGCTGTACATCACAAAAGATTGAGTCTATTTATAAACTGATTGAAAACTCTGGAGACAAAATTTAAAAATCAATTTCGTCTCAATTTTTTATTTTTTTCCTAGTGTTTTATTGAAATGAATTTGAACCACTCACAAGGAAACCCTGCTTCTGTGAGGAAAATTCATTCTTGTTTTTTAAATGATACTATTGTGTAATTCCATTTTATTCTGAATAAATTATTATTATACGTAATACTAGGAACATTCTTTCGTAATAATGATAAATTAGCACAATTTCAACCATAGCTGTTCATGAAAAAACGAAACCGTCTCAACAGTGTCTCTACATTTCCTTTTTAATGAAATGAAACCCAAACGACACTACTGTCATAAAGTAAGCATATTGCAGTTTCCTCACAATGGACGCTTGCTACGGCTGGATGCTTTTTCTCTCTGGAAGGAGACTCAAAAAAGATTTAATAAACATTTGTTCGAACGGATCTCTCCGTTGGGAAGTGACTGTTAGCCGAGAGCACGGTTCGTTTCATACGAAATTATTGAAGCTGTTGATGACAGCAAGAGCAAGAGCTAACACTTGTATTAACATTTAATATCGGGTATTCTCTCAAACCTGTCCAGTAAGCAGTTTCGTGATACTTTTTTGTTGGGACCTTCTTTGTCAGTTCGTGTAAGGAGAGGAAATATGGAGTCATCAATATGCTCAAGACAAAGTTCGAAGAAGAATAGAAATTGTTTGGCAAACACCTGAGCACATAGCCCATAGTTGTTTTGCTGTGTGCTCAGATTTCTGAAGAAATCTTCGAGTTCGGAGACCCGAAGTTCTTCTTGCTCTGCTCGAAAGGTAGCAGGGCCTGGACTTCGTTTCGTTAGCGCGATAAAAGGGTAACTAAATAACCAGAGTGTTGTGTATATGTGTAGCAAGACCTCTGGTGCGATTGTTGGAGTGGTTCTCATGGCCCCCGGTCGCACTCAGATATGCTTGTCTTTGCAGTGCAACAAGTCGTCGAACCACTCCTACCTGCTTGGTCTTCAGCCACCATGCCACCTACCCGTACGTTATTATGAGTCTGATAAGTCTAACAAGAGCCACGTAGTCTTCTTTGCTTGTAGCCCCCAATTTTTCCTGCACATTCTCCTGCACAGATTGAAAGCTACTATACTTTTTTCTATAACTTTTTTTAGGTGTTGATTCCATGTTAGCTTATGATAAATCCTAAGTATTTTGCCTCGCACAAATGGAATTTCTATCCCATTCAGTACAGGTGACCTAAGACCTTCCAGTACTTTTTTTTTGTGTGAATATAACTATTGTGGTTTTATGAGGGTTCACTGTCAGTTTCTCTTCTTTACACCTATTTTATATTTTATTGTAGGGCTATCTGTGTGAGCTCTGAGACACTATTGCGAATTTGCCTTCTGCAATAATCGAAAATCCTAAGCAATGAATGCCTCTGGATGCTAGCCTATCAATTAGTTCGTCCATTGGGATGACCCAGAGTAGAAACGATTGCACCCCTCTTGAGGGACATCCCCTGATTGCTCTAGCTGTTAGTGTTATTCCTGTTTTCATCCACTGGCACAATAGGGGAGGTACCCTTTTTTTCTAGAGCGTCTGCTAGAAACTGGGTGCAATATTGAAGGCACCCTCGATATGTATGAGTTGTCATGGCTGTCTCTTTGTCTCCCAAGGACTTTGTTAGTAGCCTGTTGAGATTGTCCAGTGCTAAGTCTGTTGATCTACCTGGCTGATAAAAAGATGGGGTGTATTCCATCTATTCCAGAGGATTTGAATGGTTTCGGGCCGCAGTGGTCAGACGGTAGAGCGCTAGTCTAGAGGGACGTGGGTTCGATTCCCAGCATGGTCACTGGTCTCGTGCTGGGAATTGCACGTTAAAAGGAAAGACCTTGTTAATCCTCAGCTCGCACAAGTTTCGACTTCTAAGGGCTGTCGTTCATAGGGGGATGACAGCTGGTTAACAGAAAAAACAACAACAAAAAATAACTAATAGCCCTCTTGATTCTGTTTGGTCTCGTTATTTTCGTAGCAAGCCTCCATTAAAAATATCGATAGATAGGTATTTGAAGGCAGATATTTGAGGCAGGCATTGAACTATTGAAAATGTTTCAATAATCTTAACTGATTCAGTTTATAGAAGAAGGGAAGCTAGATTCTAGACTGTAGATTGTAAGAGGGTCGTACAGGCTGTGCAGACTCACAAAGCACTTCGACCTACGAGTTTTTTTGTGCGTGACCCTTGATCTATTCGAGGCCCGGGATTCCGAGACTTCTTGCGAAGTTTATCAGTTTCCTGGGAGCTGAGTTCCTGATGTCGGAGGGCGTTGAGAAGGCCCCTTTCAAGAGCTCAAGCCTCTTGTAGAAAAGCGCTGGGCATTCGCACAGTAAATGTTCTGCAGTTTCCGCGAAGTTCTCGCAGCAGCGACAACTATAGCTCACAGGTGATACCCCAGAGGACAGTGTTCAGTGAGGAGTCCCGTTACCATCTTCAAGTCTTTCTTGTCTTTTCGCCTGTCTTTGTCCTGGCACTTTATTCCAGTGAGATTTCATTTTATCAGTTTCCCAGCGTCGGAATTCTTCTTTCAAGTGGGCTCTGGAGTGTCCACAGAAGGGTTCTGGGCCAGGAAATTGTGTATTTGCCCCTTCTTTGGCAAGACAATCTGCTTCTTCGTTGCCTTTAATTCCTCTGTGACCTGGCACCCACATCAGGGTGACCTGATGGTTCACTGCTAGTTGTTTTAGGGATTGCTCACAGTCCCAAGTCAACTTAGAGTCACAGGGTATGACCTCAGAGCTTTTAGTGCTGCTTGGCTATCTCACATAGATTTCTGCTCTTCGAGTGCCTTTTCCAATGTATGTACTTCTGCTTGGAAAATGGTTGGGGTGTTACCAAGGAGTATTGAGAGCCTGTAACGTCCTGTAACACCAACTCCAACCATTTTGTCCATCATAGATCCATCTGTGTACCACACTGATGCATTTCTTCCCAGTTGAGGTCCGTTCTCTGTGCAAGTTTAGTAGCTGTTTATGACCACTTCAAACTGCATTTCGAAGTCGTACCTAACTGGCATTTAATGTGTCGGTTTAGACATGGCTTCTTGGGACATGTCTCTCAAAATCTTTAAGGGTCCGATCAGATCTCCTCCGAGAAGTTAACAGATGTATCAGTTTTTCCTATAATTGGTAGATGAACATGATGTTGGTGAAAGGACCCTGGACCCTAACTATCAAATTTAATGTTTCCAATAATGATTGTGATCAGTATCATTGTAAAATTCAATATTTTCGTAGTAAGGTTATGACTGTTCCAATTTCTTCAACAATTATCATGCCTAGGATCTCGAACGCGAAAAGGAAATTGGCAGCTTAGAATTATTGGGAAATATGAATGTGATCTTTATAAATAAGAATAGCTCTGCTGAGGAATACATTTTAGGTGACTGAGGATATGATAATTTGAGTAATACTAACCAAATTTAGTTTCATATCCTTTTAAAGAGAATTGTCTTTCACTCAACAATAGTTGTAGTGACAAGTATGTAACAGGGTACGTGACGTCAGTGAAATGATCGATTGCCAAGTATACTCATTGACCTTGAACCCATCTTGGAATTTTTCAACGTGTCCAGATATGAAACAGTCACCAATTTGAACAACACAAATTTACCTATCAATACAAATATCGAGGGTAATTCGGCAGGACAATTTAAGGAATATGATATATTGTAGTAAAACTGCACTAAACTAATTGACTTCACTAATTTATTTATTATTTATCTCTACTGTGGCTATCTATCCGCGAACTCTCGAACTGTATTTGTGAATCTCTGTGACTGTCTCTGACTATTCTGCCATCTCCCGCCGGGCGACTTATATATCCGTATTTACAGTTGTCGTCCATTCGAGCCTTTCGGGCGACTTCTTAGATGTCCCCAAAACCTTCGTTACAAAGTTCGCAGTTCGTCCACGTGATTTATGTGTTTGTCAGCGGAGAACTTGTTTACATTTCGAGTTAATTGGATGATCAGGGCCGGACTCGAGGCCGGTCTCGAAATTGTTACATTGCCCCCTTCTTAAAGACGTTTAGTCCCGAAATGTCATTTTTGGAGTGTGGAGATATCTGCAAGATTCTCCATATCTGCACCTGGACGTTCGATGGAAGTAACACTCCACAGTCTTTAAGTTGGGTCGAGGAAGATGGTTGCGGCACACCAAAATCTTGACTCCGCTGGATCTGAATATGCTTCTTATAACTCTCCAGTCCAGCCCATCAATCTCACAAGCCAATTTTGAGATTGCTAGGTCCACAAGATTTTGGTCAAGCATCGTGTCTCTTAATCTGTTGAGGCTCTTCCAGACATCCTCATAAAACGGTTTATCTTGGGAATGCTTCTTGGTAACCATATAGAAGATGTTTCTCTGGCCTTTCCTCAGCTGTAAGACCCCTCCAACTTCCGGGTTCTGTTCCCGCAGTTCTTGGATTCGACCGAACTTCTTGGAGAAAACTACGGCAATGCCTCTGGACATTTGGAGATCATCTGCCACACACATCTGCGTTAGCCCACTCTAACACGTAATCGGCAGGCACCTTTAAAAGATCTCGTGGATCCTCTCGGGTTACCCCATGTTGAACTTTCTGTCCGTTTGAGTACTGGGGCATAAACCTCTGGAACGTCATTTCGTCTTCCGATGGTCTGACGGTGCGGACTTGGTCGTGGTTTTCGGCGTATTGAAATGGACAACCCTAGTTTTTCCTCGTGATGGCTTATATTTTTGGTAGACAAGGTCGTTTATCCTTTTCACGATCTTATGTGGACCTTCCCACGAATTCCGAAGCTTCGGTGATAGTCCACGGTGACGTTTAGGGTTGTATAGCCAGACAAGGTCACCTATCTGATATCCACCAGCATCGGCCTTGATGTCGTAGGTCTCCTTCATTCTGTCGCTGGCACTCTGAATGTTCAAACGGACCCGTTCATGGATGTCGTCCATTCTCTGTCGCAATTTGCTGACGTAGTCATCTCCCGCAGTGTCGTCCTGGTGGCGTCCCAAATTTCAGGTCACATGGAAGTCGCAGCTCTCGGCCCATAATAACACTAGCAGGGGTTTGGCCGGTTGACTCGTGAACTGCGGAACGATAAGCCATCAGGAACAAATGGATATACTGGTCCCAATCCTTCTGGTGGTCAAAGACTACCTTGGATAGGTGGCGGATTATCGTCTTATTCATCCGCTCTACCATTCCATCTGACTGCGGATGTAGAGCTGTGGTTCTCGTCTTCCGGATGTTCAGCATCTGACACACCTCCTGGAACAGGTTTGACTCGAAATTCCTGCCTTGATCCGAATGCAGCTCTAACGGTACGCCGAATCGACAAATCCACTCCTTTACTAAGACGTCGGCAATGGTGATGGCTTCTTGGTTGGGCAGGGCATAGGCTTCGGCCCACATTGTTTTACGGATTAAAAAACAAACAAGGAGGAATGTAGTATAATCACCCTGTAGTCAAATGGAAGTGATAGATAGAAAAATGTCAAGTTGGCAGTTGAGTCGAGTTGGGGCAGTCTCGAAGGAATTGAGGCTCTAAGTGGCTGTACACAGTTCTATTGACGTTATCAATACATTATTACAGTTACTTGTATTCTACATTGAATATAGCTCAAAAGAACCAACTGTGTTGTCCCTCTTTAATGTCATACTACACCAACCAACATTTTCCATTTCATCTGAATTAAATTTTTCACTGAATATTTATTTTGATACAGTGCGGCCGACTCAGTAGTCAGTCCCTTATACCCTGCTTTGTACATTCTTATTCAGGAAACTCATAAGGATACACGGTGACCTGTATTAGAAATTCATGAGGTTGATACATAAGAAAGTTGTAACCCCTACGGACTTTGATGTATATTAGTTTTCAGGAATATCGTGAACCGGGAGAAGGTCGTCATTCATTCCGGAATTAGATGTTTCATCTCTGGATGAAAGGAGAGCCGTGATTGACTGTATGCGATAAATTGCGAATACGGAGAAACGAATCTTTTCAGGAGAATATTGATTGGAATAATGCGACAGTGATAAATGTAGAGGTGTATGCTTAGAAACTGAATTAAATCAGTAAAAAAATATTTGTAAGATTAGTTTCTAGGAAGGAATTTAATTTCGGAGAATATTTAATGATTTTATCAAATATATCACTTATGACAAAATGAAGCGGCCGGTTCTCGTTTTTAGAATTCATGAATATTTTCACGGAAGCAACTGCTTTATATGTGGTGTGACCTGTTTACATAAACTAGCTATTGCATCGTTTAAAATAACTTGAAGGTATTTCACTACCTGTTAACAAGTTTTCCTGATTTTTAGGAGAGTATTTTGTTTGCATTAACTTTTCGAAAGGAAGACGTTTTCAAATACTCTCATCCTACCTAAATGGACAGAAAATAAAAAAATCTCTGTAATTTCAAAGTATAATTTGAAATGAATTAATATGAATAAAAACATATAATTCAAAAACTCATTCATTTAAAGAAAAAAAAAAAAAGAAGGTCCATATAGTGAATCATTGCCCACTATGAACATGATAGGCAGTATGGAAAAGTTTGAAGCAATTCTCAATTTTGCTCAGTCAAACTGCTAATTTATACCGGGTGACCCGGACCCAATTTACCCCCCCCCTCCCCGAATCTACGTTGTTATTTTATATGGTTGTGCATCAAATTTATATATTTCAACCTTATTTTTGATAAAGAAATACTTTTTGTATTCCTCTCGTACCGGGACATTTTCATGGAAGTATGCTATGTAATATTGAACAATATCTGTTATATATATATAAGTTCGATGCAGACTAACTCTTTTTACAATTTTAGTGTTTCTTTATTTTCCAACATCAATACATTCATTTCTTTTAAATGCTAATATAGGAATTTTCAAATTTGGTTAGAAACTCCAATATATATTGAAATACAAGACATGAAAAAACCTCCAAATTTTTGTTTCATATTTATTCTCTATATCAGTTGGCTGTGATCTCCTATAAGTCTGTTATTATTTTTGAAACTGCAAAATCGAACGCAACAAAATATTTATTTCGATAATTTTCCTACAAAATAGTAGTCGACATTTGGAACATGTTCAGTTTTCTAACCTTATTCAGAAGAAATTCAACACTTACAATAGACTAAATTATTCTGATTGTTCAAAAAGTCGCCCGTTTATCTAGGAATCACACTGACCGACCAGCATCGACCGTCCGAGACCGTCCAGCAACGACCAAAAATTGAAAGGGGTCAAAAAACCTTTAAAACTCACACTGATCGGCCAAAATTTTTAGCCGATTGCAATTTTAAACATGGTCTTCAAAAACCGGTTGAAGACGATCATTCAGTGTGAGCATTTTTGTATCTTTTCGGAGCATACCGACATAACATTCACTAGGAGTAATTTCGTTAATAGCTCTTCTTTCCCTGTCTTCAATTTCCTCGCGACTTCATTCTTTAAGTGGGTCCAAACAAAAAAATCCATTGGCGTGAGGTCTGCTGACCTTGGTGGCCAACGAACTGAACCATGAGTACCAATCTAATTGTCTTTTAGTGTTCTAGTCAGATGTCCTCGGACTACGTTCGAATTATGTGGAGGTGTTCCATCTTGTGTGACGTGACGTGACGCTAAAGAATTGTCTTCAATAAAATTTTGGATTTCGTCATTTAAAATTTGTAAGTACCATTCACCTGTTGAAGCTCCATCAAAAATAATTGGTTCCACTATTCTGGTTCCAAAAATTCCTATACAAACATTGAATAATCCGAATCCTTCCTGGTGTCTTCCTTCTCTGAACATATGCGGATTTTCATGTGCCTAATAACGTTAATTATTTCTATTGAAATGACCATTGTTTGTGAAGCGTAATTCATCACTGTAGAGAATATTGTAAAGGGAATTTGTATTATATGTTTCTTTTCCCAGTTACAATACACAATCCCCCTCTGCGCACCATTTTAATACAAATATTGATAAATTTTATATTTGAATGAACGATGCCGGTGTTTTTTCAGAGGTTTTCTTGCTGGTTCTTTAGGTTTCCCGACCTGATATTCGATCTGCCTCAATGATGTATTTGGATCGAGTTCATTCGCCACTAGAACAGGGATCTCCATATCTTCTTTCCTGAACTGTGACTACTACTAGGTTAGAATAAGCGAATTCTGCTTTTATGTCTCCACCTATCAATTCAACTTCATGTTGCGGATACACTTACTCTCTGTCTAGTGTCTCATGGGTGGCTTCATTTTTGTCATCTTCTCTCTTCCGTAGGGTGTGTGAGGAAATTATACCCACCATAATCAGAGAACTTTCCTTTGAGATGTAACAGATCCTCTCATTTATGGGTTGAGTATTCGTAACTAGTTGTTCAGCTGTGTGGTATGTACAAACTAAACAGATCCGCAATTAATCCATCAACCCGCATTTCAAAAACTCAATAGCCGGCTATATTTTATTTCCCTTTATATAAATGATAGGATTATGAATTATATAATGATTTGTTTCTCCATGCGTAACATATCACATGTTCAAATAAAATTGACTAATCGTATTTGTGTCTATGCCACAAATGCATTTAATCAAATTTTAATCAATCATTTTTCACTACTGCGTATGCTTTTCAAATTAAAGCTATTGTTGTTCGATAATCAGATAACAGTTTTTCAATAACGATGATAATCAACCTTCATGGAGATTCACCAATATTTCATTGATATTATTGAAAAATATAGATTCATTAATATGCTATGGGCTTTCTCAGCCATGCTCTAGATTGGTAAATCTCCCTTGAGGATTTTCTCCCCAATCGTCGGAAACCTAAGCACGGTGAGCCCCTTCTTATATTTGGCTTAGCTATATGTTATAATACCTTTTGAAAGTTGCTAAATAAAGTAAAAGACACCTACACCTCACATTGCTCCTTTCCTCAAGACATTTCGTCCAGAACTGTCATCCTTGAAGAGTGTCGATAATTGAAAGGTTTTCCATATCTCATCGTGAAGTTTCAAGAAAGTTGCATTCTACAGTCTTTATATTTGGTTTTGGAAGATGATTACAAGAAACCGAAATATTGACGCCACTGAAACTGAATAGCATCTCCAACGTACATCTTATGACTCATAAGTATCCAATTCAGCCCATCATCCCCGCATGACAATTGTTTCGTAAGATTCTGATTCAGCATCGTATCTCATAGTCTGGTGAGGATTCCCAAACATCTTCACACGATGGTTTACCTTCAGAATACTTCTTGGTTAGCAAGTAGATGTTTATTTGGCACATTCAACTTCTGGATCCTTTTCCCGTAGTTGCCGGAGTGAACCAAATCTCTTGGAGAACACCACAGCTATGTCCCTGTATATTCCAAGATCCTCTGCCACACAGTTAGCTAGTAGGTAATCAGTGCGCACTTAGAGAAGGTTTTGTGACTTCTGTCGAGTTATCTAGTGTTGCATTCCCTGTCCGCTTGAGTACAAGAATAACTTTCTGAAACACCATCTTATTCTGCGGTGGTGTGAGGGTGCGGATTTGGTCGTGATCAACTCAACTGACTCGTTTATGGATGGCGTCCATTCTCTGCAGATTTTTTTGACATACTGGCTGGCGTTTAACATTCCCGGAAGTAGAAAGTTGCTGCCCTTGGCCTATGATAATGATAGCAGGGGTTCAATTGAGTGACTAGTATACTAGGAACTAGGTCTTCTTGTTGAGACTACTTCGGGTAAGTGATGGTTTATCGTCCTATCAATACGCTTCACCATTTCATCGGATTCTGGATGTGGAGCTGTGGTTATAGTTTCTCGAGTTTTCAGCATTTTAAACATTTCATGGAACAGAATGGACTCCAAATTTCTGCCTTGGTCCAAATGCAGCTGGAATGCAACACCGAATTGAAATATCCACCCTCTTGCCAATAGATCGGAGACAGTGGTGGCTTCCTAGTTGGCAAGGGTATATGCTTCTGCCCACTTACTGAATGAGTCTTTTCCTGCAAAGATGTATTTAATTTCGTTGTCAGATTTGGAAAATAGATCAGCGATATCAACGAGAGCTTAGGTTGTGTTCGACGCCATTGCTATCAGAACATACAGCACACTTTCTATAACAGTATTTGACGTCAGATTGAAAATAGGCTCATTACAATCGTTGCATCATCTTCTGAAGGGCCTCCGTCATTCACAGGTGTCTTCCGGTGATCTGATTGATTAATAGTTTACACAGAATCCAACAAACGCTTCAGGATTCTATTATCCAGCTAGCAAATGACTCAAAATGTCCTGTCATGATAGTCTTCGATTACTATTCTTCCCGCCAATGACTGAACTAAAATCTGGATCTTCCTCTTGGTCAATCTTGATCTTACTGTTGAGGTTGAATTCTTGAAGTACCTTTAACCAGCTGTTCATAATCCTGCTTTTGGGCAGTGAGGGTTTGTGAAATTTTCGTTCCTGCATTATATCCACTTGCTCATTACAATCGTTGCCTCATCGTCTGAAACGTCTCTGTCATCTACAGGGGTCTTTCGGTCATTCCATTAATTTCTTGGGGCTCGTCCTTCTTTCTGTTTCCTCAGACTCTAAAACACGCTTCAGGACCCAATTACTCAAAATTTCGAGGATATTGCTGGCAGTACAAACAGCACCGTTCCTACAAGAGTCTTTGACATCAGATTGGAAATAGGCTCACTAAAATCATGGCCTCATCTTCTGTAGGATCTTTGTCATCCCCAGGGATTCTTCGGTGATTCCATTGATTTCTTGGAGCTCGTTGTTTTTTCTGTTTCTAGGTACCATTCTCTGACGTATGTCTTCCCCATTATCTTCAGAAACCAACACACGCTTTAAGGCCCTATCATCTAGATAAGGAGATATTACTGGACCCAGTAGATTTAACAGCTGGCGAGTAACTAAAATATTCTACAATGGTGGTGTTCGATTACCCTTCTTCCTGCCGATAATTGAACCAAGATCAGGTTCTTACTCTTGATCTTGTTGTTAATGTTCGATCTTGAACATGAGGTTGAATTGTTGTAGTCTCTCGATACAGCAGATTATAATCCTGTTTGTTTTTAGGCATTGAGGGGTTGTAAAATGTTGGTTACTTCTCTGCACGATGCCATAGCTTTTTCACCAGTATTTCATCCATTTGCTTTGGATGCAGCTTCAAATTGTTGGTGGTAATTTATCCATGTTTTATTTCGTCGAACTGAAGCTGCTAATAGAAGTTTCCCTGATTTATGTATCTCTTATTGAACTTCATCCAAGTTCAAACTCATGTGCAACATTGTATTTTTAACGACAGTTTTTGTGGTGTATGCAGTATTGATTTGAGTTTTCAGCTCACTGAGTGAGAAAAAGTTGGAACAGTATCACCTCATGGGACCACCATATCTCAATGTAAATACAGATCTGTTGAAAAAAAATCCAACGCACAAGTGAGTGGAGAAGAATTGGGGGCAGAAAAATAAAAATAATACCAACAATTGTAGAAATTATTCAGTGGATACAAACTGAGGAGGCTATCCTGTAACTCCGAATTAACTTTGATCTCATCATCCCACGAGCATCATTATCCAGAACACTATATCCTGAAATAGATTTTCGTTCCTGGGACCAGCTGATGACAAATTCAATTTCGGGTACATTGTGCTGCTCTGTTATTTAAATGAGGCTAAGAAATTTGCGAGAAGTCGGCTGGAAAATTAAGTTCTCTTTATACCAATTTATTACGAACGCAGATTCACTGCAAACGAAAAACTTAAGAGGACTGTAAGTGAGGTTTCAGTCTGTTTTACATCCTAATTCTCTTATGCAGAATTTTGAGCAGATGCCGCGAATTTTTAGGAGCGATTTTTTATTTTACGGAGCTAGTTAGCGCCACGGTTGACCTGCTATGAATTTTGAGGTTTTCAGTACAGTGAGATTCAGCTGCAGTGTTTTCATCGACATTCCAGAGTTGCATTCATATATTCAAAATCAAATTATCAGTGATTGTTTATCAAGAAATCCTTTCGATGAACAAGCCCAGAGTCTCCGGAAAGGTTCTGGAATTTACTGAAAAAACTGAAAGTTCACTCATCTAGTACTATGATCGTTGGAATGATACAATGGTAATAGTAAAAACATCCATGACGATAGTAATAATAAAATCGGACTGGAAGCCCATGTGCACTCGAAGGAAAAGATAATTTTCTCTGGCGTCCCAATGCAAGAGGAAGAGGCCCCCACAACTCTTCATATTAGGGGTCGAACCAATGATTTATAGCTATCAGTATCAGAAATTTTTCGTTTTTTCAAGAACTGTCAAAATATTTTGTATACAGTGTGTCCCGCATTTCATGAATACACCCTAATATCTCAGTTATTGATAATGCGATTTTCTTGAAATTTTGGTGGTGATTATATGTTAGATAAATGAAGTATTTTGGCATAGTGAACATTTTCATCGACCATAGGCGTGCGGTGTGGGGGGGTAAAAAAAAGCTGTTTTTTAGGAAAAGGATATTAGGGCTCATTTTAGATAACTTTTTTTATCAGAATTAGAATCAGCATCCCCAAAAACCCCCTAATCCATATTTTCGAAATCTCAAGAGCTGATTTGAGGAGAAAAAAAAATAAATTCACTTTTCTCGTCTCGGAATCAGCATCACCAAAAACCCTTTAATTCATATTTTCAACATCTCAAGAGCTGATTTGAATAAAAAATTATTCAACTCTTTTTTCAGTAAGTCCTTGTAAGCAAAATTCAAACCGTCTTTCAAAATAACCATTTAACACGGTATGTGGAAATTTTGGTTTAAATGCCCTAATCCTGTTGCGTTTCAAACATCTCTATACTTTGTTTTTCGTTGAATTCATTGTCCTCGCAACTGCCCTTACAGTACCAATTGGGTTGTTTCGAAATGTTCGTCGTCCGGATAGTGTCTTTGATTTAAATTGTACCTCCCTGGTCTTGTCTTGAAAACCGCTCTAGTCTTTGCGAACAATCTGTTGATTTTGGCGTGAGAAATTGGTTCTCGATCATGATGCCTTCCATTGAATATTCCAGCAACCTGACGCGTAGATCTTTCATTATTACCAAATAATCGGATAATCTCGAGAGCTGATTTGATCAGAAAACAAAATTAAATTAACTTTTTTTTCAATAGATTGTTTATTTCTAACTTTTTATTTCAAATGCCATAATCCTATATTAAATTTCAAACACCTTCGTTTCCTTATATTCTGTATCGTTTGCAACTGCCCTTATACTACAATTTAGGTATTTCCGAAGATACGCACACTGTTACCGTTGTCTTGCCGATTTGAGTTTTCATGCAAATTAATGAAAGAGTGCTTTGAAACAAAAGTTTTTGTTTGACATTGGTAATCAGTACGAAATGTCAATAAGTCAACCAGTGTTACTTAACTGTTAATAAGATGGCACACAACCGAAGAGTAGTTCTTACAATTGGAGAAAAATTAGAGATTATCCGCTTATTTGGTAATAATGAAAGATCTATGAAAGTTGCTGGAATATTCAATGGAAGGCATCATGATCGAGAACCAATTTCTCACGATACCGTTGCCAAAATCAACAGATTTTCGCAAGGACTGGAGCGGTTTTCAAAATAAGACCAGGGAGGTACAATTTAAATCAAAGACACTATCCAGACGACGAATGTATCTTAGCAGAATTTCGACACAACCCAAATGATACTGTAAGGGCAGTTGCGAGGACAATGAATTTAACGATAAACAAAGTATGGAGATGTTTGAAACGCAACAGGATTGGGGCATTTAAACCAAAATTTCTACATACTCTGTTAAATGGTGATTTTGAACGACGGTTTGAATTTTGCTTATGGTTGAAGGGTAACTATTTTAACGACAGACTTTTTCTGAAGAACATGATGTTTACTGACGAGGCAACGTTTACAACAAACGGTGTGGTGTCTAGTCAAAATTGTAGGTTTTGGGCAGCTGAAAATCCAAATTGGGTAATTCATCGTAAAAACCAATACAGTGAAAAAGTTAACGTGTGGTGTGGCATATTCAACGAACGGATTGTTGGCCCTTATTTCCTGGATAACCTGACGGGACAAAATTTTCAAAAATTTTTACAAAATGGTCTCTATGATTTTCTCATGGAATTGCCATTAGCACAAAGACAAAACTTAATCTTTCAATTAGATGGGGCCCCCGCATACAATTCTGGGATAGTTTGGAACTTTTTAAATGCAATTTTCCCTATGAAGTGGATAGGTAGAAATTCTCCTTTGGAACCATGGCCCTCTAGATCGCCAGATATTACCCCTTGTGACTTTTTTCTGTGGGGGCATTTGAAGAATAAAGTGTATGCTACTCGGCCGCGTAATAGAGAGGAACTTTGCTTTGCAATTAGGCAAGCGTGTCAGGAAATAACTCCCCTAACTTTAAGAAAAGTGAATGTACGTTTGAGAAGAATTGTTGAAAAGTGTATTGTTTCAGAAGGTAGTTATGTTGAAAACACAAAAATCTAAAATAAAGTAATTCGTAATTTTGTTACAACTGTTACAAATAAAGAACTTATTAAAAAAAAGACTTAAACTTTTTTTTTGTTCAAATCAGCTCTAGAGATGTTGAAAATATGAATTAAAGGGTTTTTGGGGATGCTGATTCCGAATCTGATAAGAAAAGTTGTCTTAAATGAGCATTAATATTCATTTCTCAAAAAATGCCTTTTTTCTCTCCCCAACTTCGCACGCCAATGGTGAATGAATATGATCACTATGCCAAATGCTTCATTTTTCTAACATAAAATCACCACCAAAATCTCAAGAAAATCGCTAATAACAGATATTCGGGCGCATTGACGAAAAAAGTGAATTTTTTTTTCTCCTCAAATCAGCTCTTGAGATTTCGAAAACATGGATTTGAGGGTTTTTGGGGATGCTGATTCTAATTCTGATAAAAAAAGTTATCTAAAATGAGCCCTAATATCCTTTTCCCAAAAAACAGCTTTTTTTTACCCCCCACACCGCACGCCTATGGTCGATGAAAATGTTCACTATGCCAAAATACTTCATTTACCTAACATATAATCACCACCAGAATTTCAAGAAAATCGCATTATTAATAACTGAGATATTAGGGTGTATTCATGAAAAGCGGGACACACTGTATATTAAAACATCATCTCCATAGCACGCGGTGACATTGTTTAATGAATTGAACTGCTGTTGATTTTATAGCAATGATATATTTACTTACAATTATCTAGTTTAATAATTTTAACGATTGCACGAAAAATAGTGTGTATGCCATGGCCGCGAAACTTTTTAACGACCTCAAGATGATCTTGTTCTTTCGGTACGTTGAAAAGGTATTTCGCGGCCTAAGCATACAAATAACTATTTTTGTAATCGCATTTCAGTCGAATTCGAGAAATCGTTTCATATCGAACGTTCTTCGTCACATAGTTATTTCATGTATACAATTTGGATTATTTTTAATAAATTTTCACATATACAGTTCTGTCGTAAAGTGATTTTTCCTGTCATGCATGGTTTTTCTAACAGATCAACGAGAATTAGTGCCCTTTCAGTAACCAATACAGTCTGCCATTCTGGAGTACAACCCTGTTATTTATTACACGTAATAATTTTCCTAGCTGATCTCATTCGATATACGTTCTGTAATTGCTTTACTTTTTCCATTACCTACAAAAGGAACGGTTCATTTACTCGTCGGCTTTTACATGAACTAATCAATGCCACCTTCCGAAACGAACAGTCATTTCCTTTCACCGCAACGATGCGATGCCTCGTGTGATAATCTTGATACGTTCCAATTCCCCTCGAACGCGATCCGCGAATACGATGCTGCAGGCGATGGAAAAAATCGAAGGTCTGGCATGGAGGAACACTAATGCAGACTGATACTCTGTATCAGATGGAAATATTATAACGAAATGAAGCTTATGCTTTGGAGATAACGGTCTAGCTTTTCTCATTCTAAATACTGAATTATTATGAACAATGATAAAAGTTGCAAATATGTACGCCAGACAGGTCGTAGTATTGATGATAGATTCGGGGAGCATTCGAGAATGAACTGGATTCAAATTATGCCAACCATCTCATTGAAAGTGACGATAACTTCACACGTAATCCGGAAATCTGGCATATTCAATTTGAAATTCTAAAAATGAACATATTGGAGTCCATAGAGGTCAAGAAACACCTATGTGAAAGTAACAATTTAGTTTCTGATGACCTCTATAATTAACTACCTGGTTAGTATTTTTTATCATCATCATGATATCATTATGATGCACTACCTGCATTTCAGCATACAGAGCAAACACGGATGATTTTATTCGAAAAATTATAGTTTTTCTGAGCCCTATAAAATGAAAACTTACACAGGTTATTCAGTTTTTTCTGGAGTGGTCCCAACTTTTATTCTTTCAAAAGACTACCTGTATGCTTTATCAGCTTCTCGGATTCTGTATGCTTTATGCAAATCTTTTTCCGAAAATATTGACGGTTTACGAGATTTTCAGTGTGGACAAGCCTGAGAGATGAGCGAAATAATTCATTTATGCACTAGCGGGCGGTAAAGTACAGTTTACCGCCCGGTTCGCTGGGCGTAAAGTGGCACTTTACCGCCCGCGGGCGAATCATGACCCGCGGGCGATAAAGTAGACAATATACTAAAATTGTCCATATATACCTACGCACATCATTTCACGGAAGACCTACCACGAAACAATGAATTCAGTTCAATAAAGAAATACTCATTTAACAACTTTTATTCATAATCTACATTTTTGTTCCATAACCCTGACAATTTGAATTTTATATTAACTAATTGTTACAAATTTGAATATTGAGGGTGGGATATTCACTTTTCTCTTGAAAATAATTATTCCCTTTTGAAACACTCTCACCACTCATTTTAGATGTGGATGGTAGGTCCAAATAATTATTATTTGGTATCGGTCCATCACCATCGCCGGCAATTTTTTTGGCAATTACGCCCTTGATACATAAATAACTATTATATCCAGTACCGATAGTACAATACTTTATGGCAGACATTTTTTCAAATCCATTCAATCAACTGAGTACGTTGTTAGACCCTACTGTTTCTTCAAATATTCCATAAGTATAAGTCGTGAAAGTCCGTGATAAAGTAAACAAAGTATTTCCCATTTCTACAGGAATCTATCAATTGTCCATATCACCAAGCTTGTAGAGGTTTCTATTATTTTACCATTCGTTTTATATGTTGAAATGTTAGTCAAGTGATCCAAAAAAAATGTAAATTTTCTGTGTAAAAAAATTAAACAAAAATTTGAATATTTTCACTATTTCATGACATTGATCAGTTTTTTCTAAATGGTGAAAAAACAATGTGAAATGTATAATTATGAATAATTTGAGTAGGTAAATTGCATTCCAGCAAAACAAAATTGATATATTAAATCGAAAATCTACCGTATAAAACTGCTTGCGGACAGTGATTTTTTTATTTTATGCTCGTGGGCAATACTTGAAAATTCTGTTCATATAAATTTACCTTAACAAGAAAACCGATGGTAGAGGTTCACGCAAGTACTGCGGGATATTTGAAAAACTAAACGTGATTCAATTTTCTTCTTGTAATCGAGCTGGGGAATGTATCGCGTTTAATCCCACACTATTGTCTGATCACCAGAGTTTTTTAAACATCCCAATTATTATGAATAATGCATTTGTTATTTTATATAATCTGTTATTCAATGTAACAGAGCGTGTTCATCTAGAAAATATTTGAATTCCGCTGTATTTTTAGCGTTTATTCACATTTCACATGTAAGGTTATATTATAACGAATATTTTTTGCGGGCTCACACAAACAATTGATTTGCAAAAATATGTTGAGATGTTCCATAGCTTTACAACACATGTATTAATATTATTTGTTTTGACGTCACAATAATATTCTGAGAATGAAAAAAAAAAAAAAATGTTTGATCTCACAATTCTCATGCATTTCATGGTGAGCCAGAGGTTAAAACTTTGCTCTACAGAGCACTCCTCTTGAATATTTTGAAAAGGATGTTTGAAAAAAAAATATCTTCTCAACTCTCAAATCGAAGATTGATAGGAAATATCTCTACGCATCATATTGCTTCATGTCAGATTCTCTTTCATTTATTGAAACAATCGAATTTTTGATAGTACGAGACATCGAATAATGATTCTGTTTCTATAATTTAGGGAAATAGACTTTAACAGAGTATTCAAAAATCTTCAGGAGAACCTCTGACGAACTTGAATGAATTCAATGTTTGGATTTTCACTTCACAAACGATTCTAAAAATTCAGACGATCTGGCTCCAGTAAAATTCAACGATTTCATAATACAGCACCGTTCCGATCATTCTTACCAAACTTCCAGAAGAATCATCGCGAGTAATACGAAAATAACCTTCCAAACGTTCCAAAACTGCAAACGAATGATTTACATCCACTTTGCGCACGCGTTAAGCTGTCAAATGCATAATTCCTGTTTATATTTACCACCGCTGTCAAGCTGTCAAATATATATAATTTCTATCTACATTTAATAACGTAATATTGACATTTCCAAGCGCAAAAAATTATCAATCTGAAAAGTGTACATTCTGTGTTTTTATAATAATATATATTTTTTTAATTTGATTAAATAGTTCATAATCGTTTCTGAAATAAACTGTGTTTGTATTAATTGAGTAAGAGAATTATGGTGATATTTCGTGTTTGTCGATTAATTTGTACAGTTTTTCAATAAAAATTTTAAATAAAAAATCTATTCAAATTTGAGTTTTTTAATATGCTTATTATCATTACTAATGTTTTACCTTGTTGAAAATGTTTGCAAACTTTCAAAGTTACGTCTAGTATTGTTACCACAAACAAAAATAAAAATTCAAGTGATTTGATGGTGATTAGTTTATGGAAGTGTTTACGGATAATATAAAAAATTGAAGAATTAGGGAAATTATTGATGATAAAAAAAACATTCTTCAGGAGGCCATATTTTGATAATAAGGCATAACTCTCAAGCATGCACAAGTTTTCATAATAACATTTTGTTGAATTTTTTGAAATAACGGTACTCTTGTAAAAAATTTATACTTTGACCTACCCTGTATGCTGTTCGACTTGTAACAATTCTAAGTTCACCAAATATGATTATCGAATGTGCACTAACTTTCTGCAATTATTGTATTTTGGTTGTGTATAAGAAACATCAGACACCAGTGAATAAATTCAACTACTTACAAGTTTTTCCAGATGTGCCTTATAAAAGTTTACTGTACAACTGTTGGATTGCTGATTTTATGCCGGGGCGATTGAGAACTTGGCTTTAAATGACAAACATTCCATTCTTTGGTAGAAATATTCAAATAATTACATAATTAATGATGTTCATTATTTTTTGTCCACGTTTTTTTTTCTCCAATATTGTTATTCTGCCAATAATTTCATAATATTGGACCAATATTATTCCAATATTGATGAACCAATGTCTCTGAATATTTTCGGGCCAATTTTGTTTACAGAATATTTTTGCCAGTATTAACCAAGTAGCACTGGACCAATATAGCGAAATGTTTACTTTTTTTGCCAATATCGCATTTGAATATTTTGCCAATATTTTAATAATATTTTATCAAAATTATCCCACTATATCAATCAAGTAACATTGAACATATATCAAGAAATGTTTACTTATATTTCTCGCCAATACTGCTTTTGAATATTTTGCCAATATCTCCATAATATTTTTTTTTACCAAGAAAATATCCATGGAAACCAGGAGAAAGGAAGACCAACATCTTTCAGAGCCAGCCTAGGAACACTTTCCTGTAGAGAATTTATTGGCAGTCCAAATAAATTCCTTTTTTTAATTTGACATTAATTTCGAAATGAAGTCAAAATCGTTCATTCATGAGTATACAATTGAAGGCTATGCCGTGCTATGCTATGCAAGAAAAACCACTTGAGATTTAATTCTGATGAAGCTTGGCTTTGTCATAAACATCCCATCATTCGGATTCGATACGATGACACTAAAATCGAATCGAACTCTTGCCCAATCGATATTGACGACACTCTGTATTCATGAATACATTTATGTACTGATTTATTTCTAATGCTAATGCAAAAACGGAGCAAATCTGTTTTTGATTATTATATCACTCTATATAGGATAAACAATCTCTGGGGATGCAGTGAAAGTAGTGAAAGAACGCGTTTAGTATATATACGATGCTTTCCCAAAATAAATTATCAGTTCATTCATCAACTTTAGTGGCTGTACACCATACTAAGCTGTGTACAATGAATACTTTCGTAAGTTGAAATATTTGGGAGATAGTTTTGAATTTATTGTGATTGTGATCAAGTGCCAAGTGTAGAAATGGTGGATTATTACGTAATAGTTTCAATCTCAATGAGAAAACGATTAAAACTAATTGATAAAATATTTGAACTCCACTGAGCGTCAGCTAAAAGTGATATTTAGAATTAGAATCGCGACTGGGTAAAGTGTCAGACTTCTTTCAATGACATGGTTGAAAATATTTCAAAAATACCATTCTCGTTGTTTAGAACCGACAAAGGAAACATTTCTTTCGATATTCCACTGTATTGATCAGTGCAAATCATCTTTATGAATAAGGGAAACTTCTTAGTTTTTATCGATATGCTCTTGTTGAAAATTCCATCATGCAAATATTAAATTCGGCCCATGACATTCATAACAAGGAATTAATGGGTTGGAATTTCGATATATTTAAAAACCATACAGAGGCAGTATTGAGTCTGTTGATTTTACACCAGACCACTCTTTGAAAACATGTTCAAAGCATATTGAATCGATAGCAGTAGTTGCTAAGAGCAACCTACTCATTACAGTTCGCATTCAGGACAAACATTCACTGATTGTCAATCAATTCATATAGCTCTTGAAACCAATTGCATAGTAAATTCAACGACAAATCCAATCAGAAATATTCCATTTGAAATGCGTAGTGATTTCTACCAAAGTAAAGATAACAACACTTATTACGATAATGATGAATTGTAGTGATAAAAATGCCACTAATTTTGGCAACGAGCAAACACCCTCATCTTCAAGGTGAGATTAGGAAAAAATATCTAAGAACTATTGTTGTGCAAAGCTATTTGAGATTAAAATTTGCACAACAGCTTTGCAAATACCTCTTTTTAAAATAGTAGTGTAATAATTCGTGAACTCCACGAAGGTAAAGGTGGTGGTAGCAGTTTAAATTCCTGTACACGTAGTATCACAGGAATTTTCTTATTTACATCAATTCGTTCATAATGTTGAGAATTGCCAATACCAGAATTGTTCCATATCGTTTTATTCTCACAAAGACTTGTCCTCAAACTTTCCGATTCAAATCAAAAGGAATTTCATCATTAATTTGTGTCAAGAAAAGTTTCACTGCCAAAGAAATGTCGCTAATCAGAATTTCCAGTCTTCATTCTTCGGAATCACTCAGTCAAACGATTCCAATCTGCGACATAAACTTCAACACCCATGAAATGGAAATACCTCCAGGTTGGAGAGGAACGAATTCGTTGCGGTTCGTCAACCAAATCCGAATCAATTAGAATAGAATCAATTGAAAGGTGAGGACGAGCGCACCAATTCCACCAAACAATTCATTTTCAGTCCAACATGAGCAAAGAACATCAAAGGAATGCAGCGATACGGTCCAATGCATTCGGTAATTAGAAATTCAGTATTCTTAGCTATCAGATGCAGGTCAGGATTGGAGCCAAAGAAGTCTTAGAAGGCTCTGGGTTGTGGTTGGATGGGATCCAATCTCAGTATTTCATTTCAACATATCCTCGAAAGAAATAGTTTTTTGTTACAGATTTCGCAAGTTCTGAACTAGAAAAGTTCAATTCATTGGTTCAAGCTGTCTTCATGAATATCAGTGTTGTTTTTATACAGCTTTTGATAGTAAGATCAGGCTTGGATGTACTCTCCACAAGTACTGTTTTCAATGGTCATTATTCCAATTGTTCTATCACCCATATTTTGATAATTATCCAGTATCACGTAATTTTGCTCAAGTACCTATTCCATCAATTCTATTAGCATATAATTTTTCAAACAGAGTGTATCCTCATGTAGAATTCACCTGATAAGGACAGCCAACTGGTTCGTCAACAACTTTAAAGCAATAAAATTTTGAAGATCAACCCCAAAATCGACCCAAAGCCTGATTCACTACTATTTCTACAAATTTCTCCTTCATTTGAAATTCTCTATTAAGTCTTTCCTATAAGACGTCCATGATTTCGCAGAGACTTTTTGGTCTAGCTTGAGGCCTCCTAGCAGAACCTTAATTTGACTTTTCCTCCTAGATCCGCAATGCTTAATGTCTTTGAAACTTGCTCTCGTGCCTCAGTTGAAACGTTGTGGGTTCATTTCAAGAACCCGTTGGAGTGAATCAGCTTTTTATGTGACTGGTCTTAACCGACTTTCATTATTGGTGAAAAGATTCGAGATTTATCAAATATTCATTTGACTTCTCATTGTTTCTGTCATTTCTATATTCTGTCATCCAGAGCAAAGCCAGAATATTTTGGCTATATTTCATAGAAAGAGTTGAATACTTTTAGCAGAATACTGAGATATGGAATCCATCTACTTGGAACTACTTGGAACAAAATCCTACTCTCTGATGTTCTGACCTGTCATGAACTTTTTGGATGGCATTGTTCAACTTTCAACAACGTATGCCTTTCTTAATGAATTTCATATAAATCCAATTCTTCTTATAATGAAAAGAAAAAACTGGTCTATAAATGCATTGGGTCTCAATGGGGATAATAAATCGATATCGAAAAAAGTAATTCATTCAACAATTCAAGTTCAGGTACCGTTAGAGTTCCTCAGACCGGCCCTGATTTAAATTCCGGATGTAGCCATAAATTAATTATTTCACTTTCATCCGCACTATTTCTACTTCATTAAATACTGTCATGATAACGTTACAATATTTCTTTTTCATCAGAAAATAAGAAGTTGAATGTTATGATTTACTTTCTCCGTCTTGATTACTGGGTACTTTCATCCATTCTAATTCCTCGTTAAGTGCCCTGAACTCTCAGATGAGTTCAATGGTCTCACCGAATTGGGAAAGTTTCGATGGATCCAATGATAATTTGATAATTGGCCAAATGTTCTCTAACGAGCACAATGGATATTCCTTTATGATGAATAAAAACCTTCATCTGACAAAGGATGAATTATCTTGAAATATATTTGAAAATGAGTTGATCCGTAACTGTATGCTGTTCTATCCTTGCTTCATTTTCAAAGAAGCATTGTAGACCGGACATTGTTTTTCAGTTTTACAAGCATCCCCCGAAATAGTTTATAAACTGAATTATGTAAAACTTTTTAATTTCTTATCATCAGTTCGCAGAGTTTTCCTATACATTTGATTCAGAAGTGATGCAATATGTTCTTGCTTCTTCTGCCGTTCTTCATGAAACTTTCGAGCAATACACACAAATACTGCTAATTCGTTTTGAAAGCATTCTGTAACATTAATCGATATGAGGATAAATTAGAGTGTCAACTAGCCCCAATTTCATTTCTGTAGACTGCAGATACTTTAATTAATATGAATTCTTTAATTTGAAAACAGATGTTCTGAATATTTTAACTCCCAAATTTTTTGCGGAATCAACCCAATCGATTTCAGTCTAATTCAATGAGAGCCTATGATAACTTTGTATATCTGTTTTTGCCTTGAAGATCCATAGCATAATGTAACTGTTTTAGAACGGTGTACTGTCAATCGTTGGTTGATATGACTGATACAGTTTTCAGTTTTATTGGCCAAATCGTCAAGCAAGTAGCGGTATACTATATGCCTTTCTTCAATCTAGAACACACCTGACCAACACTAAACCAAATTTGAATATCACTATAAAACAAGGTTCATATACCATATTCAAAATCATAGGAGTAAGTTAAATACCCTGCAATAATTGTTTTGAAGGACAAATTTACTGTATCAATATTGTGTACTGTGAGCGACAACTGTTATATTTTTCTCATATTTTTTGATTTTTCATAAGATTCCCAGCCATCTCATCATCTTGAATGTAATGAAAAAGACTGCTTTATATTTCTTAGTTCCGCCCAAAAATGTATAAAAAATTTCAAAGATTATTTCATTCATGATGAAATAGACTTAGGTACCAAAATTTTTCGAATATTTTTTGTTTAAATAAATGATTATTTCACAAGAGCTGTTTAATCGCGATTAAATTTTCGTCCTCCATATTGGCTTTCGTTGTGTCGGTTTTCAGAGATTTTTACAATTCTTGGCAACACTTTAGAAAAAAACAATAATTTCTTAGTCGTTTGAATGCCATAATATTGATTTTCATCAGTGAAAACCCCATTTTCGATAGGATTCCTAGACAAATATTTTGACTTAGGGCAACGAAAATACGTTAGAATTTGAAATACAGCAAAGGCTTCTTCAATGTATTGCATAACCAAAGTAATATATAAAAAACATCATCATTCAAGATATAATCTATCGTATATCACACGAACTATAAATTTTTTTGGATTAAACTATCAAATAATTTTTTGCATGATTGTGCTCTCTGATGAATAATTTCATGCACAATAATTTATTATTCAAATATTTTACAAGCAAAATCATACTCAAAATATTTTGATGGTTCAAATGATTAAATTTATAGGTCTTTTGATATAACATACGAATAATCAATTATATGGTAATATGAATCATAATCAGCAAAAGTTGAATCATAACGGTGTACAATGGTCCTGATGGCGTTGTCCTAGTTAAATTGATATCAACAATAAAACTTTCTGAGTTAAGTTTTCTTTTTTCGAAACTGTTTTTCCTTTAGTCTTGCCATATATACACTGTATTTCCAAACTGATTCTGAAACAATTACCTCTCTTTCCTCAACCTCTGTTATACATCAAGATGTTGCTGTTTTGGCTTCTCATACATTATTTATAAATATTTCAATCATTAAATTTTGTCATGAATTATTAAAGACTTACTATAGCTGGCTTTCTTATAGCATACTCTCATTTATTGAGTCCTACCTAGCTATGAAATTCCATTTTTAATTTCCTGTAGTCAGATTATCTTCCAAAGTATATTCACGTTGATGAATAAATCATTTGTTTCAAAGTCAAAGACTGTATTGAACAAAAATATCAAAACATCGATATCTCTCTGATATTGTGATAATTTCAACTTCGTCGCCAACATCGCTAATTTATCTATCAATTATCAAGTCTCATTCTCACTCTGAGTAAAGTGCTAAATCTAGTTTTTCGTTTCAGGCTTGCATATCACTCCTGCTGTTGGTCGCAACCGTAAATGCTGGCTTTGCTGGCAGTTATGGGGGTCATGAAGGCTATGGTGGTCACGAAGGCTTCGGTGGTCACGAAGGTTATGGTGGTCACGAAGGTTACGGGGGTCATGAAGGTTACGGCGGTCACGACGGCGGCCATGACATATCACACACTGTCGAAATAACTAAGCACGTTCCCATCCCCGTCTACAAACACGAAGCCGTTCCTATCCCACACACCGTCCCGGTACCCGTTCCCAAGCCAGTAGCCATTCCTGTCCCACACCCATATCCCGTGCACGTCAAAGTACCCCAACCCGTGGCAGTACCCGTCATCAAGACCATCACCATTCCCGTTGAGAAACCTGTGCCCTACAAGGTCGAGAAGGAAGTAGCCTACCACGTGGAGAAGCCAGTCCCAGTTCCAGTCGAGAAACACGTCCCAATCAGGATCCCAAGGCCAGTGCCCATCAGAGTTCCAGTCTACAAGGTCGTGTACCACCATAGCAAGCATTGAGTGAAGACGCAAGACTGATGTATCATTTTCATCACCTCTCATTTTAGTCATTTTTGTTATTTGTTATGACTGTTGTTGATTGTTGTTTAATTATATGATTTTTATGATATTGTTGTTTTGAATTCGGAAAAAGTGATGGTGAATATGAAAAATATACAACAAAACTATGATAAAGAAGTTACAATCCAGGGATTTATGAGCACGACTCATAAAAAAGAATACATGTGCCTCCTCCTACGAGTGTTCCAATTGTAACTGGTGATACTTTAGTGCCCCCTATATGTAGTTTCACTCTCATTGGATAAAGCATAGAGGTTGAAGCGAGAAGGGGCTGCATTATCTGTTGCATAATTATTTATATCCAATCCATCTCACCTTTTCTGATAAGGCAAAGTAATTAGGGCTTGGGGTTGTGGCTCAGCTGATACACAAACTTGCATCAACAGAAATCATTTCTAGTTATCTCAATCAATTGTTCTTTTCAATTGAACTTTACTGAGTGTAAACACATGAGAAATTTCTTTCAAATCGTGTAATTGTATGAAAATTTGATAGTCATGGTAAACAATCGAGAATCAAGTTTATTTCCTGAAAAAAAAAATAACTATAATAACATTTGAGATACTGAATATCAGAATGAATGAACTTTGATTATAAAAATAATCCAGCCTTCCGCATATTTTTCTATACTATAGGATTGTCGGCAAACGTCGAACAGAAATAATTCAACAGCCCCATACGACTGCCGAATCACGTCTATCCAACGACTGGCAAAGTTTTCCTTTCTTTTCCACTCAAAACTTTGGAATGACTCATAGATAGATACATTTAAAATAAGATAAAGTTATTGAGACCAAAATTCAGATGATATTATAAATGTTCCGGAACGGCGCTGGGGGTAGTTAAATATACCTTTTCTAGATAGTGTTTTTTAAAATTTGTGGCTGAAATTTACATCCTATCGAAAAAAGTTTGAAACAAAAGTTGTGAAGAATTAAAACATCTAGAACTCTTGTATGGATTATTTTTCAACAATACCTCGAAATTAACGAGAAAAATGCTTAAAATGTTTTTTGTTTAAAATTTTTTTAATCCTTGGCTCTCACAACTTTCGACTTTTGAGGGTTGTCGTTCGTAGAGGAACGACAGCTGGTTAACGGAAAAAAACAATTGAATATGCTATGATTTTTCCGGAGAAAAATTTAAGTGTTCGCAGATGAACCCGATGAAAACGAAAGAAGCATTAGTTCTGACGATGAAGAGCAAGCTACAGAGAAAATTGAATTATATCAAAACTACTTTTCTATATTCGACTGAAATGAAACAATTTTATATTTAAAATTTCAAAAAGTGATGTGTACATGTATAGTTCATGTAAAGGGTAACTATTTTTTATGTTCAGCCTTTCTTTTATTTACGTTTTCGATCATTGTTTAAACAATGTTTTCGGTAATTTCAAAGCCCTTAACGAATAATTGAATGTAAATGACATTACATTACATGAAACATTATCTTCGACTTCAACGCACCTTTGCAATAAAAAATAAAAGATTACTGAAAATGTCGTTTCTTTGTTTATATTTTCAACGATATTTTTTTATTCAAACAATACATTTTTTTCATACTATCTCAAAGTCGAGTTTCAGTACTGACATGTTCAAAAATATGAAATTTTTAAATAACTTTTTCGATTTTAAATTGTTCAATTTTGACAAAGAGATGGCCATAAAAACATTTAAAGACATCGAGGGTGCCTTCAACAATGTATCCACCGAGTCTATAGTAGAGGCTCTAGCAAAGAAGGAGGCACCTCCCCTTCTTTTGCAGTGGATAAACTTCAACTTCGAAAACGTGGTTAATTTTCTAGCAATTAGCGGAGTGTCGCCGACAGCAAGAGCAAATAGGGGGTGGTCGCAAGGAAAATCTCAAGAATGGTGGAACAATTCACCAGGAATGAAACATGGCAAGAAGTTTATAAAAAAACTGCTGAAAATATTCATAGAATTTCTACTGGGCCAGAAAAGGAGCACTACTAGAATATCAGTTGGACTCCTCACAAGGCATTGTAGGCTCATCTAACATATAAGTACAATCAGTCTGGAATGAGTGGATATATGCAGATCATGTTAGGGAGAAGAGAAAACCAGTACACATACAAGTGTTACATACCACACTTCTGAGGCGGTTTTATACATCTTCTGAGGGGGGGGGGGGGGGCGAAAATAAAAGAGCTACAAAATTGTAGATGCGCACAGAATTATAATTTATTTCAATTATTATGTGAGCCTCATTGAATCAATTGAGCAGTATGATTTGGGGGGGCGATCGACCCTGTCACCCCCCCTAAAAACCGCCACCGCCACACTTTTTCTACAAACTCATATTAAAACAACAAAATTATACTTACCAAAATGAAACAGTTAACATGGTAATGTATTTAAAGGATATAGTTGTTATGATGATGTTTTTCAAAATTTGCTTCAAACAATTGACTGTTTAGGAATATATTTAAAACCAAGTTAGAACAAAATGTTCTTGAATTTGTTAACCGAATCTTGTCATTTCAATAGAAACTTGGCGGTGGCGGGGGCAAATTTTAAGGGTGATATGTCAACACTACCATTTGCGGAGGACTACTCATCGGTTTTTGGGAAAGCTAGATAACTCTTTTTGATGAATGAAATAAGAAGATCTAATATTTTGGTGAATGAAAATTCTGCCATATTCCTGATATACAAAACCATTGTAGCCTCACAATAATAAAGTTCGAAGCACTTCAGCGTCATGGCATTAGCCAGGACAGTAGATATCTGACAGGCATTCGTCATAACAGCCTACTTAGCAGGTGAATGAGAGTGAAATGCGTGAATCATTGGTTGCAAGGACGATCCTTAGCTAACTTGTTGTTTTCAAATTGCAAGAAGTGTGATTCTTTACAATTTGAGTAGAACAATTCAATTCCAAAGATCTGACTATTTTTTCAACAGCTGGGAACCATAATCTATTCGATTTGATATGTGGACTTCTTGTCATATTCCACAGGACAGACTCATAATCAACTTTTCATTTGCATCCGAACGAAATAACCTCATATTCCGTTTTTATTATTTTTTTTCTCTGTGTTGACGAAATTCCGCCCCAAAGTCCTCATTAATTATACATGCAACACACATTGGATTTCACCTTTTTCCCTCGACATCAGCACGTATCGGGTTTCACTGCCTCATGCTTTTCTATCCACCGCGATGTTTCTCGAAAAAATATCCCTCTGGCAAACACCCGACGGATAACATGTTTGTTTTTTCATCATATTCCACTACTGTGATTCAACTTGGCGTTGATAATCGGAGCTAATTTATTCCAGTGTTAGCCTCATTTGTGAAAAAATACAGATGAGTGTTAGTATATTGTACCCTTAGTATTTTCCTTCCAGTAATCAAGGAGGGGTAGGTGCTACCATTAGAATTTTAAATGGGAAGCAGTGTTAAGGGGCATATCATTTTGATCAACGTTCAATTCTTTTTCCAATGGTATCCTGACTTATTATTTTTTATGAGTATTTTCCGAAAAATTGCGTTCTAAACTAACAGAAGTGATTATTAGAACTTGCCTATACTGAGATGCGTGGTTTCACTAGAACTGGTTAGAATATTAGGTGGTACCGTTCCAACCCTTTATTAGGGGTAACAGTAGCCATTAGCTCCAAAAAATTGACGTCAAAACGTAGTTTGGGGTAGGAAAACGTAGATGGTAGTAAAGTTGTGTTTATTAAATGCTGAAATTTCAATTCTCATCGCAGAAATTTTACAGATAGCCTTCCTTTTTTGCTACTTCTGCTGTAAAAAGTTTATGTTTTCAAATTGTTTAGCAAATTTGAACGATGTGGTAGAATTGCGAATACAGTTTTTCCTGTTGGGCTGATTAGTGATTGCTTTAGTATGTGTATAAAAGTATTTAAAAAGGTTTATATACCTGAAGAAAATATTAAAAATGTTGTAATTTATGGAGGAGTACGCACAAAGGGCGGCGATGAGTTTTTATTTTTTCTGAATGGCAATGTTAACAGACAAAATTGTCGCTATTGGAGTTGTTATATGTTGTTAGGGAAGGGCATTTACAACACCTACAGAAACTTTATGTTTGGGCTCGTATTCTTGAAAATGCTATCATCGGTCCATTATTTCTGGAAGAAAACTTGACTGGCAATCTGTACCTTGAAATGCTTGAAGAGACTATCGACCCTCTTATAACTCACGAGCTAGAAACTCAAATTGATGCAGAAGGTAATGAAACTTTTTAGGGGGATCTGTTACATATCCAGCTGGAGGGCGCTCCACCTCATTATTTTCTTTCCGTCCGAGAGTGGTTCAATGAGAGATTTCCGGATAGATGGATTGGCAGACTGGGAGCTGTTGAATGGCCTCCGAGATCACCGGATTTGACTCCCTTAGATTTCATTCCTTGGGGGCATCTTGAATCCGTCGTTTATGAAATACAACCTTCTGATATTCAAGAACATGAAAGACGAATTACAGCAGCATGCCAGTCGATTCCTAGTGAAGTTTTCCGTAATGTTATATATATATATAATATATATATATATATATATATATATATATATATATATATATATATATATATATATATATATATATATATATATTATGTTCACTAGAAAGTCATTAATTTGAAAACTGTCGCAAAGCAATATTATTTTGAACTCATTTGAATAATATAAGTTGAAATCCTGAGAGCTACTTCGTTTATATATATATATATATATATATATATATATTATGTTCACTAGAAAGTCATTAATTTGAAAACTGTCGCAAAGCAATATTATTTTGAACTCATTTGAATAATATAAGTTGAAATCCTGAGAGCTACTTCGTTTGCTCGTTAAATAATATCCTGCAAGGCCTTGTTATAAGGTCATTACGAAAGACATCTATTTTTCCAACAAATCTTTACATTAACGCTAATGGGGACATCAAGGAATTATTGTTGATATAATCAATGCATATTTTAAATATAAATGTATTATGATAAAGGATACAGCCGATTACAATAATGAGAGAAACTTGTGTCGGAAGAACCTACTATGTAAAAATCACACCGAGAAAGTTTCTTGACTTCCGTTATAATTATGTTATGATAATTCCGTGTTGACAATAATTCCTCATCGAAACCGGCATATGGCTGAGTTGATTTGAATATAAAAAATGTTTTGATTGCACATTTCTTGCGTATACAAGTTTGCCATGAATAAAGAAGAAAATGTAAAATTTAGTTTTGATAGATATTCCGGGTATTTAGCTGTCGGCTACGTTTCAGAAAGTTTGGATAGAATCTTGAATAATCTAAAGAAGTATTTCCAAGACGAACTTTCTCAGAAAATGTTAACATTCATCATCATTTTATATTTCAACAAAGGCATTTTACTCACCGATAGCTATATACTTTGGTTTTTATCTGCAGAAGTTTCGCCAATGTGCTGCTGTGTTCAGACCTGGAATAAAACATATATATAATCTCTAAACAACAATCTCTGGATAATTATTATAGAGGGTGTCCCAGAAGTGCATGGTCCATACATTATTTTCTATCCAAGCTATCGACTTGATTTTTTTTTTCAAACGATAGATCCAACTATTAAACACATTCTGGAAATATTTCCATTTATTTACAGGATATTCCGAAATTGAACACACCATTTTAGTGTCAGTTTTCGATTCGCCATTAAATTGTCATTAAACCCAACCCAGTTCCAAAGACCTCTTTGCAATTAATAGTTTTTGACTGTCAATATACTGGCCAAAATAGCGTCGTGCACGGACTTTCAGTAAATTCATAAGTTTAGAACTATCCAAGATAACTGAACCAACTTCATCTATCATTATTATCCTTGAAGAACAACCAATCTTACATGATTTAACATGAAAGAAGAACTTGAAGTTGTGAAGAAGCTCTTCTACAATAAATCATACCCAATCTGCTGTGAATCAACGTCTAGTCAGATAAATTTGAGCTGGTGAACCTATAGGCGATGTGTTCAGCATAGATATACATATGATCGTCATGGGCCGTTCCTATCAAAGTTCGGACAAGAATGCAAGCTCTCACCAAGTAATGAAATTTCTTTCTGACTCGGTCTGGGTTCAATTCTCAGTAATTAATAGCAATTGATACTGGAAATAAATGAAGGTGTTCATCAATATAGAAATGAACTGGTCAGGGCACCAAGTGCCATGGTAATTGAGCCTCAAGAATATGCTTCGTTACAGTTAGAAGAAGTGGATTCGAGTACCCTAAGGACCATATGGTTTCAGCACGATGGAGCTTCAGTGGATAACTATACAGGGTGTTTCCGAAATTGGAGCAATAAATGAAATGGGTACCTAATAGAAAACGAAAAATTAAATTCGAATGAAAGAATACATTTTTCTCGATTAACGTTATTTTGAAAATATTCGGAAAACTCTGTCAAACTTTTGGGAACCTCAGGTCAGAGATCAACGGCCCCTAGATGTATACGAAGCGGTGACAAAAAAGGCCGGCGGGCGATAAATTATTTTGACAATGTTGCCGACGTTAAATGTTGAAAGATGGGATGATAAAGTGAACGATATTCTTTCTTCGAACAGTTCCCCTTCAAGGAGCTGTGGAGGTCGCTGAGTTGGCTTGGCCTTGGCCGCAACAACCTTCATCAGTTCCCCTTTAAGGGCAAAGCTAGCAAGCTAATCGATTTGGAGTCGTGGTATTCTTCGATCATATCGCTTCTTGCATTCAATAGGATATTTGTGACTATTTTACGTGCATACTAAAGATGGATTTTGGTTAAATCCTTTTACAAATCCATAAGTTTTATGTGGGTAGGTATCTAGATTCTTTTTATGTTTCAGTATTCGACTGCTTTCGTATTTTTTTTACCTACATCTCTGTCAAAATTCCTACAATCCCTATTGAACTCACCACTATGGAAAATGTCAGTGTTGTTAGGTATTACGCAAACGATATTTCAATCGGATAATAGATGAAAATTAGTTGAAACCTAGGTAAAATAACAACGCCGTTCAACAGATGCGACAACAAGGTAGTTTTCAGCGTGCTTGTGACTCGTTACTTCGACGTGAGAGACTCTGTATAGAAAGTGGTGGCGGTCATTTCGAACACCTATTCAAATTCAAATTCCGTTTATTTTCATCAACTTTTAAATTCCCTGTTATGAAATGAGAATGCCTCATTGCCCTCATTTTGATTTAATTCAGTGTTTTCATTTCGGTTCACTTCGAAGCCAAATGAAATAACTGGCAAGGTTTACAAAATAATAATAAACTGGCAACGGTACGGGAATACGAGTAATAATCACAATACTAGAAGATAGGAGCCCTAGGAACTGATGAATGAAACCAGTGCTTCCCAAACAATCGTGAATAAATAAGTCCATTTTTGGGAGATTTTCAAGTGCTTAAGAAAAAATGTTGAAGTTTTTCATTGTGTCATTAGGTCTCATAGAACACCCCATTTCATTTATTGTTTCAATTTGGGAAACAACCTGTAAAATAGTTCGAGAATTTTCAGATCAATCCTATCGTAACTGTTGGCTAGACAGGTATACCTTGGCATGCGCAATTTCCAGACTTTACTCCTATTGATTTCTTACTTTGGAGATACATGAAAGAGAGTATACAGAATGTTACACACCAAACATGTACATATCCCATATATCAGCACGAAGTACCTACTCGTTACTTGCACTTGCTGAATATTTCTTGTCGAACCTCTTATCTACTCAGTTTTGGGACGAGGATCCGTTGTAATACCACCAAACTTGGCATGCAAGTAGTTGAAATCATGTCAAACAAGAAAAAAAAATTGTTTACCTGAATGGTTGTTTTTACCACGTTAGATAATCCAACTGCGTTTTTTACGGACGATGCAAAAATCATAGATATTTCAGTTAATCCGAAATAATTGCACTGAAGCAGAAACCATTACCCTCTTTAGACACTATGCAATGATTTAAGAGTAGTGAGACAGGTATCACTTACACACGCAAAAAAAAACTGGGTTTTACTCCTGCCCCATTTTCAACTCCCTCATAATTCCGACATCTCAGCCAGTAAATTTTGAAAATAATCGCTTATACACAACCTTCATGAAAAATAAAGTATGCGATTTCAAGCTGGAGTTTTGCACTTCACATTTCTGTTATTGAACTCCCAAAAGAACTCCAAAATGTGTTATAATTTTAAAATATCCAGAGGCTGTCCAAAACGATTAATAAGTTTGTCGAACCACGGGATTTTCAGAAACTCCTGACCATCCGAAACGAAAAAAGATGAATTTATCTGTTCATTCCATATTTATACAACACAGTCCAGGATCATCGATCCATTATATCTAAGCCAACAATGGACACACTTGGGGCAGTTTTCTCAGTATGTTGTCAGTTCAGATCATGAGCTGCGAGCGTAGTTCGGAGTGCCGGTTTCTGACTTATTATAGACATGTCAAACCCTACTGTTATGCAAAGGTTTTTGTTCTTGCTGTGTAAATTGAGTTTATTCTTAGAGTGGATTGGAGTTGTTTTAAATGCTGTGGTAAAAAAAGTAGGGTGAAAATGTGTCAGGGTATTGAATTATTCTGACAAAGAACAAGAGTGTTGTCAAATGCATTCTCTCTCCCATAGATCTTCTTCTAATAAATATCAACAGATATACACACTCAGTGCTTCAAGTTCTACGAATTTCAAGTACCTTGTAATTTTATTTATTCTATCCAAGCCGTTTTACGATAGCTTCTCTAATTTCCAAAAAAACTCTTGTTATTTTAATTTATTTTAGTCAAAAATATTTTATGTTCCACCCCTGATTTTTTGGTAATCCATTTTTTTTCCAACTAAACATGATGTCAAGAAGTCACTTGCCAAGTTTCATAGTGTTACAATTCATTCTTCAATTTAGACAAAAATTTGTCTGTGGTTATTGTACTACCCAGTAAACATGATATATAACAAAAATATTTTCCAGATATAACTTTTGTGCAATTTTGTGATATTGGCAAACTAACATTATATTAATGTCATCTTGACGTTTCCAACACAGTGTTTTCAACTATATGTTTAAGTAACATCAAAATAATGTAACCAATAATATTCATTAGATAATATATATAATGTTGATTATATATGTTGCCCAGATATGTCTTAGACAGAGTAGTTATATTATTTGTTTGATATTTTTGTCTAACCTTCTCAAAACATTACTGACATGTGTACAGGGAGCCTTGAAATTAATATTATCTTAAAGGTTTCTTTAATGTAATTTTTAATTTAATTAATTTTTTAATGACCACGTCATGATGTCATTCATATGACATTTCAACATAACTTAAAACCTAACCTCCTAACCACATAACAACAACATATATCATAAATGTCGACAAAAACTCAAAATCTACGTAACTTAAAAAAATTATATCCAAGTTCAAACAATATTACCCAGTGAATATAAAATAAATACGACATTTTATCCTAATAATCATGGCGGTCATGGTAGGAGTTATGAGTTCATAGAATTAAAATATAATTCAAACTATTCAAAAGTGATTGGAATCAATAGGATTGCAAATCTCATAATTTTCATGGTAAGATTATGATTTTCCACTACTCCATCCACTAATTGTTATTTTATCATTAAGGTTATGTAGTGAATGTAGTGATATCTACTATTGATTAGAGAGTATCTACATATGATGCTATGAATAGTAGAACAGCTATCAGTTGTGGTTTCTGCTTGGACAGTATGGAAATGGTTGCTGACATCTGGAGCTGTGCCAAATTATTTTGAACTGATTGATCAAGGAATTTTTGGAACTGAAACCAATGAATTTAGCTTGCTAAAACAACAATATTGGAGCTGCTTAATTTGTAAGTGAACTCAAAATTATATATTTTATACAGAGTGTTCTGATTTTTCCTAATTTCATTAATCTATGATAATATTAACGTTTCTTGAGATTGTAGAGAAATCACTTGAGTTGTTTAATATAAATTATCAATAAACTAACTGCATTTTCTCTTTCTTTTCAGTTTGGTAGTGTCCTTTCACATTCCTCTATAAGTTTTGATGTACAAAGTGATACTTATTGAATGATCTGATTACAAAAACTTAAATAGCAGCTGTTGTTTCCGAACTAATCGAAGATGAGCCCTTCCTGGACTGGACAAAGAAAAAAATCCAAAAGTTTTGAATTGATAATTATGGATTTACTAAAACGTAAGTAATTATTTTTCTTTTACCTCTAGGGGCAATATAGAATTATTAATAATTATTGGATGGTCGTTTTCTTATATCATAAAGATTAATATGAGTTTTCAGTGACTGTAATGAATATATTTTCAGAATATGTAAAAGATGTTTGCAGTTCAATCACAGATGACGAGTTTGACTTATAGTGATGGATTGGATGACATTAGCAGAGCAGAAACTAAAAAGAAAGGAGAAGTGACCGAGACAACAACCATATAATTATTATTGATTCAGTGATCTGTTTCTATTATTCAAAAGAAATAGGTTTTCATTCCATATTATTCTTCTAATATCATTTAACTTTGGTAGATCTATCAATAAATTTTTCATCTGATTCAGGTGGTAAGTCATATTATTAGGTACTTTGTTCTGTTCATAGTGATTCAAGATTATATTTTTTATACTGCAAATTTAAATTTAATTGTTAATGATGTAACTGTCTTGTTTTATATCGCTTTATCCATGAGATTTTAATCATTGACAATAAAGTTTTTTGATTGATTGGTATGTTTTACATCATTATATACCGCTTTATATACATATTTTATTTCTTAGTATACAGGGTGGAGCTTATACTCATTGTTTACCAACACTTATTTTTCTACACTTAAAGTTGTATTACTGGAATTTCAATCGCCACTCTTTGGTAGATGAATAACTTTGTTAATTGCTATTGTTGTTATTCATCTACTGAAAAGTTACTACTGAAATTCCAGAAATATACCTAAAAATATAGAAAAAACTGTTGGTAAACCATGAATATATGCTCCACCCTGATGTTACAATGTTACATTTTAAAATGTTGCATAGATGTTTTGAGTAACATTATATGTATGTAATAAAGTCACATCAAAGTTACGCAAAATATGATACATTTATGTAATGTTAAATAATTAACATTACATTGTAATATTTAAAAGAGGCACAAAGGCATATGGACGCAACGTATCTGTCCACCAAGTCACAATGTGATATAACAGTTATGTTTAAGTTATATTTTTATATTTACTGGGTATTAAGGCAATTCAATAGAAATAATCGAATGGATGCAAGGGATAGTAGCATAAGGTCAAATTTTGATATTTTTATTATTATTTATTTATTGGTATTTCGACAAGCTTTGCCAAATACACACATCGCCATGTATCGTTAGGAAATCAGTTATTGTTATTAATTAAATAGACTCTTCGGGATAACAAATTTACCGATTGTGCAAACCAAGAATCCAATATAAAAAATAGGAAGATATACAATACGAACAGTCAACATTTTTCAATAAAAGAAAATTGCATTTCTTTTCGATTCTGAAATGAAGGATGCGGACCTACTCAAACAGCGATATATCAGGCACCTTCTGTTTCCTTGAGAAAAATGTTTTGGAAGCAAATATATATTTCAGTCCGAGAAAGTATACAGAGTTCGTGATATCAATCAATATTAATACGAGTTGGGTATGTTGTTACAGGAGGGTTGAAATAACTTGGAGAAAATACTTGACGGAAGGAACGCTTGTGTCAGGGTATTTTTCATGTACGTTCAGTAAATTACAAAGATTTTTTTTCCTTGAGAGTTGATTCAATGAATTCAAGTTTCAATACGATTAGTTCAGAGCAATAATACTACACCAATCAATATGGAAAAAAAGACATAAAACATCTAGATTTCAATTCAATGGAACACGCACACATCTTATGCAAACAGTCTTCGGTCAAATTGTCCAAAATTTCAATATGTTGTTGAACTCGTGCTTTTGAACAGGAGTTTACATAGAAACACAAAAATTCTATGTTGAGTTTACGAGATACAGAGTATTGAAGTGAAATGCCACTTATTGGAAGTTTTTTCGACTACACCATAGTTGGCCAGTGTAACAGTATGTATTCTAAGCAATTTTTCAAACAATATACAGGGTAAAATCACATTATCCGAATCGAATACAACGGAGACACAAATACTTTCAATCTCCTCTGTATATGAAATGAATTTTCATATATTATGAGTTCAGCCGTTCTCATCAAATATATCCAACACAAAAACGGACTGGTACGATTTCAACAGATTTGAATGACGTTTAGTATGGTATTTGAAACGTAAATTGGAATTGATTCTTTATGTTAAACGAAAAGTAGTCATAGAAAAATTCTGTATTCTCTACAAGAATGTATATGATACAGTGTGACCTATTTAAGATGGAAGCACCCTTATAAAACTTACATTTTTCAACCGATTGGAATGATTTTTTTTTTGTTAGGTAGATATTCAAAAAGTCTATTAGGACACCAAATATCACGAATAAATCTCAATTTCCAGGGCCAACTAATCTTATTTTTCAAGGTCAAAAATCTAAAAAAATTACTAGCGATTTTTTTAGAAAAAATCTTACTACACCACTGGATTCGCGACATTTTCAAATGATTCACATGTAAATTACGTTGGAATGCGTCAATCAATAAAAAGGTTATAAAGGAATGAAATTTGAAATATATGCCGTTTAATCAATCCACCAATTCGAATTCATGAATTTTATGAAAATTCTGAATACACCACTGGATTCAGGATATCTTGAAATATCACTGGTCACAGTTTCATCGAAATCTGTTCAGTAATAAAAAAGTTATAAGGGAATGAAATTTGAAAAATATGTTGTAAAATGAAATTTTAGCAACGTTCTTACTACACCACTGTTGATTATTGAAAAAATTATTGGGGTGATTATTGCAATGTCGTACAATTATAACATCTGAAAATCATGATGGTAAAAATAGTCTATAGGTATTTCTCGAAGTGGATTAGATACATAAACAAGTACAATCAGGAGAGAACTCCTGGTTAATCTTCATGAATACAATTTCAACAATATAAGACAAGTCTAATGTACTCCCAATAGAAATTATAACGAAAAAAATATGCAATGGATAATAATTATTATCATTCCAGTAGGTAACATCAGCTGTGATTTTTTCCTTTTGTTGAATAGCAAAAAATGAGAGTTGCAATTTTAACTGCCTGTTATTCAGAATGCATTAATGAAATAAACAAGTTAGCTGTGACTTACAGTTTCTCATCTATTTATTTGTGCATGAATTGTCATTTTGTTACGCACCATTAGTGAACTGAATAATTTGTGTTCCAAAATAAAAACAGATAATGGCTCAATTGTCAATTCAAGAAAAAATCGAAATTAATCGTCTTTCCGGTGATGATTACCGGAGTGAAAGAGAAGTAAATAGAATATTCAATGAAAGACACCCAAATCGTCCAACCATAAATAACAGCACGGTACATAAAATAAACCAAGTTTTCAATCGGACTGGAGCAGTAACCACATATATTTTAAAGAACAATATACGAAGAAGGAACGAAAATAACCAGACTATATTAGATTACTTCAGAAATAATCCAAATAGTAGTTTGAGGGTTGCCAGCTTAGATTTAAACTTACCTAGGGAGAATATTAGGCGATGTCTGAAGAAAAATAAATTGAGGCCATTTAAACCAAAGTTTTTACATACTCTGGAACTAGGTGATCAAGAAAAACGATTGGAATTCTGCTTATGGGCCCAGGGCGAGTATTTTAATGACAGGCAATTTTTAAGAAAAAATTTATTCAGTGATGAAGCTAGTTTCACAACAAATGGAGTGGTTTCATCACAAAATATTCGCTATTGGGCCACTGAAAATCCTAACTGGGTGATAAACTGTAAAAGGCAGTAGTCAGAAAAAGTGATGTGGAATACTGAATGAAAGGATAATTGGACCATTCTTTTTCGACGGCAACATGAATGGCGCAATTTTCCTACAATTTTTAAGGAATGAATTTTCGGACGCAATAGATGAACTTCCCCTTGCAGAAACAAGAAATTTATATTTTCAGTTAGATGGTTGTTCCATACATAATGCGGGAATTGTGAAGAATTGGCTGAATCATAATTACCCTAATCGTTGGATAGGAAGGGGGAGTACATTAATTGGATGGCCACCAAGATCGCCTGACCTTACTTCACTCGATTTTTTCCTTTGGGGTTATGTTACACAAAAGGTTTACAAATCACGACCAAGGAATCGAGTGGAACTGTGCACCAGAATTCAGCAAGCTTGCGATGCAATTACTACACAACAATTGAGGAATACTTTAAAAAATATTCGTAAGCGATATGATAAATGCATTGAATTGGATGGAAGTTTGGTGGAGGCCACCAGAATATGAATTGCACTCATTTATTTTTCAATTCGGTATCTTCTTGGTTTCTATTTTTACATTGATTGTGAATAAAAGATTGTTTTCCGCTAGTTTGTAGCAATTAGAAAAATGTACTTACAGTTATTTTTTTGTAGATTCATTTGAAATTATTGACACTAAAGTTTGTTGTGATAAACTGATTGATTGATATGGTTCGACATACATATGAAAGGAAATTGATTCTCCCATAAACGTTTCATGAATTTTATTTGAATAATATTTTGTTGAATATTGCCCCTAATCCAGTGGTGTAGTGAGAACGTTGCTAAAATTCCATTGAACAACATATTTTTCAAATTTTTTTCCTTTATAACTTTTTTATTACCGAACAGATTTCGAAGAAACTGTGATCAGTAATATTTCAAGACATCCTGAATCCAGTGGAGTATACAGAATTTTCATAAAATTCCTGAACATGAATTGGTGGGTTGATTAAACGGCATATTTTTCAAATTTCATTCCTTTATAACTTTTTTATTGATTGACGCATTCCAACGTAATTCACATGTGAATCATTTGAAAATGTCGCGAATCCAGTGGTGTAGTCAGATATTTTCTAAAAAAATCGCTAGTAATTTTTTTAGATTTTTGACCTTGAAAAATAAGATTAGTTGGCCCTGAAAATTGAGATTTATTCATGATATTTGGTGTCCTAATAGACTTTTTGAATATCTACCTAACAAAAAAAAATCATTCCAATCGGTTGAAAAATGTAAGTTTTATAAGGGTGCTTCCATCTTAAATGGGTCACACTGTATATCACCGGTAAAATGAAAAGAAATTAGGAAAATTAATCTATCCGATTTCTCTCTGCTTGGTATTTCTGTAATTCTTCTCAATATTGTCTTCTTTAAAAAAATCATAATTTACGTTCTGTCAACTGGTCACATGGTACATATAACAGGTGCACTGAGTTGATCGATCACATAATCAAGATTATGTTGATTCTTGAATTCCGCCGATCTTATCGTTTATATTCAACACAGAAATTTCAATTTTTGAACGATCCGACTCATGACTTAGATGTTTCATTCTGAAATCACTTTAATTTTATGTGACTCGGAAAAAGTCATGATTCACCCTGTATATTGTTTCAAAAAAGGTTCAGAAAACATACTGCTGTACTGGTGTGATCTGTATCTCGAGAATTATTCATAGAATTTTTGACTGCTGTACTGGTGTGATCTGTATCTCGTGAATTATTCATAGAATTTTTGTGTACTCACGGTAACTTCTGTTCAGAAGCCCGAGTTTTTATATTCGAATGATTCAGATTTCCTTGGATGAACAGGTGATTCAAACATAACCCGTATACTGAAGGATGATGATAATTCATTCGCAGAGTCACTAGTTACTCAACGAGATGAAGCACGTCCACATTTCACTATTAACGTACGGCAGTTCCTGGATTCTACCATTTTTGGGTCGTTGGATGGGTAGAAGTAAGATTACGGAGTGGCCACCTGAATCACCGGATTTGACCATGATGGACTTTCATATGAAGAGACTTGAAAACTAAGATTCATGCAACTGATCCCGAATCTGAAGATGATTTACAGCAACGACTCGTAAAAGAATGTCGCCTAACAAATCTGTAAATGTTGGGTCATGTTTGAGAGTCATTTGGAAAAAAATTACATGATTGCATGTATACTAATGAACATTAACTTGAGGAATATTTCAAACATCATATATAGCATATTGTAAATGGCCCACTTTCTTGAAATAATTTGTCAGGGATTTCATGAACGAAATATTATACAATAAGGTTGTGTGGTTGGCAATATATTTTGAGGAATTCATTTTTTTTTTACCATTTAGTGCATGCACTGGTAGAGAATCTGCGTCCAGAAAATCAAATAGAGAACTCTGACGTATTCGCTCCGACTCACAAAATGGCTGTATATTGATCACTACCACCCACATCACTGCGTTTACTTTCCTGGTCATTTGCATATCAAATAGCTGGATAATTCCTATGGATTAGCTTCACAATAACTAGTTAGGCTCAGGCTGATAGTTGATCAACATCATATTCCACTCAAAACGGTCTCCTATAAAGCGGGTATAATTTCATGTTTCAAAGAATTCAATTTCATGAAAACTTCGTCAGAGATAATCATAAAATATTCGATAGGGAAAAACTACCGAGTGTTAAGTAAGACCAAGTGAATTGCTGGTAATAAATTTAAAGTAGTTTTCCAAACTGATTTGTTTGAATAAAGCAACAAAATTTTGGCGATAACGAGTTGGAACAGATTTTGAAAGGTATCCAAATGGTTTTGGATAGGTATTATAGATTCACTTACTTATATGAAGAAACATTTGAATTAATTTCCAACCCGTAAATGACACCTGTATAATTCTCATTCAAAACGATTTATTGTAGTTAAAAATTATTCAAGAACATTGAAGAGATTGAATTTAGTTTACAAAATTCACCGACATATTGGGAACCGCTGTCCTACGAACTTCAGCAGACCTTGAGTCGTGAAAAAACACACTGTATATTGTTTTCAGACCATACGTGGTAGTGTAACTCGTGTAACTCGTGTTAACGCCTTGAATGTTTTTGAGGATACCTGGGTAGATCGTGAAGGTAACCAATACAACTGGAAGTATTCACAGGAATTGCCTCAATCCAAAACTAAAATGGCATCTGCTCAAGCATTTTTCCTTACTGGTTGTAAGGGAGAACGTCGAGAATCGACTGTTGGGTTCTGCTTCGATTCCAACTCGCTCACCTCGAACGTTAACACGTTCACAAAGTAACATGGAATATATCGAGTGTTAAAAATTTCGGCCAAAAAACTGCTTCAACTTAGCCTTGGCTTAACCTCGGCTAGTACTCGCTTACTTCGAATATTGAACGTTTCTACACCCATTGCAAGAAAACGTGAGGAGTAACACGAAATATATGGACGGTCAACAAATTCGGGTATGCCTTGGATCGTACTCGCTCAGCTCGAACGTTAAGAAATATATCGACTGTCTCAGCAAAGAACAAGCCTTGGATTAGCCTCGCATTCGCCTCGGTTCGAACTTGCTTACTTAGGGCCAGTTTATCAATGTTGTGTTAGCGTACTTTGACTCCCGGTTAAATTTGACTCGTGGTTAGAATGGATATGACATTTGCTAAATGAAGGAATCGACTCACATTCTAACCATGAGTTAAATTTAGTTCAAAGTTAGAGTACATTGAAAAACCGGCCCTTAGAGTGTTAAACGCCTTTACACATACCTAATGAGTAACTTGGAATATATCGACTGTTGATAATCTTGGAAAGCAACAAGCCTCAGCTTTGCCTTGGCTTATACTCACTTGTCTTGAATATTCACAGGTTCAAATATTCACAAAGTAACAGGGAATATAATATCGACTGTCAATAAACCTCAGCTTTGCCTTGGATCTTACTCGCTCACCTCGAACGTTAACACGTCTTTATATTCACTAAGTAACCCGAAATATATCGACTGTTTATAATCTCAACAATAAACAAAGTTTTGGTTGATTCTAGCTCATACTCGATTACTTCGATTGTTACTTGCCTTAAGACACAAAATGGGAAAATGTAATGAGTAACATAGAATATATCGACTGTTAACAATTTCGGGAAGAAACAGGCCTCAGTTTTGCTTTAGCTCGTTTTCGCTCATCTTGAATATAAACACGTTCCAACATTCACAAAGTAACACGGAATATATCGACTGTCAACAATCCTCAGTTTTGCCTCGGATCTTACTCGCTCACCTCGAACGTTAACACATCCTCATATTCACAAAGTAACCCGAAATATATCGACTGTTGAAAATTTTGGGGAGCAACAAGCCTCAGCTTTGCCTTGGTTCGTAATCACTTATCTTGAATATAACCACATTCTAACATCTACAAATCAACAACAAGCCTCAGCTTCGCCTCAGTTCGTTTTGGCTCACCTCGAATAAATCGACTGTCTACAATCTCAGCAACCATTAAGTCTCAGCTTGTACTCGCTTACATCCAAGATTGAACGTCTTTTCACTCATAGAGTTCACAAAGTAATACGGAATATATCGAGTATCAACAACTTCAGCAACAAGCCTTGACATTGCTTCGGCTCGTACTCGCTCACCTCGAACGTTAATATGTCTTCACATTCACAATCTCAGAAATCACTAAGCCTCGGCTTTTTCATGCTTACTTCGAATTTTGAACGTCTCCACACTCATAGCAGGAAAAATGTATTGAGTAACACAAAAAGATAGACTGTTAACAATCTTGGGAAGCAACAAGGTTCGGCTTAAACTCGCTCACTTCGTATGTTAAACATTTCTAGATTCATACTCACTCATCTTGAATATCAAAACAATCTCACATTCAGAAAGTAACATGGAATATATCGACTGTTAACAATTTTTGTAAGCAAAAATACTCAGCTTTGCCTTGGCTTGAACTCACTCACCTCAAACGTTAACACGTTTACACATTCACGAAGTAACCCTGAATACATCGAAATATATCGACTGTCACGAAGTTACCCTGAATACATCGACTGTTAACAATATCAGCAATGAACGTGCCCCAGATTAGCCTTGGCTCGCTCGTACTCGCTTATTTCGAATATTGGACGTCTTTTCACTCATAGGGGGAAAAACGTTATAGTTTACTCAGAATATATCGACTGTTGACATTCTTGAAGAGCCACAAGCCTCAGCTTTGCCTCGGCTCGTACTAGCTTACTTCAGATGTTGACACGTCTTCCTACTTCAAAGTTTCAAGTTACAAAGCTGAACATATTTGTGGTGAGACTTACTGAAAACAAAACCGAGCTGCAGTGGTGTAACAAAAATTCCTCTGTGTTATTATATGAGGGGAAATAGATAATCTTTGCCAGTTTTCAATTCTGTCAAAGAAATGGCAAATGATATAATAGATACTATAATGAATGCCTACACCTCAGGCCTACACCTCAGCCAACGTTTTTAAACCGTAAATAAGTGAGAAATAGTCAGTACATTTTTACATCGTTACATTTTTGGGTATTAGAATGGAAATTCAAATATTAAGTAACTCTAGCTGTAGAGGAAAAAAAATCAATTGAATCTGCAGTATGATCTTCTATAATTGAATTGCCATTGAAAATAAACGTAGGTAGTTCATTGTATGTCATTACTTTTTTTAAATTCATATAATTCCAAAATTATTGCTATTGGAGGGTTTTGTACTACTTCACCATTGAATAACTATTCATGACCTAGCAAGTTTTTTTAAATTATTTAAAATCATTCTGTATTTTATATTTGAGGGAGTTCCAATTTTCGTCTACTTGAAAAGTTCTTAGTCATCTGCATATCCAATCATATTTTCGCTACTGTATCTCCGCTACTCGGGTGTATCTATTGTGAAGAATTAGTCCCAATATAATACTTTGCGGTACTCCAAACTCAACATTCTCGTGGTTGCTGAGCTCATGATATATTTGCCCATTCTGATAACGAATCATATAAAATAATGCTACAATTCCTTCTATTGAGTTTGAATGGATATCCTACACCACTTTGTTCCCATGCAATTGAAATGAATTTAATTCTCTCTCTAGAGGTAGAAGAATATTCTTACACCGTTGTAGCACTGATATCGTTAGCATTGACTATCATCGTTATGGCAACACTTGAACAAGAGTGTCAAAATTATTGTTTGTTTCGTTTCCGTTTGATAATATGTTACGAGTCAAAATATACGGTTCAGTAGCTCAAATGGTTCAACTAAAATAATATAGAATTTATTACTATTCACAATAAATAATATGCATCTGCTATTTCATTTCTTCATACTAGTAGCTTTAGCCTTTCGCTTGGCTTTGAAAATAAAACAATCACACTCTATGAAGTTTCAGTTGATTCACAAGTATTATATGATGCTTGAAAGTAGTAGCCTCTTCGGTGTATTACATTTTCAGTTTCCATAAGACTCCTAGAAAACAGACAATTGTAGAGCTAAATTATCTTCATCATTATCATTATTACATTTAGCCAATTTAAGAAATAGCTGAGTACGATATATGAGCAATTTCCGAATTTCCATGATTTACTCAAGCATGTGAACATTGAGTCATTCATTCAATTTGATTATTCTAACCTAAATGTCAAAATAAAGGGTTAACAAGGATAACAAACACAATCGAAAGTGAACTACTTAATCATGATTGGAATTGATCCATAATCATTGATCCAAGTAATCTCATAAGCAAAAGAATATCAAAAGGAACAGTAACAAGGGGCAAACCTGTACAAAAAAATAAAGAGAAGCCTTTCTTTTGGGAGATTCTTTTCAATCTTGGAGAGGTACATGGCTAGATCAAGTAGCTCTTGTCAGATAGAATTACTCTCACCTATGGTGGATTTGCCAATAGCATTTAGTTGTGACGGAATACGTAAGTTCTCCTGCAATCGAGCAGATTAGGAGAAACACTGTGTGGATTTATACTATTCTGTGCTCTAAACTGTGCTTTCATTCCGAGACACATCATTCAGGCCACACACCATCTGCAGGTAGGTCTTGTTACTATCCTAAAATATATGTTCATAATTATTGATGTTCAAGTCATTTCTCATTACCTTGTGATTGCCTTAGAGATTGTCGTAGAATTTGCTCGTATAACGAAAACCCTATTTCAGGCCTTCTTTTACTTATCGATTTCCTGGTATACCGCTGGACTATTGACGACCAAGCTTATGCACCTGATTGAAGTCGCAGGTTAACGCTGCCTGCTTACTCGCTATATCCTAATGAGGGCTCCATAGGTGATGCAGAGTCTTGCCAACTACAAGTGTTACAGAAGACACCAATAACACCATTCAGGCGAGCTCCTTCCATTTATTTGCTATCTTAGATGATTGACATTCATTGCTACACTGCTTTTCACTATTTATTGATTAATTATTTCCCTTGCTAGTAGCAGACTTGATAACAAGTAGCGCTTAGAGCTGACGCTTTCATATCCTAGCTTAACTAGTAGTAGGTTCATTGTTGGTACTGGAAAAGAAATTCAGCTTGAGAATTATTTATGAATTTAAATGAATTAATGCTTACCTTGGTTAATAAAAAGTTATGAACTCTTATGTATATATACATTCGGGCAGATGAAAGTATACTGTACCGTAGCTAAGCTTGAGTGACTAACTGACCAACTGCTTCTGTACGTATTGTCCAAAAGATAGTGCTACCTCTTCTGTATATAAAAACTCTCTCCTCATAGATACAATTATATCACCAGCTTCACCTGATTTGGCTGTATTATTCCACGCCCAATCTACCCCTGAACGAACCGGACATTTTTCCCATCCAACATCTTTTTGTTACCCCACTTTAGCTTCCTCCATAGCAGTGATAAATAGAGGTAACAAATAATTGAAAATTTAGATGGCGGATGGAGTAGGTATATAGTCTGATAATAATAATGAAAATACGCTTTTCTCGTAGATTCCAATGCTCGCCTTCGGCTCGCACTTGGAATTTCTCACTAGCATTGAATCTTCATTTCAACCTTGTTGACGCTGTATACTTGATAAAATTATGCCAATACTAATATGCAATCTACAAACTTTGTTCAGTCCGACCCTGAACCTAACAGAGTCTCATGTGCCAGTCAAGAGAGTGGAACAAAAAGAGAGCACGCGATATCGGAAGAAACTTGCTTTCATTAGTCTAGTGAGAGACACCGGGAATTGGCTGGTGAAAGGAAATTTTCGAGCAGAAAATGGCATTAAAAGGCATCCGAATCGTTCAAGACCTAATTTGTTTTTATATATTTCTTTCCGTGAAGGGAGGTGACAGTTACTTGATTAGATCTGAACCGTTCAGGGTTGGATCGTGGAAAATTCGTATTCGAAAGGAGTCTAAAATCTATTTATGGATATTCATAGGTATTTATACCGGATCATTCAAATTCCAGGACCACCATTCTGAACTCGAAAGGTGATGAAATTGGGAAAAAGTGATGCCTTGATTGAAAAACGCTGGTATACAGGGTGTTTATTAGGCACTTGTTCAAACTTCAAAAAGTTAATCTTTTACTAATTCTAGAATAACAACTTCATATGATAATCAAATCAGAAGTGTCACTGGCGAACTATTAACAAAAAAATATGATATAGCAAATGAATTCAACAGGACGTACATTGATATGGGAAAAAACTTGGACAAAAAAATAAAAAGTGACCCTCTATTCCAGTTTAGTAGAGTAACTATGGTCAACTCATTTGTATTCGATCGTGTTGATAAAAAAGAAATCGAAAATGCAATAAAGGACCTTAAAAATAAAAAGGCGGTTGGTAATGATGATTTAAAAGCTGAAACTATCAAATTATTAACTCCCTATATTCTGGAACTCATATTATAAACATATGTGTTGATAAGGCAGTTTTCCCCACAGCATTCAAATACTCCATAATTACCCCACTGTTCAAACGAGGTGATATAACGGAAACAATCAATTATCGGGCCATATCACTACTAACTCACTTATCAAAAATATTTGAGAAAATAATAAAAAATCGGTTACAGTCATACCTGAAAAAATACAACATCCTATCAAACCAACAGTACGGATTTAGGGAAGGAAAATCAACTGAGGATGCCATCCTGAGCCTAACTTCGAAGATCACAGAATCATTGAATATTAGCAAACCATGCTTATCTATATTCATTGACTTGTCGATAGCCTTCGATACCGTCAGTCACCGTTTACTCTTGCAAGCTCTGGAAGATATTGGTATTCGGGGAAATTGTTTAAAATTATTCAAAAGTTATCTGACAAATAGACTCCAGGCTGTGAGGGTGGATGGTGTCTGCGGTAATGCGGAAACGATCGAATACGGAGTTCCGCAAGAATCTATACTAGGCCCTATACTATTCAATATTTATATCAATGATATGTTCTCACTAAAAACACAAGGTAGCATAACCGGATTTGCAGATGACACAGCTATCTTCTCTAGTGCTGAAAGCTGGATGGAATTAAAATCTAAATCAGAACAAGACTTTTCAAAAATCAAAATATATCTAGATAGAAAGCTTATGACAGTGTATTTCGAGAAAACAAATTACCTACCATACAGCTGTACTTCAGTTGATACTTCTCCCTTCGACAAACTTGAAATCAAGGTTGGCGCAGACTCCATATACATCTTACCAAAGAAAAAAATAAAATACTTGGGAGTCATATTTGATCCTCACATGAAATGGAACCTCCCCATAACCTATGTGACAAACAAATTGAGAAGTATTTTATTTAAATTCAGGAAATTGAAAAACATATTACCATTGAAGTACCTGAGGACTGTATAGTTTTCTTTAGTTGAAAGTCATCTCAGAGATGCGATCGTTGTCTGGGGTGCAAGTTTGAAATCGCACCTTCATTCCTTAGAAGTCACACAAAGGAGATTTCTAAAGATAAAATATACCAAGAAGTCAAGGTACCCATCAGATGACCTTTATAAAGAATCACGAATACTCGACTTAAGGCAACTGTATTTTTTCTGCTCCATCAATAAATATCATATCACCAAAAATCACTCACAACTTCCACGTCACGATTATGCTACTCGTCGGAAACATCATTACTTTACACCGTTGATGCTAAAGAGGGTTTCACAAAGATCATACTCCTTTTCGCACCTGAACTATACAATATCATACCAGAAAATATGAAAAATATAAAAAATGTAAAAGTATTTAAGAAAAAATTGAAAGAATTCATTCTTTGCAATCCAAGAGGCATGATCTCGAGTCATTTTGTATATATATATATATATATATAATAATTCTGTTTTTACTATATGACCCTCCTTAAATTGTATTTTCTTTTACTTTATTCATATTACCTACTTTTAGCTAGTCTTACCCACAGCATTTCACCCTTCTCATATTTCAGCCACAAATTTTGTATTTACTTTATATTATTTTTATCTTTACCTGTATTTTACCCAATTGATATTTTAGCCAGAAATTGTATTGTATTCATATAATTTACTTATACCCATTGCATTCCATTGATTTTAAACGTAACAAGTGCAATAGCACTTTTCGTTCACTGACTTTATTCTTATTAATTCTTCTTAATTGTTATTCATTAATTTTCATGAATAAAGTTATATTATTATTATTATTTTATATAATGTGTCTGCAAATGTTTCGTTTCGGAGATACAGTGTGTTGAAGTTGGGATTTCATTTTCAAATATTTTGAATTCTGACTAAAACCAACCAAAGGACGTTACCCCGCATGAAATGAATGTGAATTGAATCCCGTTTGATTTGGCTGAAAATTGATATAGTTCTCGACACTCTGAGCAAAAGTTGTTATTGGCCCAAAGTGATCCTATGGATGGTTTCAAAGATATAGAGGGGGATGTGTGTGATAATGGCTATGGGCTTGAGTCACCGTTTCTGAGTCTCTGATATTAGTACTCGAAAGAGAGCATGTAATGCCTATTGAGGTCAATTCAAGTTCATCTCAAGGACATTTCAAGGTGAAACTGAAGATGATTTCGTACCTATCAATGGTTATTATTGCTTTTGCAAATCTGGAGCTCGAACTCTTGGCACTTGTTCCCACATAGCGGGTTATCACCAAAAATTGTTCAATTATCTTATGAATAATAAGTTATGCATATTGTTAGATAATCACTGGTTTTAATCTTGGTGATTTTTAGTATGCTGATGAAATGACTCGACTTGGCCTTAACATGGCCTTTAAGGGTTCTAGTATAACACACCCACTGTAGAAATTAACCATTTCGATTTTTCTCCTTGGTCTAATGCTATCGAAGTCTGAAGACCGTCATTTTTAGTCATTGATTGAACTCCCTACAACGAGATATCAAGATCGAAGTGTCTTGCGTGTACGTGTTTCATCACAACTTCTTTCAGTTTGACCTTGAAATAACCCCAAGATATCCTAGTAGGAATGAGCAATCTCTGCCAATTTCTGCACGTTTGCATTCTCAACATATTTCACAAATTGAAGACTCTCGATTATCAAATCTCATCTCAAAAAATATAATTTGTATGCTTTTCCGTTTTTGCACCGGTCCAAAGTTCAGATTCCGAATATATACCTACAGGGGATTAGGCAACAATATTTTTTTTTCTATGAGCATATGTCCTAACTTGCTTCGATTTTGGGATATAGGTGTCAAAGTGTTTATAAAACATAAAACATCAGTTTTTCATTAAAAACCTTTGGGCAGATTTTGATAAAACATGACATGTTCATTCAAGGTAATAAGGGGCTCCTGTTAGTTTACTTGGAATGAAAATAATAATTCCAGTAGCGTCCCAGAGGGTAATCTATCTAATATTAGGATAAATCATTGTAACCCCATGTTTTATTTGTGTTAACTTCTTTCACCTAACAATTAAAAATACAATATCTCTGTTTCATCAATTTATTTTTTATCTCTATTCATTTTCGAAAAAAAATCAATAGCCAATTTGATATCCTATAGCAGATTAGTTGATATAGCCTTGATTAAACTGGAAATCAGTTTCGGCCAACATAGGAAATTATCGAATCATTGTATCATGTGATCAACATAAGGGTCGATCAACTATAAGAAATTTCAATGCGTCACAAATAACCTTTGGATTAGTCCATCCAGGTCAATGTAATCAGTACAAATTTTTTTGAGGATTTTGACAGCCTTGACCATGGTATGCTTCTTAAGAAACTTTTCCCATTTGGCTTTACCAATGACTTTTTTCTGGAGTCTCTTCGAAGCGGCAAATTTCAAAGAAAAATTAATTGAAGTAGATATTGTGAGGTGAAACAATTGTCGTTGTTTTATCAACCCATAACCTTACAGAAGAAATATTTTATTGACATTTTGGAATTCAAAATCTGAATAATACAATATAAAATCTAGTGTTCCATTGTTCAATATCACGTGAATCTAAATATAAATTAATCGATGTCCTACTCATGACAGGTTCATGATAATTACGGATTGTTCTTCGAAAATGAAACATATTTCTGGTCCTCTGGAAAATTCACGAACACAAAAATAGACTATTATGATGGAGTTCGCTTGGGGTAATGATCGGTTATGCTAGTCACGTTCTCAAATTAACCTAAGTGGATGGAATATTCGTCCTTCGTATCTACTTTACGACGGGGCTGGAAGTTTTCACCCGGATAGTTAGCAAACTATCGATTGACGAGGAAGAATATACGAGAGATACCATGCTCTGTGTTCTTTTGCTCAAACGTTGGAACTTGCTTTAAGTGGAGAAAGTTTACAAGGAGATCTATATTACCTTCGAAATTTTTTTCTGTGGGGAAACGTACATATTTTGAGATAGGCACATGCCAGTTCAAACATTGAGTAGTTTTTTCACATTCACCTGCAAATTTTACACTATTTCACACTGTTTCTTTATACTTCAACTTGGCAGGTAGAGCTGGTCCCATAAGTTCGAGAAAAAACAGCTTGTGGCAGTTCATCAGCAGGCCATTTGGACTGAACAACTCTTCTGATCCTATGAGTTCGAAAAGAATCAGCTGTTACTGTCAGCTCCTGATCGTGACAGTTCTATCGAAATGCCATTTGGACTCAGCTATGATCAAATTTTATTTTTTATTTAGAAATTATAAAAAATGATTATTTTATAATATTAATTAGATATTCCAGCCACATTCGAAAGAGTGACTGACACGGTTTCCAAAAAAACTCTCCTAGAGGACGAGTCTAGTACATCTCAATTAACATAATTGAAGTTGGTTCTTCATCAGGAAGTTACGTTGTAGATCTGAAGGACATATTCCGGCCTGTGATGAACTCCGGATTGGAAGTTGTCCCAGAAAAATGTAAACTTTTTCGGAAGAAAGTATGATATCTTTGCCTTGTTGAATCTGGTCACATAAGTTCAAAGAAAGACAGCTTCCACTGTCAGCTCAGGATTGTGGCAATTCACCGGAATGCCATTCGAACTCAGCCAGCTATATTCCAGAAAGTGACCGACAATATTCACGAAAAACTCTCCTGGAGAATGAGTCTAGTACATCTTGATGACATATTTGTAGTTGGCAGATCGTTAGAACATCACGTTATAGATCTCGAGGATATATTCCGGCCACTGATAAACTCCGTACTGAAACTTGGCTCCAAAAAATGCCATTTCCTTCCAGAAAGACGTATCATACCTCTGCCACGCTATCTCTAGTCCCATAAGTTCGAATTAGACAGCTTTTACTATCAGCTCAGGATTGTGGCAGTTCACTGGAATGCCATTTGGACTCAGGAATGCTCCAGCTACATTTGAAAGAGTAACCGACAAGGTTTAAAAAGAATTCTCCTAGGAGATTAGTCTAGTTCATCTCGATGACATAACTGTAGTTGAGAGATCGTTAGAAGATCACGTTAAAGATCTCGAGGATATATTCCGGCCACTGATAAACTCCTAACTGAAACTTGGCGCCAAAAAATGCCATTTTTTTCCAGAAAGACGTATCATACCTCTGCCACGCTATCTCTAGTCCCATAAGTTCGAATTAGACAGCTTTTACTATCAGCTCAGGATTGTGGCAGTTCACTGGAATGCCATTTGGACTCAGGAATGCTCCAGCTACATTTGAAAGAGTAACCGACAAGGTTTACAAAGAATTCTCCTAGGAGATTAGTCTAGTTCATCTCGATGACATAACTGTAGTTGAGAGATCGTTAGAAGATCACGTTAAAGATCTCGAGGATATATTCCGGCCACTGATAAACTCCTAACTGAAACTTGGCGCCAAAAAATGCCATTTTTTTCCAGAAAGACGTATCATACCTCTGCCACGCTATCTCTAGTCCCATAAGTTCGAATTAGACAGCTTTTACTATCAGCTCAGGATTGTGGCAGTTCACTGGAATGCCATTTGGACTCAGGAATGCTCCAGCTACATTTGAAAGAGTAACCGACAAGGTTTACAAAGAATTCTCCTAGGAGATTAGTCTAGTTCATCTCGATGACATAACTGTAGTTGAGAGATCGTTAGAAGATCACGTTAAAGATCTCGAGGATATATTCCGGCCACTGATAAACTCCTAACTGAAACTTGGCGCCAAAAAATGCCATTTTTTTCCAGAAAGACGTATCATACCTCTGCCACGTTATCTCTAGTCCCATAAGTTCGAATTAGACAGCTTTTACTATCAGCTCAGGATTTTGGCAGTTCACTGGAATGCCATTTGGACTCAGGAATGCTCCAGTTACATTTGAAAGAGTAACCGACAAGGTTTACAAAGAATTCTCCTAGGAGATTAGTCTAGTTCATCTCCATGACATAACTGTAGTTGAGAGATCGTTAGAAGATCACGTTATAGATCTCGAGGATATATTCCGGCCACTGATAAATTCCTAACTGAAACGTGGCGCCAAAAAATGCCATTTCCTTCCAGAAAGACGTATCATACCTCTGCCACGCTATCTCTAGTCCCATAAGTTCAAATTAGACAGCTTTTACTACCAAGGATTGTGGCAGTTCACTGGAATGCCATTTGGACTCAGAAATGTTCCAGTCACATTCGAGAAACTGATCTACACGGTTTCGATGGGCCTCTCCTGAAAGATGAGTCTAGTATATCTCGACAACATATTTGTAGTTGGCAGATCGTTCGAAGATCACATTATAGATCTCAAGTATTTATTCCGGCAACTAATAAACTCTGGACCGAAACTTGGCCCCGAAAAATGTCAATTAATCCAGAATAAAATATTTTATTTCTGTTACGTTGTTTCTGGTCAAATGAGTTCGAGTTCGAGGACAGACAGCCTTCACTGTCACCTCAGGATTATAGCAGTTCATCGGAATACCATTTGGACTCCAGCCAAATTCGAGAAACTTATCGACACGATTTCAAAGGAATTCTCTGGGAAGATGACATGAATGTGGTTGGCAGATCATAGAAGGTTATTTATCTGGAGGATATATTCCGGTGACTGATTACTCCGGATTGAAACTTGTTCCCGAAAAATGCCAACTCTACCAGAAAGAAGTGTGATATCTCTGCCACTTTGTCTCTGGTTTTATAAGTTCAGGAGTCAGGTTCATAGTAGGAAGATCAGGATATGAACCTGGATAAGCTATTTACTCAGCCCAAAAAAATTACAATTGTTCCCGAAAAAAGTATGATATCTGGGACACGTTGTCCCTGGGAAAAGGGTGGCAGTGGAGGAGCAGGAGATTAAAATTGTGAGAGGATTGGCCCACCCCAAGAGACATACAACAGCTTCACGATTTTCTAGGCCTCTGCAATTACACTGGCATCGATATGTACTGAGGTTCACAACATCGCTGAACTACTGACTGAAATGCTCTAGAAATACCAATATTCATTTAGGAAGCTTGGAGAACCTCTGATCAACGCACTAGTCTTAGATTATCACTTTTTGAACAGAAAATTTTTGGTCTCGGTGCTATTCTGTATCAAATATAAGAGATATGGAGAAGGTCAATGGTTTCTTCAGAGAGTATGCCGTATACGAAAGAATATTCCTATTGACATAATTTTTACAGTTGAAAAATCTTGAGGGTTAGATAGCAAACTAACTTCAAGAATTTGATTTCGAGACCAAACATCGAGCGGGGAGCGGCCATGGAAATGCAAAGTTCCTTCCATATTTCCGCTGGGCTTCCGCGATGTTTTCGCAACATCATAGGAAAATCAAAACATAAGTGAAACCTAAGAGCTTTCCATTGTCCGAACTAATTTTGACAATAATCATTGTATCAACAAGAGGATATCGCAATGTCATGGCCAATCCATAAGCAGAAGTTTCCTTTCCGTTGATGGACGGCGAGATTATATGTGGTACAGGGATTACGCTCCGTCAGCTATTATAAAAATGTAAAAAAGTACAGCAGCCTCTTTTCGAAGATAATTTATGCCCGACGGATAAACCATCGGGTTTTCATCCATCAGGCGATTTTTCTTCTCGCATCTGAGGATTTGCTACAGCCAAAATGACTATCAATTACCGAGTGCTGTCTAATGGATATTCCGCTGATGAATTTGACTCTCATCGGGGGTATGATGATATGATTCATCGGTTCAGTAGTTTGAGGCAATCAGTGAGACATTTTTTCATAATACAATGTCGGTTGTATCATGGGTAAAAAAACCAAAGATGAGAACGAAAATGAGAATTCTGTAATGTTCAAGAACATTGTGAGAATCGAGGAAAAGTGTGTTCTAATTGGTGTTCTTGAATTTCTACAGGCTGTATGCTCCAGGAAACAACTCCAAAGGCAGAAAGTTCCAGAGCTTTGGCGAATGTTGAAAAAACGAACACAGGAAAATAAATTGTTTTGCACGTGTTCAAGATGAGGATTGAGGGATGAGAAGACTGATCTCGAAGATAATGCTAACGGTGAACGATTGATGGTATTTTTGAAGATCATCGTCCATGAAAATATCTATGAAACAGAGACAGATTTCCAACTCTTCTGCGAGGTTCCAAAGAAGTGAGAAAGCATTGTAAAGGAAGCATCACCGAGGAGGAGAACGACTTTTTTTGGAAAGAATATGAAAGTTTTAGTGAATGTTCAGGGATTTGTCAACTGATAATTGTCAAATTATTGGTGATTTCTATATTATCTGAAGCAACAGCATGTTTGGCTGGAATTATTCCAGCAGATCCAGCGACGATGGTGCTGGCTGCTTTTATACATACGGAAGAATGTGTAGCCCCTTTCGAATCTCATGATCTAGTACATGCTCAACAAAATGATCCTCACTGTTGAATAAAAATTCCAACTTTCGAAAAAAACCTTATATTTTCTCCATAATGACTTTTTCACTATTTTATCATTCACAGGGTGTTTCGTAATTGAAGGCTATTCTAGAAGGCTATGAACCTATGACGATTTTGAGAAAGAATCTATATGTAAATATACGTTCGCAGTCGCTTCATTTCTGAGATACAGGGTGTTGAAATTCAACGAAATAATCATTTTTCCCGAATATATATGAAACCGCTTTGTTTTCAATTCTAGCACATGCGAAGTACAAATAAAATATATTTTTTATAAAATTTTCATCAACGACGTTCCTGATATAATTTTCGTAATTATTGTTCCCTATCTTCTTATGCAAATGGTCTCAGGAGTATTTTTTGTAGGGCGGTTTTTGGTTCTGATGATAGAACGTATTGATTTTCTCCCTAATCTCAATGAATTCATTATATTTTTGAATCGAAAAACCGTCAGCTTTAGTAAAAAGAGTCAGATGATCATTTTTATAAGAAGACAAATAACAAGTCAAAAATGATATTCATTGAAAAAGAAAACAGTGGCTTATCATTATTTTGATTGGAAATTTTTACACATCGTATCTCTGAAATACAGTAGTTGCGGACTAATGTTTAATGTTACAAATATTTTTCTCAGAATCATCCAAGGATTATTCCTTCTTAGTATCAGCATTTTATTATGAAACACCCTGTATATCGTGGCAATATGTTACAAATGCTCATGTATTAAGATATGCTGACGATAAGAGGATCACAATTGCAGAAGACAATGTAGAAGAGCTAGTTCCCCAGAAATCGACTTATTTCATGATTTGTTCAACATTATTGCCAACTAGCGAATATCTGATCAAGTTGTTTACTCGAAGATTTGGTTCATCAACTCTCGACTAGTTCAGATTAAATTACCAACTGCAGAACAGTTGAACATGGATTAATTCTGCGAAAGACCAAAAGATTAAGAATTATGAGTTTACTCTTTGAATATCAAGTCGATCAGCCAAAAAATAATAATTGACTCGAAAAAGGTCCTATGGGGTAGACTCCTAAAAATCATAAAATATTCGAAATATAATGATAATAGTAATAATACTTCCTAAAACCGGAGATTTGTTTGATCCGAAGAACTACATCGTCCGAAAAGAGGAGTAAAAATGGACAAAATATCGAGATTTACTTTTTGTACTCCGCAGGCTTAACCCAAACCATTCTGTCTAAATGGTTGTTCTGATCATAGGGGTACTTCACCACACCTCGCGCCATCTTATTTTTGAAATATTTTATTTTCGATTATTCAAAAAATTGCAAACATCCTTTAACTGTAACTCGACGATCTGATTCCGAATCATACTACAAGAATAAATTTCGACAACGAGTTGACCAAATTTTCAGTGGTTTTTATAGAAAAAAATGCTCCTATGAAATGACGTTCTGATTCAAAAATACTGATTTAGCGCTTCTGATGATCTCGTGCTCTTAAATGTATCTTGGCGAGCTGATTCCGAATCATAGAAAAAAAATTGTGTGAAATTTCTCTCATCTTCAGATGAACTTCTCAACTCGCGAACGGTTGAAGATAGAGCAATTTTTGTCAATCGATCCAAAATGAAAAAAAAATGGTTATTAGAATGATGATGGTCATGATGGTAGAGCGCTTGTCTCTTAACCTAAGGGTCATGGGTTCGATTCCCAGCATGGTCATCGGTCTCGTGCATGGCATCACACGTTAAAAGGTAAGGGCTGCGTCTTCCCTAGCTCGGACAAGTTCTTCGAAGACTTTTGAGGGTTGTACTCTTAAGGGTGTGCAGCTGGTTGACGGAAATAACAATAACAACAACAACAATGCCTTCATGAAGGAGAGTATACTTTACTTCATAGCAGAAAAATGTCAAGTTCGGGAATATTTTGAAATGGTTCGAAAATGTATCACCGTGTACACATGTAGCTGATCAAAGTTGTCGTTTGGGGATAACCTTCCAAGAATGCCTCGTAGGGTCGAGGTAAGTAAGTGGGAAAGTGAACCGGTAGAGTAAGTGGTAGTATTCCAGACTTTCGGACTTGGATACTCTCATAACTCCACCAAGTCAAAAACAAAAACCTTCAGGTGGTGTTCCTTAAAACCCATAGCGCCTAGCCTAACCATACAGTTACAGCTAAAGGGTTACAATCTAAGTTGAAATGTGCCGTTACTTGAGAAGTATATTCATAGATGGCACTAAATATAGTTCATAAATGAATAAGCACATGAACTTCTGGCCGTTAAATCATTTAGCTGTTTCATGTTGCATTGACAAGACGGTTTTAGTTTTACTGATATTTTTACTGTAAAGCGCAATGGAGCCTAGATTTGAGTAAGTATAATTTAGTTATCAGTTCAGACCTAAATGATATTTTATGAATTTGGCAAGTGAACATCTGAAAGAGTATTTATAGGTGGATAGAATTTTTTTTTAAATTTGGATGTAGTTATGAGACTGTTTACGTCATCGTTACCGCTAGGCGCTCACATTACCATGTTTTTTAATTTTGTATTTTTAATTTCAGGCGAGGTTTTTCTCTCAAAGAAGCATTAGAAATGACATATTTTGATGATGTTGATTTCCATAGAGCCACCAGATTGTGGAGTGCTCTCTGACGAAGATTCTGTGGACGAAGATGGTGGCGGCTTGATTGAAAATTTACCTGGATCTCAGCTGAGAGCCCCGGCTGAGCTGAAACTCTCAGATGGCAACAGAATCGGTGAAGTACGGGAGAACGAAGAGATGGCCCAATTGTCGAAAAAAGCTATCATGTGGTTTGAAAATTCACTGTTGTATTCAATTTTCAATAAACATGTTTTTTCTACCTTAAAATTCATTCCATAAACCTTTTATTGCGTTTCAGCCTTTAAGATTCGACTTTGTGTCGTACTAAAAAAAGTTAGTTCCGCCACATTCACAACTCTTTCATTCTGCATCAATGACTTTTCCTTTGACGGTTTCCGGAAAAAGCAGGTCCCCACGTGACTTCTACAATGCAGTACAGAACTTACGGTTACAATGCCACTGGACCCATACATTCTTCCAACTCTCCGCGTCATTTCGATACCAAATATTGTTAGGGAATATCAGACACTCCTGTCGAAACCAGAAACGACCAGCACATAAGGGCACTATTGCATTTCAATGAAAATTACACGCTTGAAGTGTTGCTCAGTTTAATGAACGTTGCCGAGGATAGCCATGCATTACAAAACATTTGCCGGGTTGGGTGACAAGCGATAGCTGAAAATTGAAAAAATGTCATTTGATTTCAGGGAACAGTCGACAGAAAACCTCTTCATTCTCTGATTTCGATGTGGATAATGAACACAGCTTTTGTCAGTACGTAAAACTGAGCAATGCGGATCATGCTAATTGCTCACTTTTTACACGCTTTTATTTTAATTCACCTGTATGTATGAATATACGTTCGTAACTGACTCATTTACACTCGATTTCGACACAATATAAACAGACAAATTAAATTGAAACTTTGTGCACTTATCAAGAATCAGTGACAATACAATAATTTGATGAGTTTGTCTCATTATCCTAATCAGGATCACCAGAATTGAATAATTCCCCCTCTCATATATCCTGTGAGAGAGCCTTTGCCAGAATTTCAAGTAAACCGCGTCTTCCTTGGATATAGGGTCGTTATTGTTCAGGCTCTCTCTCCGCAATTGAACACTGATTTCTCGTTACCAATTGCCCTAAAAACACATGGCAAAACAATTCATCCATTTAACAATATGAGTCTATCAAACTCCGCTGTTCATAGTAGCAGCAAAGAAATTTGTTGATGTCTTTCAAATCGAAGTCCAAAACTGATGATATAACAGTGAATATAAATGACAGACATTTACTACAGTAAATAATAGTAAACACAGGAAACGGATGTCAGAGCATCTGTTGAAGAAAGGTACTAGAGCCAGACTGCCGTCCTGAGCAAAAAAGCCGTATCTACAAAATATGTGAATATGGAAATATTCATTTCTGTAGTCTTGAAACTCTATAAATTTAACTTTTTCCAAAAAAAAAATTACGTAAACTAGTTTTATATAGCCAAAGTTAATTAATCATTTTGCCTTTAGTACACAAGATTAAGACTTTTCGCAATTGAGATCGTTGAAACTACATATTCTCAGCTTCAGACTTTTTGCAGATACGGCTTTTTTGCTTAGGACGGCAGCAGTACTGCAAAATTAAAATGATTCAAATGCCGAGACTAGTGATCAGGTTTGATTAGTTTGATAATAAATTGAGAACTGAAAAGAAATATGAAAAAAATATAGTTTTAAAAAAATAAAAAACACGCTTTCATTACACATTGAAGTGAAATGTAAAAATTGTTTATAAAGGCAGAAAATTATTTGATATCATGACATAGTAATCATTATAACTTTGAAGCATTTTTTATTATTATTTGTAAGTTATATCTATAAAAAAAATTCCATAAACACGGACAGAGTACAGTATTTCCTTCAATTATTATTATCAGTAGTGAAATTGTAACATTCATCCAATGTAACAATCGGGTGAATCTGATGAGTTTGTATTATTCGTATTTTAGGGGTCTACCACTCAGGACTTTCTACAAAAATTGTTTTTTTCGCCGATCGATTCGAAATCCAGAGAGTAAACTGATTTTACCTTTCTGAATCGATTGGTTTTCACAGAATTGATCTATTTTAAGCGTTCTTCAGTTGAATAGTTCACCTGTAGTTGAAAGGGGTGATTTGGATTTAATAATTTTTTATGCCAAACCTCGTATCTAAGCATATAAAAATCATATATTTTTGTATCTGATGATTCGTATTCTTCCTGATCCTTAGAACTTTTTGCTATATTTTGAATCGTTTTCTAGAAATATCAGGGATCATTTTCATGAAAAAAATCAATATATTTTGTCTTAGTTTGTAAACTGTAGTCTTTCCTGAATATTAACATCGAATTTGAAGTAGATTCCGAGTCGAATGAAGATTTAATTTTTACGCCAGCTCCGCAATTTTGAACTGGCAAGGGAATTTTAGACGTTTTACTTCATTTTTTTTGTTCAAATTTGTATCTGAGCTTGTACAAATCATATATTTTCGGAAACAACACGAAATTTCACTATATCTCTTAGGACTTTTTTCGAAATATTATTTTTTTCGCCGATCAATTTGAAATCCACAGAGTATACCAATATTACCATCCTGGAACCATTGGTTTGACTTGATGTATCTTCAACCAGTATTCAGTTGAAAACGTTATCTCCAAACTGCTCATATTCTTGATAATTTTCGTTAATCCTCCATCAAAATCATAACACAGACCAAAAAGAAAATATGTGGATATTCATTTGCCACAAGAATCAATCTCAAAACTTGACAGCATCGTTATTCACTATGAAACAGGCATGAAAAGATAAGGAATGTCACATGTCAGATTGAGAGGAAATGAACCAAATCTTCAAGTAGACATTCGCTAGATAGCAGTGAAGATAGACAAATCATTAGATGACCGTTTATTTTTGGTACCTCCGTGAACATATCTGAAATTCGCAGTGATGCACCATGTCAACAATTGACCTCCAAAGATTTAAGGAATCTGATCATCCAAGTTTGCGACAAATGCATTGATTCCAAAACAACTAGATGATCATTTCTTTTTCAGAGCTGTTATATTTTGGTAGTCAAACTTAAAATTGCTTGACTCCATTATGCCGAATAGTTGTGGTATCGTCAGCAAACAATGTTAGGTGTTTAGAAATATCGAGGCATGATATATCATAAATGTTAATTAAACAGTAAATTGGACCTAAAACAGACCTCTGGGGGGTTCCACGTACAATGCTTCCCTTCTTAGAAGTAATTTTACCCAAATATATCATTGGGTTCTCGTGTTCAGGATATGTGACCTATTTCAAAATGTTCATAATATGAATACTAACGGCTGAGTGTATGTTTTTATTCCATAGTCTAAAATATATTCCTGGTTACATGACTATCTTTTTTTTCTGATACGTTACATCGCATATTAGTATTGATCAACAAGCATAGAGTAAAGCGATGATTACAACCACAAATCCTTAAGACAATAAAAATAACGATTGCTTGACGTACGAATTCGACATTATGGCGAATGAGCCGGGTCCTTATAAAACTTGAATTAAGTAGGCGTCCCAAATAATGAAAAAAAAAAAAAGGTTTGAATGAGAAGTAAAACAGAATGCAAAAAGAAACAGTTGAATAAAACTACTTCATGACAACAAAGTATGATAATGCCACTAGATGTGTCCTGTGAGATTATACCGGAACGTATATTGAAAGGAGCAATCATTACTATTGACTGTTTCTAAATGGTGAATTGCAAATGAAATTAATATTTTCGTATATTCAGTAGTAATACTATAAGTACTTCAAAATAATCAGGTTATACATCGATAACTTGTTGCATAATTATAAAGAGTGTCAGTTTGACAGTTTAATTATTTTGTCAAACTGACACGATTTGTAATTATGCAGGAAGTTTGAGATGTTCAACCGTATTTATTTTGAAGTACGTATTGTATTTGATACGATTATTTTTTGAGTGAATTAAGTAAATATATAAACAATTTATTAATTTAAATACAAATTGGTGCAATGAAAGTTACAATTATTATATACTACGATTTTTTTAACTGAGTTATTTTCGGCGCAGGAAACGTGGCCACTGCTCATTGAAGTGCTGGAAATACTGGAGGTGTTATTACTTGAACCCGCAACGATTTCAAAATTGGATCTCATCTGATTTATTATGTTTTGGTGATGTTGTTCATCTATCTGTAGGTAGGGTTTGATAGAATTGCTATTACCATGTCCTGTTATTTTAATAAGTTCTTGTTCCGATACACCTGCTTTTGCCAATTGTGAAACAGCAGTGGCTCGGTGAGAATGATTTGAAAATTTTTTGTTTTTCATATTCAAATTTGCCAATTCTGCAGACTTTTTGGTCCATTTACTAATTTCATGCACTCCAATTGGCATATTTTTGTACCAGCCAAGGGTTTTTTTTTTCTCCAGTTGGGATTTACTGTCAGAAATAACCTATCTGTTTTAATATTGATGGTTTCGCATCTTTTCATCATTAGATTATCTAGAAGTCTCACTGGACAACGACTCACTTCATTATGGTTAGGTACAAGCCATTTATTATTAGCACATGGTTTTGCTTCTCCCTGTGTGGTTTTTGGTAAAAATAGGATTATATTGTATTCTACCAGTTGGAGTATCATCATTTCCAGTTTCTTTTTGAAAATAATGAGTCAAGCATGACGCTCCTTCATTTCCTCTCGACGCAAGTTCTACAGAAGCAATTAAGAAAAATTTTGTTTGTAATCCTTCCGGTGTATTTTCATCCCACGCTTCTATCATTGCTATGTACTCGTTATCTTTAAATGCTGATGCACTAACCTTTCTCGTGTCCGGTAACATTTGAAGTTCCCTTCCTTTTGAATTTCTTGCGTTTCGTGCGGCTAAAAATATGGGACTAGAGAATGGATCAATTACTCTATTAAACTCCTTCATATATTTTTCTTGCCGTAATGTTCCACATCATTTTAACCACATTTTCTTTATAATTTTCTCCATTACATTTTCGCATATTGAAAGCCCAATCTTTCAAAATGGACGCTATCATTTCAGTGGAAATTGATTCATTTAGCACATAGTTTCTTTCACTGCAAAACGTAAGAAATTGTTTCCATACGTACTTTTTTGTTTTCACTGTATTATGAGGCTCAGTATTTTGTATACTTTCGTCTATTGCATTTGATGATAAATCTCTGAATCGACTCATTTTTGAACAATTTTTGATAAACGTCACAATTTGACAGTTCTGTTTGTTGTATATTGATGTCGATGTGGTTACTATGAAAATTAAATTATTTTAAAATTTCCGATTGGTGGAGCTACTCTATGTATATATAATCAGGTATTATCGAAATTATACGAGCTAACTTAACTAAATTGAACATTCTGATTGGTTGAAAATCATACGAAAAAAATAATCAATATAATCTCTTCAATTTTGTAGTTATCTTTCTGACAGATTAGTTATAGAAATTGTTACAAAATGAATAATGAATAATGGGTCTTTGCAGAATTGAAATTCGAATATTGTGTTCTTTTCTAATTTTATAAATGCATGCTTAACGTTTATCAAATTGTTTAGTTTTTCTAAGGGGTAGGTATGATAAACTAAGGTCCACAGCTGTATTTTTGGTTAACATGCTTGCCACCGAAAAATAAATTGAACAGTTGTGAAGATATAATTGAAGTACATATTTTTGAATGTGATTTAATACCTGATCATGCATTCCAAGTTCAAAACTTATGGAGCTAGATACTGACAGGATATAGTAGTTAAGTATTGAAATATTGATAGATTCAGAAGTGATATGTGGCAAATCTATCTTGGTACTTAAATTACGTCTTATATGATATCGATCACAAAGTTTCTCACGTGAATAATTGATCTATTCCGCACATTTTTATCGTCATGTCTCAGATGAAAAATCGTCAAAAATTCCTAAATACACTGCTGGATTGTTAACATCATCAAGTTGATACAAAAATCTGGAAATGGGCACTAACTACAGTTAAAAATTCAAAATTTCATTGTATTATAAATAATTGAGAAATTTCACTCAACACCTATAATTTCGTAAAATATTTCCCAATGGCATAGCCAGTGCGGATAGAGGATGTTTATTATTATTATAATTTACTGAAGGAAACCAACAAATAAAATATTTGCTGATAATCGGTCCTGATTTTCGTATGAATACATTATATTTCCTTTTCAAATAGCTCATTTTTCTGTTAACTGTTGTAAAAATTGATTCTCGTGCGAAATAAAATCTCTTTGGATTTTTTATATTATGAGAAACGGATAATATTTAACAAAAATAATTTGTTCATTTCACATTTTTTATTGGCATTTGTAACATACAATCATCAATGAAACACAAAATGAAAATATCATGTTGATTAACCTTTTTCCTCCATATTTTTTTCTACTTCTATTCGTATTTTTGACGTTGTACTCCTTTTATATGCCAAACCTTGAATCTGAGCATAAACAAATCATATATTTTCGGAAGCTGCATGAAATTTTGTGTATATAGTGCGGATTGTAAGTGAATCTGCCGATTTTGTTTTTTCCATGATTTTTAGAGGTCTACCCCTTTGGACATTTTCGATTTTCCGAATAATTTTGTTTCACATTGACTGACTCGAAATTCATAAATGATACTAATTTGATAATTCTGAATCGATTGGCGTCCGCAGAATTGCTCTATCTCCAACCGTTCCCGAGTTGAAGAGTTCAGCAGGAGTGGGAAGGAGTCATTTCCCTCCATATTTTTTCCAGTCCTATTCGTGACATTTTTGGCATTGTGCTCATTCCTTTCGTTCGAGCATACACAAGTCATTAGAATAAAAGACGAGAAGACATAAATTTGTTAGTGTTAATAGTAAAGTTTATAACTTCTCAAGTATCTACACTAACAAAGAAGTATTGCAGATAATTTGACTTTGCAGAAGAAAATTCAAAGAGTAAGACTTCCGAGGTAACAGCGACTGATCCGATAGGGAAGTATGTAGCGTCGAAATATTAGCAGAGCTACAGTTGGACGAGTAAACAAAATTATCAATAAGTTTGGAGCTGTTTGTAGATGAAAATATTCTGAAGAATGGTTATACTGTACAAAGACAGAGACGAAATAATTCTGAACAAATTCAAAATAATTTTAATAATAATGTGAAAACAAGTGTGAGAATAGCAAGTTTGGCAGTTAATTCTCAATATTCAAGATACTGGACGGAAGAAAATGCACATTGAATAATAAGAAGAAAAAGAAGAATCGCGTTAGATCTATATTTCCTTCGGAAAATATGCTTACTTCTCAAGCCGTATTGTCACTTCAGATGAAACTGGGGTACATTTTCACGTCCCAAAAAGAAAACAGCAATCGATTAAATGGAGGCACCATAATTGGAAGTTACTATTCTTTTCAGACCACTTGAAAAAGACGTGGAAAGTTGTCCTAAGGTGTTTTATTCTAGCAGGATAATACTTTTGTACACAAATCGCATATTGCCATGCAAAACAATTGCTGATTTGGGGTTCGAGTTTATTATTTATTCAATAGATTACAGATCGGGACGAATCCAAAGAGAGTTTTCATATAAATTTTCAGATAAGGGAAAAAAAATTATGTACTACATGTGATGCGTCATCGAGAAATTAACGGTTGTTGATCCAATATAATTACAGTACATATTTTAAAATTCTATAGTTAGACATGATCGTATGAACGTTTGAGAGAAGTGGTGAAAATTGCCAGGGAATTAAAAATGATGTTAATTTCTAATGATTTGGATATAGAGTTGTGAGATTCACAGCACCTATTTGGAGGAGAATTTAAGAAGGAGTTGGTATAACTTTAATTTGTTTGGAATAGATATGCTCCTTTGGTATTATACAGAGGTACTTCAATCGGGAGTTTGTTGAGGATTAAGTTGCAGTTGATAGTATTACCACTTATTTTGTGAAGAAACTTGATGTAATATACTACTATAAACTATGCTGACTATTCACGATAAGCCCTGTAAAGTGTTCGCATAGAGTTGCTGTTTCTGAAGTCACGACAAGTTCTAATCAGAAATCCAAGTGTCTTGTTTGCTTTCTTTTTAACATTATTAATATAAGAGTCAAATAACAGTTTTGAGTCATACAAAACTCCCAAGTTCTTGAATTCCAATATTTTCTTTAGCTGCTGCCTATTTATGTGGTACTGGTGGCGGTGAATATTTTCATTCCATGTGAACGTGATATAATTGCATTTATCAAGATTGAGAAACAGAAAATTCTTCTCGTAAAATTTCACAAGATCGTCGATATCATTTTGTATGAGAAGTGAATCGTTATCACTGTGTGAAATATTCTCAGGTCGTCAGCGTACATAAAAAATTCACAAAAAGAGAAACAACTGGATTTATAGTTCACATGAATATTGAAGAGAAGGGGCCCTAGGTGGGATTCCTAGGGAACTCCGGAAGTGATAATGACAAATCTAGAGATGAACTTTCCCAGGGTAACTGCCTACGACCTATTTTTGATATGGGACTGAAACCATTTTAGCAAATCACCGTGTACACCAACTTCAGCCAGCTTGTTGAGTAGAGTTGCATGACAAGGCCTTACTGAAGTCGGTATAGATGCCATTAACCTGGTGGCCCTCAGCCATATTCTTCAGGAGATATTCTGTATAGTTGAAAAGGTAAGAAGAGCTACTTATTATTGATTGAAGACCCAACATCAAAGTACAGATAATCACAAATGATTGATTCAAAGAGTTTGGAAATTAAATACAGTTTTGAGAAAGGTTGACAGTTTTCAATGATACGTTTTCTTCCGCTTTTGAAGATGGGAACTACAAGTGCAGCTTTAAATATTTTCGGGAAACAAATTTCTTTGATTGACTTATTGAATAATATGAATAATATGATAGAATAGTATATTATTCAACGAGCGGTAATGTAGGTCAAAACTCACGCAGATGAAGTTTGCGGCACGAGCCGCAGGCAAGTGTTGTTATTCATCAAGTGAGTTATGACCATTACCGCAAGTAGAATACTATACTTTATCTACGACTATAACAGTAAATACAAGATACAAGTACAGAGAAAGAACTGTATTCACAAATCTTAATAGTTACCTATAACAATAATGCTTTAAAAATGTTAACTGTAATTACTCATTTTGTTTATTGAACTGAATATGTGGGACTGAATTATGCAAGTACGGTAACATTAGCTACTTGTCTTATTTCTGATGGAGGTGTATATATTAATTCATCTTCACTATCTCAAGTTCGGAAATTGTAAATAGTGACTCATCGTCAGTTTACGGAGTTTCCTAGGCAATCCGCACTCTGAAACCCCGCGAACCGACGATGAGCCACTATCTACAATTTCCGAACTCAAGTATATCTGAATTATTCTTTTTCAGTAGAAAATTCACAATATTATCAATTTAATTTGAAAACGTAAAAATTTTTAAAGTGACATTACTCCCCTCAATATCAATAAGTAATAGACTGTTCCATTTCGACCAACCGGCTTGTACAGAAGTACAAGCCACCTCTTGATATTCGGTTCGTAAATAATTCCAAGAATGTTTTCACTTATAATATCCCTAGTGCCTGAATTATTGCCGGAAATTTTTCGAGTACATGAAATTTTTGAAAATTACACGAGTCGCGAAAATTACACTAGATTCGGTAAGAAAATTTCACACCAAGAAATGAAAATCATCCAACAATTCATAATAACTATGGGAAGCCCAACCTCGTCCAACGTTGCTTGACCTCATATATCGGTGACCCGGCCACGTCAAATGTTTGACAGAAAAATTTCCGCTTACATTAATTTCGCCGAGGGTCCCTGGGAGATTTTTGGGTTGCCATAGCATCTAAACAAGAACAAATTTTTTGATTGGCTAAATGAGTGAGGTGTGAAATTTTCCGATTTATTTGCGTGAGTTATAGCAGTGAGTAATTATAACTCACGCTGTTTGTTCATAGACACTATTATTTGCTCAAAAGCAGTTGAAAAACTATAGCTTAATAGGAGTAGATAAAATAAAGTACTTGAACTACTCTTTTATCCACCAGATCTGGCTTCTTCCAACTATCACCTCTTTCCTTAACTGAAGAAAAGTTAAAAAAGACTTTTTTTTTTATCGAAGAAGCTGTTTAACGAGCTGTAGAGTTGCAGGTTCATTATAGTGTCTCAAATTGAGAGGAATGAATGAGGATTAATAGAATATTTTGAGTTTTATATTTTGTTTTTTTCAATATTTGGCTAAGAATTTCTCAATAAATCCTCGTATTTGTGATCCCACGACCCATTCTTCAATGGAAAATACAAATTTGGTGACGAAATGAAAATTATTGGTTTATTTATTGGTGCTCTAAGAACTACCACTAAATTCCTTAAAGATTTTGTCGAAAATTTAATTCACCTATGGAAATTGTTGAATTAATAGCACTTGAAGTACCTATTGAAATTTTTCGTCAGAAATATGAAGGCACATTCATTGTCAATGTCAGACGACATTATTTTCTTGATAAAATAAAAATCTTTTGATTTTTCAGGCACAGTTTCTAATACCAAAGCTGCAATTCCGAGAAGGGTGGATTTGAAACAACCTCTCCACAAATTTTGAAGCGGTGTTCCTAATTTTTTTAATATTTTTCCTAATACAGAAAGCAAAAACTTTGTTGAACACATTTTTCCCCATTCTTCCATGCAGATAACATTAACCGTTAACAAGAACATCAATTCAAAACAAATAGTTCAACGATTCAAGGTTGACAATGAACAAATACTGGAAACGCAAAACAATCAAATCCTACCTCGTTTCCGTGTCGCCTGAAGGAAGTCACCGCCTGGGGGCCGTCAAAGGCCAAACGGACCGCAAGAGTGAAAGAGCCCACAAGGCCCGACAAAGGAACATCGGAACGTGGAGAGCCCAGAGCCATAGAGCGCAACTGTTTACCGTCAGATCAAGTAACCACGGTAACGGGCAAAGTGACACCTCTACGCGTGGCGACGCTACTTCCGGTTCGCGGGCGACGTCGACGGCGGTCTGCAGGAGACTGATTCGGAGTTTGCGGCTGTGAGGAGTTGCGGCGAGATGACTGGGAGTCGGGCAGAGCGCATGTGGAGGAGTTTTAATGAGGCCGGGAAAATTGGAGGAAATCGAAATTGTTATTCATAGATTGGGAACGGGTTTTTGCTGTCGGTTGATGAGGGATTCGTAGGAAACTGTGACAATAACGTTTTTGATTACGTTCAAGTAGAGCGTGATATTGTCGTCAGCGAGCTAGAGCGATCACCGAGCTGATTTTCAATCGGAGATGTAGAGCTGTGGGTTACTGGATGATTTTATGAATGACTCAGTGGTACTTTGAAGTCCCGAATGGGTTTTTTTCATATGAATATACACGGTGTTCCTTGATGATACTGGAATATTTGGAGGTATGATTCTACATGAAAATATGATGATAGTTTGCTTTATGGACTATGGCCCAAAAATGTCCTCTTGAAGTTAAAGTTCATGGAAAATGAAGTGATTCAATAATATTTTTATTGGTTAGGTTGTAACGCTGAAATTATCTCTTTGATGACCCTGGTATAGTAATCGCAACAACTGAGTAGAAACTGATGGTTCCTAAAGTATCAAGCCAGACTGAAGGATGGTTATTACTGTTTGTTTAATTAACACCTATGGTGCAATTTATCTAATTTGTTCATTACATAATTTCCCATTCATCTTTCCAAAAATGATAATCTTTAAATTTCTTGCTGGTAAGGTCAGCAGACTTCAGAGGAGAAAGTATTTGTAGAATTTATACGAAAGTTGCCTAACTTATGTCGGGATAGAGTCGACTCCTGCTATCTCTCGCAGGGCATCCAATCGAATGTATCTCTCAGTTTTTGTGATAATACGGAGTACCTTGTTCTGCATCCTGTCCAACCTTGCGAGTTGCTGGCCTGATAATTTGTTTATAGACCAGCAATTCGTTTTCCAGACTTATGTTAAATCAAATCAATTTATTTTTCTTTGAACGAAAAAAAAAAAAAAGTTTTTGTATAGAAATAGTCAGTCTAGAAGAATATATATTACAAAGTAATAACTGGCTATGAAGGGATAGGTCCTCGTGATGGCCGCTGATGCCCATTGTATAGCCAGGCTGATGTGTTTCTGCATGCGTAGCCGGTTATCCAGAAGTATCCCCAAGTATTTCACCGAGATCGATTCCTCTATTGGCTCGCCCTGACCACCAACTTCCTTGGGATCTCCATATCATCTTCAAGGTGTTTCTTTCGGAAGTTATTGACCTCGGTCTTACTCGCATTAATCACTATTTTGTTAGTCTCTAGATACGGCACCACCCCCTATCCAGACAAAAAAAATCGACCCTTGTAGAAAACCTGATTCAATTTCATACCTTGCGGACATCTCTCGTTGTTTACTTTCACCTCGGAAGTCTTATCCACGAGGTAGGAGTCGATTAACCTTGCCATGTATAGAGGAATACCTGCGCCCAACATTTTGGTAATTGAATCATCAACTTTCGCTTTTTTCATGTCCGAAGAACCATAATCGTGTTCTGTTTCCTGTGGAAATCCTCTTTCACCCCGTGTACAATCTATACCAGTTGGGAAGTCGTATTATGACCCGCCCGGAAGCCGAACTGCACTTCGGGGAACATTTTAAGACTTTCCCTAAGAGACAGAAGCCGTTTCAGGATGGTTTTGCCATAATCTTTGCCAATACACTCAGGAGCGAGATTTGGTCGATAGCTTTCTAACGCATGCCCATCCTTACCGGGTTTTAGAGTCGGGATAACAAACAACAGCTTTCTTTAGGAAGTGTTGCCACTTGACCATCGCATTGATTGATCAGCTGAACCAGAGCAGTAATTTTTTGAAAATTAAACTACACTACACTACTTTATTTTCAATCCAAGATATCTGAAAACGAACAGTGCTCCACATCATTTTCTACCCACAGTATCATTCTGGTAGGCCTGGAAATCTCCGTGACTTGTGAGAATCTGTAGTAGATTGTTGTAGATAGAAGTTCACCCCTCCCCCCCAAAAACCCAGAGATTATGCGCTGGCTACACAAGGCAGTCGCCGAAGATCCAATATGGGTCTGCTGTATGGTGGACAGGCGTATAGGGGAGCACAATAGACCTTAATCTTGGTGAGGTTCAGGGGCTGGCCTGTATGTTAATAACAGGCGCAATGAAAACGACTCCAACCGCGGTGTTGGAGGTACTGCTGAGGCTACCACCGCTTCTGATCTAGATTAAGAAGAAGGCTACATTAACACATGAGTATGCAGGACTCCGAAGTCTGGGTGAAGAAAGGAGCAATGATAGGTCACGCGTAAATCGTGAATTGCGCGGAGCAGCAGTTTCCTTTCTTCGCCTTCGCGTTCGACTGAAAAACAGGCTTCTGGAGCAGGCATCTACTTGAAAGAAAGTGGTGTACAGGAAAGCTACGCATTGGGAAGGAAAACTGATAGGACATAACAAACTAGGCACCCATCACTAATAGAAGACAACCCCACTTCATCTCACTTTCTCAGCGAGTGCGATGCCTTGGGAAGTTTGAGGTTTGAAATATTTGAAGGACCAAAACTCCAAATCAACCTAGAGTGGACGAATAAACTGACTTTTATCCGAAGGTCACGTAGGTTCAGAAAGAAAGTCTAGGAAAAAGCTGCAGCAGTGGCCTCCCTGCAATCACTACTACTACTACTACTCATTTTTTGCCTACTCATGCTTCCACATCCTTTATGATTCTTCTTCTCCAGACAGATTTGCAGTCCTCTGTGTCCTGTACTTCTTGCTACAATACCCTTGCTTCCTTTCTTCCACCAGGAGGTTTATAGATGGCGTTTCAGCTACTAGAAGTAATTGTTTTGTTAAGGTTGTTGTATATGTACTGGCTATTTTGACTGCAGCTTTTCGCTGTCCGAGTGGTTCGTTTTAATTTTTTTTTCACTGCTCTGTTCCAGATGGCTGCACCGTGTAGCATTATGAACTGAACCACTGTGCACAATATTCTTCTTCTTCTGCCTTCTCGTGGTCCTCCAACTGATATTTCCTAGAGCCTTTGTTGCTTTTTCAGCTGTCACTCTGAAGTGGTGACCCGCTCTCAGATTTCTATCGAGGTGCACTCTGATGATTTTACCATTGTTTCGCCTGCTAAGATGTCTACCTCTAATATGTAAGGCGCAATGCTCAGCACCTTATGACATTTGTTATCACTGTCTTTAAGATCTTCAGCAGTCTTACCTACCACCACCATTCCTATGTCGTCCGCATAACCGATTAGGGTGACATCTCAAGATACTGGTATGACTCAATTATTTCCAATTACAGGGTGGTGGTGTTTATTCTCCTTCCGCTTTGTCACTTAGAGGTACCATCTCTTAGACAATTTAAGTAATTTTGATTTATACCATTATAATCATTAACATCCCCGTTAAATCTACAGATTATCGTTCGTCTTCAAAATGATAGGGTAGCGTTATTTTGTTTGGGTTTTTATTGGCGGAAAATAATTGAGGAGTCATTTCTAGTAATTCCTTCTAGATTCATGTCCTTACATTTAAAATTGTTATATCCGTCAACCGGTTGCACCCCTACGTGCAACCCTCAAAAGTCAGAGACTTGTGCGAGCTAGGGGAAGACGCAGCTCTTACCTTTTGATACGTGTGATGCCATGCACGAGACCGGTGGCAATGCTGAGATTTGAACTCACGCTCTTTGGCTTATGAGACGAGAACTCAACCCGCACACCACCGAGTCAACCCGCACACCACCAAGTCAACCCGCACACCACTGCATTGAATTGAACCAACAACTCTGTTTCATCTGATTTCACTACAAATTTCCATCGTTCGATACGATTCATTAACGAGCTGTTAATTAAAATTCAATTTTGAAAGCACCACAGAATCAAAAAACAAGCCAAGGAGAAGTTATTTTCAGAAGCATCTCTTCATTATTCTCCACAGGAAAATGAATACCCAACTTCCGTTTTCATGAATATGTTAAACAATGTTCAGTCATGATAATTCAAACTCTGAGTAAATTCCGTAGTTTTCATCAATTATTCATGCACGTGAACTTGTTTTTATTAGTCGGCAACAATTTGTTGAATCCAGAGTCGGCACAAGTCGAGCGGAATTCCTCAGGGTACCCTCTTTCAAATATCAGAGAATTAGACGTGAACCAAGCTGACATTCTTCAATTACAGCTGTTCAAAATTGTGAAATATTACTCGAAATAGTTATTTATTCCCAAAACACTCTATAGTTCACTTGGAAATACTACATCAACATGAAATATGACTGTGCATTAAAAAAAAGGAATAAAAAGTACAGATCCGTATTTGAAAATGAAAAAGTGAGGATGGCCGAATTCGAACGATACTTTGTATATGATTTTTATTCGCATATTCGAATAGTATACAAGAAGTTGTAACGGCAAAGCGAAAAAAGAAAGAACAAATTGGCTAAATATAAAAATTATCGGCATAAGATTTTCGACATATTTATATTTCCTGTATATCTCTAGAACTGAAAAAGGTGGTGTCATTCGAAAAATTCACACCAAATGGAAAACCTTCATTCGTGATTTTTCAAAAAAAAAAGTATTTGACAATTTAGCTTGTCTTGGAACCTATTCAGCCCCTGTCAAATATACTAGGTGATTTTCAGTTTTCTGAAAAACAAATTTTTTTTAAATTAGCAAAATCTCAAAAGTTATAATTTTCGCAAAATAAGTAACAGTTGGATGAAGTTTTTCAATGAATTCCCCGATACAACACATGATATGAAATCTAAACATAAATTAAACAACATAATGAATCAAACGAACAATAATAAACAGAATTAAATTGAATCTCAACCCGTCCTCCGGTCCTTTCAAATTACAGGACGGTTTGACCATACATTTTCCTTGAAACATTCTTCAACATATTTGGCGTAATTTGGCCAGTACATTCTCTTATGTCTGAGTTCATAAACCTCACATTTAAAATATCAAAAAAAAAATCTTGTAGGGTTAGATTGGGAAATTTGGGAGGCCATGAATTCACTGAATATCGTCCGATCGATCTACGAGAAAATACGAAGCTAGAGGATGCCCTCTCAACTGGGTGAACACTTTCTAACAGAAAACAATTCGAAGGGGTTGACGATAATTCGTCTGAATATGCAATTACAGATATAAGCGTGTTTGAGGGTTCCGTACTTGGCTCTATAATTTTTATATTATATATCAACGACCTAGATCAGCTTCCTGTAGGTACACATTTCACGATGTATGCTGACATGAGGTATCGTCAGCATACTTGTTGTAGCTGGAGATGTTTTTATTGCTCAAAAATGTTTTTTTCGTAAATGATGAATCTTCATTCGGTAGAATTAAAAAAATCGAATTTGAACATGACAAAGAGAAAACTACTTTGTTTCCTTTGCTAAATTTCAGTCAACATATAAGTCATCTAATTATATGGCACCTAAATTATTGAACGCTCTTTAGTTGGATTTGGAATGGTGTGAATCTTACAGTTTATTGAAAACAATAATTATTTTTAGATAGCTATAGATGAGATTTTGAAAAATGTGTTTTTCCAAGAAACTGAAAATCACTCAGTATAGCTGATAGGGGGTAAGTAGATTTCAAGACGAGCCTGAGTTGATAGTAATTTTCTTTTTTTTTGAAAAATTCCACATTAGGATTTTTTCAATTCAATGCGAACTTTTTGAATGTCACTGTATAATTGAAATACACTACTTTGCTCCCATTCAATGAAGCCGAATTTTAATTACCGTGTATAATTCACGATCCTGGGTATCTTAGTCTACAGATAAATCATGATTGATCCCAGAGCCACCCGATGGAACATATACGAGGAGGAACTAAAGGAAAAACTTGGGATCATGCCTACACGTTATTCTCTTATCATACGGAGCCAGTTGTCCTTTGAAAAAATGTATAGGAAGCAGGCAAAACCCCTTGGTGAAGTCCAACCGCAAGAAGGTCCGTAAAATTTTTAACAATGCCAAACTGACCGAACAACTCGTTCATTGGGAGGGGGGGCTATAAGTCAGCACAAAGGAAGTACAAGAAAAGTATTCGAGACGCTCTTGGAGAGCCTACTGCCAAGGTATAAGCACCGATTACCAGATGCGGCAAGACACAACAAGGTCCTTATCGAAAGGCCCGGTAACAATACCCTAGCTACTCACTGTCTCGGACAGAGAAACACTTTAGCTCTCTCTCCATTTACCGACTCTGCAACATCCAAGCCACATCCAAATGTACCACCCAAAACTGAAGTTGACTACAAGATTGCTGCTGGGATTGTAACCTACAAAAGAGTGGACTGGGCCATTGATTCCTCTTCACCTTTCAAATCTCCGGGGAAAGATGGAATATTTCAAGGACTGCTACAAAAGGGCAATGATATCGTCATTTCGAAGCTGCCTCGCATACAGACGCGTTCCTAAGGTGTGGAAGACAATCAAGGTCATCTTCAATCCCAAGCATGGTAGAAGTGACTAAACTCAGGCCAAAGCGTTCAGAGCCATCAGCCTGATGTCTTTTCTTTCAAAGACAACTGAGATGCTGAAGGACACAAACATCAGGGAGAAGGTACAGAAGTGACATCCACTCAGCGTACTCCAGTATGCGTACCAGGTTGACAGGAGTACGAAGACTGCCCTTCATCGACTCATTCTTAGAGTCGAGAAGAGATTGGATCGTGGCGGCACTACCCTAGGTGCAATACAAAAGCTCAGTCAAGTACCTTGACCTTGGACACCAAGATAAACTGGAACAAGCATATCGAACATGAAGTTCGGAAAGTCACAGCTGCTTTCTAGGCATGCAGAAAGACATTTGACAGTACGTGAGGGCTTAGCCCCAAAATGCTGAACTGGATCTACATGAATACGTATGGAGCCATCGTATCGTAAGATACAGTTTTATCGAAAACCAAGTTAGATAGGGTACAAAGACGGCACTCAATAGAGCTTTGGAGATACTCATAGGACTGCCTCCCCTATACCTCGATTATGGAATCAAACGGTATAGGATTTTCCCTTCCTAGAGATGCCAAGTGACAGTTCTTCAGTAATTCCCAAAACGGAGGGCTGGGAGCAGATTGAACATCCCCTAATCCTCACCACTGACCACTGGGATCATCTGGTACATAGATGGGTGAATCAGCCGGCACCAGGGTATACAGGCAATCTTCGAGAGCGGAACTCTGTTACGCTCTGGGGAATTTTGTTTTATCATTTCTGACAGAAGTGTATGCCATACTCGCCTGTATAAGAGACAATATCAGCAAAGGCTACCACGACCAGCAAACCATGATATGTACTGACAGCCATCGGGGATCAAGGCTCCTATCTTATACAAAATTAGTTCGCTGCTGGTGTCTGAGTGCATTGCCGATCTGTAAAGGCCATCCAGTGCCAATAAGGTGAAGCTACTTTGGGTCCCTGGTCATACCGGAGTACCCGGAAACTAACAGTCTAGGTGCAAAAAGCTCAACGATTGGATCAGAAGCTATCCTTTGGAGTGTTTCAGTTACGTAGGAAATACTGGAAGTCCAATTCTGGGATGCATGGAGGCCCCAGGCATGAGATAATCGAAATTCAACATCGAAGGTCCTTCTACTAGGAGAACTTAAATTTTGCTCTCAGTGAGCGGAAATGATATCAGAATAGCGGTAGGGTTCCTGATGGGTCACTGCCATCTCAACATTGAATGTATCACGGATAATACTGAATGCAGATGGTGCTTGGAGGATGAGGAGTCAGCCACCCACATCCTCACGGAATGCCTAGCAGTGGCAGCAATACGGGAAGCGCACCTCGCGAGTATCGTTCTGAACCCGGAGAATGTAAGGAGGGTATTGATAAGAAGGCAGGCTTCTCTCACTCGCGACATGAGCTACCTTCAAAATTGAACCAGTTTCTAGTAGTGGTCGATGGATAACGGGCCTGAATGAGAGGCCTACCTCTTTATGGTTCTACTTGTCCATAAAATATATTGTATCTACAGAATTGAGAAGGTAATCCACTATGTTAAAATAACTATGGATCTCTGAGATACGGCGGAGTGTTGAAACTTAACAAAAATTATACGCCAGTGCGCTTTTTTAAATTATCATTTGTTTTTGTAATTTTCCTCTATCTTTTGATGAAAAGGGTTTCCTGACTTTTTTCGAATAAAAAAATAAAATTACTCTCATGTGTAAATACGAATGAATGAAATAAAAAAAATTCCTTTCCGGTGGACGACAAAAAATTGGAAGACCATGTTAATGAGAAGATAAAGGACAGTGAATGAATTATATCAATTTGACAAAAAAACAGTGTCGTATCAATATTTTTATGAAAGATATTGTGTGTTATCAGGGACACCACTGATAAAAATTGAAAACATCTTCATCCTGGACAATATTAATTTTTATGCGTACTACTTCTTATGTACCAAAATTGGAGAAAAATTCAAAGCGGATTGAGAGATATTGGGAAAAATAAAGCGGTTGCAGATGATTAAATTTTGAAGAAAAAAATTTGTCAGTACGGCCTCGCTAGTCAAGGATCATTATAGGACTAAAAGGACTCCTCACTAGGCATTCTCCTCTGCGGGGTATGAAATCGTTTGTTTGATGAAATAGGATATGCCTTTTTGCGATAGGATTGTCGGCAAACATAGAACAGAAATAATTCAACAGCCCCGTACGACTACCGAATCACGTCTACCTAACGCCTGGCAATACTTCCTGAAACAACCACCAATTGGCCATTGAAATGTGACATTTGCAGAGTAGTTTCGCGATTCAACTCGCTCATCAGTACAGACTTGGCCACAATATGTAATTGACTTCAAATTAACGGCACTACGATAACTCTGGCACCCACTAAGGAAGTGAGCAATGGAGACATCTATAGAAACCACAGAAAGATTCCGACCAGTACTTAGAAATCTATTGAAAATCAATTACATATTGTGGCTGAGTCTGTACTGATGATCGAGTTGAATCACGAAACTATTCTGCAGATATATTATGATTTAGATTGCCAGTTGGTGGTTGTTACAGGAAGTGTTGCAGAGTATATTCTAGTAGAAAAACTCTGCCAGGCGTTGATTAGACGTGATTCGGCAGGCGTATGGGGCTGTTGAATTATTTCTGTTCGACGTTTTACGACAATCGTATAGTTTAGAAAAATATGCGAGAGGCTGGATTATTTTTATAGTCAAATTTATTTTTGGAATTTATCGGCTTTCCACATGAGAAATATTCAAATATTTTTCACAATTCAACAAGAACATATTTTACAAGCAACGAGGATGATCCGTACGCTCACAATTCCAAGGTGTTTGTTATGAAATTCCTGTATAAATGTTAATTAAATACTGTCAAAGTTTCAAAGCCGGTCCTGTGCAGAACATAACTCCAACAAAAACAAATTACATCCCATGAGGGCAGCGATCCGGTTGCCAGGACGAGTGGGATGTGTATAATGAGAACATAATGTGCTTATAATATCAATCAACATCCTTTGGAACTTCGAGCATCCTGCTGTTGAAATGTCGAAAGTTGCGATAAGTTTCATTTTGATGAACCTCCAATTTGGTGCGGACACAAAGAGTTTAAATAATCTCGTTAAAACATAATTTGGGTGAATATGCATGAGTTTCGATGTAGTAATAAAAGCAGACCAGGCACGTTTCAGTGGGAACTATCCGGCAGAGAAATATACAGAGTGTCCGAAACTCAATCTGTACTAATAGAATTGGGATCTCAGTGAAATTACCAAGTTCTGAATTATTATCAGTGAGTATAGACATAATATCAAGATATTGTCATATTATGAGGTTTTTTTTTAAAGACACTCCGAAAACAAATACAAATTAGTTAAAATTCAAGAAACAGAATCAAGCAAAAGCACCAAAACGATATCAATTCCACTCGACGAGCGTTTCACCAACAAAGTTGGCATCCTCAGTAGCTCATTTGAGTGGCTAATTGTAACATTATGTTTTGACCTACTCTACTGCTTACATTATACCTGTTTAATGTGTGCTTACTATGATTATTTACTCAGTTTTCTAATTCATCTGTTATAATCCATCTTGGGACTTGGTAGTCGTGATGATAGAGCGCTTGTCCCTCAATCACAGCGGCGTGAGTTCGATTCCTAGCGTGGTCACTTATCACTGGCATGGCATCACATGTTAAAAGGCAAGGGCTACGTCTCTCCTTAGCTTGCACAAGTCTTTCGAAGACTTCTGAGGGTTGTGTTCGTAATTCAATTCAAATAATTTGTTTAACAATTTCTATCCAGCGGCGCGTGTCGGCTTGTTGGCAAGGGGGCCTACTAGAAAATTCACAAAAGGGGCTTCCCAATTGGACTTTCAATACGAGTATCTCAATAACATTTTGTTTGTTGCAGAGCTAAAAAGTGACGGACAAAAAATGTCCCAAGCCAAAGCGCCTTTATTTTCTGCCCGATTGAATGATAGTATTTTCCAATGGCATATAGCCTGTGCGGGTAGAAGACGGTTATTATTATTATTATTATTATTAACTGTAGGTGATCAGCAAATATATTTGCTGATAATCGGACCTGATTTTGAAATGAATACATTATCTTTCTTTTGAACTTTTTTTTATAGTTTTTTTCCTGAGTTGACTGTTGTAAAAATTGATTCTTGTACGAAATAAATTTCTCTTTTTATTCTTTATGAAATGAGAAACGGACAATATTCAACAAAATAATTTGTTAATCTCACATGTTTTATTGAAATGTGTAACGAACATGAATTAATGCAACACAAAATGAAAATATTATGTTGATTGACTTCACTGAGTTCATTTGTCGAAAGAAAGGAGTCATTTCCCTCCATATTTTTTTCCATTTCTATTCGTGAAATTTTTGACGTTGTATTCTTTCATATGCCAAACCCTGAGCATGACGAAATCAAATATTTTTGGAATAAGCATGACATTTTGCGTTTATAGTACAGATTGTAGTTGAATATGACGATTCTGTATTTTTTATGATTTGTAGACCCCTTTGGATTCTATTCAATTTTTCGAAGAGTTTTGTTTTGAATCGATTGACTCGATTATTTTAATTTGACCATTCTGAATCGATTGGCGTTCGCAGAATTGCTCTATACCGTACCCGAGTTGAAAGAGTTCATCTTGAGTGAAAAGGAGTGTTTTCCTCTATATATTTTTTTCCAGTCATATTCGTGATAGTTTTGACGTACTCCTCTTGCTTTCCAATCCTTGAATCTGAGCATGAAGAAAGCATATATTTTCAGATCCTGCATGAAATTTTGCTTATATATAAGTAAGCTCGGGTAAGTGTGACCGTGAAATTTCATTAGTTCGCATTGAATATAGTCCCTGATGAACCTGAACTAATATAACAATGAACTTTTGCAGGTATTTACTTCGAAGGTCAGTCTTTGTTATACGCCACAGAAAACTGTTGAAAATCGTATTCTATGAATTTTATTTATATAGTCAGATATACATCTCCATAGGTCACACTTCCCCGGAAATTTGGGGCAAGTGTGATTCTGGCCAAATTCAAAGATATTAATGCACTTAAATCTCTCTTTGAGGCAGGTGTGAGTGAACAGTAAAGGAACTTTCACCACAATTTATTTGTTTCGAGATATCTTTATTCAAAACATAGTTAGGAACTTTTAAATATTGAATTTGAAATGCTCCATTGGAAAAAAACAAAAAATAATCGTGAAAGTGAACATTTGTTGAAAAGAAAAATTTATAGGTAGAAATCTGAAAAATCGAATTAGAATTTCATTGATCCCCATCTTCTGACGAGTGGTGATGGAAGCACAATTGTTATTTCATCCTCAGAAAGTGTATCAATGTCTTCCACATCTGGCCAGGTATATTGTTTGGCTCTCTGAGATTTCCGTATATAATTTCGTCCTCTAGCTGAAAAAATATTACTGTTTAGATTGGCCAAATGAACCAGGTTCGCACTTACCCCGACAGATAGGTCACACTATCCCCAATAACATTTAATTTCGTGGTAAGTGTGACATGCAATGGAAAAATGTAAAAAAAAACAACTTCATGAAAAAACGGCAATCTATAATCAGATTCATTATTTAGGCAGAAGAAAAGTGTATAAAATGGATTCTTACCTCAGATTTTAACAATACACTCAAAGCTTGAACTAAACTCGTTATACTTGTTCGGGTTGATGAATTGTAGGTTAGAAAATTGGGGAAAATATTTGGATTTCACAAGATCTCTTTTGTATTTTATATGATGGTTATGGATTCATTATGAGTGTAGGCTATTCGTCAATAGATGGCATTGGGCTGTCGCCCGGTTTGGCGAAGATAGCGATCAAACTCACACTTGCCCCAAATTCACACTTACCCGAGCTTACTATATAGTGCAGATTGCAAGTGAATATGACGATTCTGTATTTTATATGATTTTTGGGGTTTACCCCTTTGCAGTCAATGCCAAAACACCTAAGAAAAAAAAATCTGTTTAAATTCGATCGAGCCGAAATCGATGGATTATACTAATTTGATCATTCTGAATCGATTGGCGTTCGCAGAATTGCTCTATCTTTAACCGTTTCCGAGTTGAAGAGTTCATCTCTAGTCCTAATGGTCACAGTTTTGACGTTGTACTCCTTATATGCCGAACCTTGAGTCTGAGCATAAAGAAAGCACATATTTTCAGAATCTGCATGAAATTTTGCATAGGTATATAGTGCAGATTGCAAGTGAATCTAACGATTTTGTACCCCTTTGGACATTCTTCGATTTTTCGAATGATTCTGTTTCAATTCGATTGACTCGCAATTGATTCGTTATACTAATTTGATCATTCTGAATCGATTGGCGTTCGCAGAATTGCTCTATCTTTAACCGTTTCCGAGTTGAAGAGTTCATCTTTATTGAAAAATAGTTATTTCCCTCCATATTCTTTTCCAGTCCTATTCGTGAAATTTTTACGTTGTACTCCTTTTATATGCCAAACCTTTCATATGCGCATGCACAATTCATATATTTTCAGAATCTGCATGAAATTTTGCGTACGTAATTCAAGTAAATCTGCCGATTTTGCATATTCTATGATTTTTAAGTGCAATACCCCGTTGGACTTTTTCGAATTTTCTTATAATTTTGTTTTACTGCGATTGACTCAAAAATTAACAGATTGAACTAAATAGATCTTTCTGAGTTGGTTGGCGTTCGCAGAATTGCTCAATTCTCAACCGTTTCCGATTTGATTCTAGCAAAAATATAATTTTAACCTTGTAGATCGCAAACTGTTAATAGTATTGATCTGTAAATTGGAATAAGTGATGATGATGCCAGGATCTACAACATACTGAAATTTGAGCAAAATTAGCCGAAAGTCATTTTACGTAGAAAATGTGCGGATTCCTTTGACACACTATGAACATTGATTTTTACAATTTTTCTCAGGCAATAATTCTATTTGTACAACTGTCAAAAAATTTCACATTTCTGCATCTCTCTTGATGCGTAAATGTTTACTTTTTTAACCGTAAAAAAGTCTTTTTTTCACCGTTTCACTGCCAAAATAATTCACAAAATTAACTTGGAATATCACATTTTGATTTTCAACAGAATCAATTATTATTGGATTATCCATCATAAAACGATTTAATTCATTGCAATAATAATTGATAGTGAGGTTTGAACAATTACTTGAATTCCCGAAGATGTTCTTCGATATTGCTTGAAGAGTTGATTCCACAATTTCATTAGATGTTTTAATTTGTTTGGAAGAAAACGGACAATTCAATATTTTGTTAGAAATTTCAATTTTGTTATTCAAAATATTTTCTATGTGCGCTTCTGCTACGGAGGCAGATTTCCAGCCTCCGTGACGGTTTATGGATGTAATGTTTGCCCCTGCATTGGCCACAAGAGTTACAGAGCTTCTCCTGAAACAGTGACCTGTGTTGCTCTTATACATGTCATTTCCCAATCATTTTTCATTCAAGCTAGGAATTTCTTCTATTCTATTTATCCACATATGCTGGCTAATACATTTTCCACTGGATTATTTAAAAAATAATGTACTTTTTGAAACAGTAAATTAATGTTCTTACGCAATTGTTCTTCGTATCAGGTATTTTAACAGTCATCAATAGTTATATGTAATAATTCTTCACGGTGACAATCATAGCTGATACCCAAAATTAGGACAAGCTTCTGTCTAGAAAATATTGAAATTATCACTAATCTTGAAAAATCATGATATCCATACCTTATAGATTAAATTTGTTTCGTTATCAACATCTTGAATAAATTTATTGATATCATCCGTTAATAAAACTTCAGATTTCTATCCTCGGTATCCGACGGTTTTATTCTTAATGAGCGGGACCAATTTTGAAAACTTCCTCATATCAATCTGTACCTTGGAAGAAAAAGGGCCGATGTCCAATTTCGCTGTTTCGAGAAACAAGAAGGCAAAGATTTTTAGTACAGAATAATGCTCGTCTTGAAGAACTGTTCAACGTTACATGAGTCTGAGTACTGCTGAAACATTTTCTTTTGTATGATTTTACAATTAATTAAATATATTTAAGCTGTTTTCTTAATTTGTGGAAAATATTGGACATTGGCCGTGAGGAAAATATCATTCGAGAGGACATTGGCCTATAATATCGGACTCAGGCCGTGAGGAATACATCGTTCAAGAATTCAGTTGCAGATACAAGTGTATTCAGTACAGAAAAAAATACAGTGTAGGAAAACAATTTGTCGCAGGATCAGGATAATGGAATTTCAGTAAAATCGAGTTCACCATTTGGATCAGGGATGTCGTCAGCTTCCAGATTTGAGGATCGCCGGAGATTTTCATAGTACGGCCTGTTGTATTCACTTATGAATGGAAGAAGCTTCAATAAGTTCATCACCTTGAGGTCAGTTAGAGGTTAGTGTTCTGTGTTAAGTGGTTTCAAATCTGTAGTCGTTATTATTAAACCTACATCTCGTTTTCTTACACTTTCTCTCCTCAAGTCTATCTTCTTGGCATTTTCAGTACCCACTGAATTTTTATAAAACACTTGAAATTCATCTTTCTGGCAGAATTTCATGCATTTGATATTCATCCAGGAAATGATGTATCCATCTCAATGGAGGTGTTCTTCGTATATTTCTAATAAAATTTGTCCAGTCATGAGGAACTTCTATTGCAGAATTCGTTTTCTTCTTGGCAGACTCGATAGTTGCGTGAATAGTATCCGCCTCCATGTGAGAATGCCCTGGGTCCATGAAAATATGATTGATTTCTTGAAGGTGTCGACCATGACTTTTTAATTCACTCATGAGGATACCAAACATTGTGCACATGTACATGTTTCTGTTTTGCCCTGAACAACAATCACTATACAAATTAAGAATCCGTACGGGATTTTTTTTCCGAAAAGGTTATCAAATTTTTCAAAGCATTTTTTCCTACATTCACAAGACTCTCTCATTTCCTTGGCGGATTTCAGCTTCTGGTTTTTCGAGATATATTCTTCGCCTCGCTCTTTTTTTCTTTTCTCACATTTTCTTTCCATAATTTCTCGTTGCGCACTCGTTTTCTTATTCTGTCTTCCTCAACTTTTTTACTTCTTCCACCTCCCACACGTTTACTCATTTCTACTGTGGAATACCTTGCCGAGTTTTCATTCAGTTCATTTTCAGACGACTCAGATTTTTCCTCGAGTGGTGCGTAATCTCTATCACACACAGAGTCATCGTTATCTTCGGAAATTTTCGATTCGATCTGTGCGTTAATATGAAAGAGTCCATTGGTTTCATAATGCTATAAGTAAATTACAAATGTACGCTCACCTCAAAATCATCTGAGACAGCATTAAATTCGTTGAAAGGAAAGGTCGCTGGTACGATCTGAAATATGACACATGATGCAGACCTAGTGATTACTGCAGTGAAAACAAAAATATACACACATCAGAGTTGATACAATATGAATGAGTCAATCCTGCCTCTACAACTTCTCTCACAGGCCTCAAAATTTCATAACAAGCACCAGAACCTGAAGGTAGATCATTGGGATCCTGAAGAGAAAGAACAATAAGTAATATGAACTTTGGAGGCAGTTTTAAAAATAACAAATACTCACACATTGTTTGTACTTCATGTATAAAATCCGTCTTTCCACGACATATTCGAGAGAAAATTAACACTTTCATGTGCCATTAAAAAACACTTATTTTACACACTTAATACAAAAATAACTATTCATGACTTATCAAATTTGGCAATTATATTAGTTTGAAATTACTCTATTCTTCTGATTGTGAAATTCTAGTCTGCGACAAATTCTTCATCGTGTCATTGCAATAAAAATTGCGGACTTCTATCAGTCGATATTTCACCTATAATTTCGTTATGCAGGTAATGCAGACTTCTGAAACAAAGACTGAATCAGTCATATCTCATTCTGACCACGTACGCTGCTAGAAAATTTAGCGTTCGTAATGCGGGAGAAAACCATTTATTACATGCACGATTCCATACTTCAATTTAGCGAAATTTCAAATTTCGTCTGAAGAAAGGAGACGTGGGATTCGCGGTTATAATAATTAGTTATCTCGATGTACCGAATAAATTTCAGTTGCAGTTCCTGCAAAAGTGTCCATTAAACGTTTATCTGAAATTGTCGATTTGAATAATTTGAAAATTTGTACAAGGTTCTTGACATCTCTAAGAAACTGTTACATCAAGGAAATCTATGCGAGTGTAGAACGGAAAAAAAGTCAATTTCAACTGATGAGTTACTGTGATTCTTTTTTGACAATTCTTGCAACCTATCGAAACCATCAATTCAAAGCATTCATGTACGTTCAGTCCAATCGCAGCGTTATTATAGTGGGAATTTTCTACCTTGAAAATTGCCGCGGAAATATTTTGTGGTATTTTGTTTTTATTATGTGACAACTGATACTTTTGATCTGTCGTCTGTCATAGTTTGCATGAATAGTGAAAAATTATTCGAAAACGGTTTACATCATCATTCGATGACATTTTAAGAAAATATTTTGAGTAACGTGTCAATTTGGAAACAGTTTCAATTGATAACCTAGGGACAGAGGGAAAGCAATAGCCTTCAATCCAACAGAACAAAACAAAGTTACGGAATCCTCCAGCCAAGGACAAAATATCCATAATTATTGTATATTTCATGATGAGAACTTCAAATTCCAAACTTCATTCTCTTTATAGTGATTCAAGTAAATTGTTGAAATAAAAATGTTATATGTATAGAGAATAGGTCTATGATTGGGGCATCAAAAAATAATCTATCGAATACCACACTTGTTGCCATTTGGCAATAGCCACTCAAGCCCTTCATGCTATCGTGTCTATTGCCTGACAAGTTTTCGAAAAATCTGTCAAATTATTTTCACTTCATTCTCACTCTCTTGTGATATTACAACTGATAACAAAACTGCTGTCCACAAAAATAATATATTTTTGGTTCTGGTTTCCACAATGGGAAAAATCATGTGGCGTAAGTGATCCTTGTAGTAGCGGAGAAATAGTTAGTAGGAATTGATGTTCTTCTTGCATTTCTGCCGACTGTATGCCTCAGGGAATACCTTCCAAGGCAGGCAGATGAAACCGATCTGTTTCATAATCTCTTTCAATGCAGTATCAAAAATAAGACTAGCTCTGAGATCGTTTATCTAAGCTCATTGTCAACTGTTTCAAAATTATGGTCGAATTACATCTGTATCTTTCTGAAAATTACGTATTCGTGAGTTTGGATATTCTCAGTTGGCCATGGCACTCGCAGTTGTGAACGGAACAATCAACTGCCGTGGAAAGGTCATCGTAATCAACCATGCAGCTTCGTGTTTTATTATTTTTGGCGAATGTTATCTCATAAACATGTAATACAATTGCTATTTGGTATCAGCAGAGAGGTTTCGAATAAAAAAGAACAGTCAACATAAACAACGATGTTATAAATAATGATAATGAATAAAAATAATAATAAAGCACAGAAATCTTGGCCGGACGATTGATTTTACGTAATTTCTGAATGAATTTAGTCTTGTGAGTTTTCTTTTATCGATATAAAGATTATTCAATGCACAATTGTATAGAAAACACGTGAGGATCCCCCCAAAATTGACGACAAATAATGAAATGAAATCGAAATCATCTGACTGTTGCGAAAATTATATCCTTGTAAAATGTCTATTGCGTGACTTCACTCACTTCATTCGAAATTATAAAGAGAGATGACTGTTAAAATTTTAAAATTTGAGACTATATCTCTGCATGAGTCTCTGGGGTCCTTGAAAGTCATAAGTCTCACATTTTTTTCTGAGAATCAATACTTTGTTGATTCTGATTGAATTCCCTTAGCATATGAAGCAATAATTGGGGGTGAAGTGGACATGGCCTTAGTAATGATTGAGTAAAATGTACAGAAGAACAGTTTTCCTTAGAATCCATATATCTGAAATCACTTTAATAATATCAACAATTCTCCCTTCACAGTACACTTATACATACACTATAATATAATCACTATGATGAACACTATAAACGATATATTGTTCGACATGAATATAATGCTATTATTAGGCCGTTTTTGGAGCAGTAAGAATTTCAATGACTGATTTATTGCATTTGTCCGAGAGTATAATGTATGATTAAAATTCACACCAATAGGTGCTAACATTTTTTTTTATTCATAGTACAGAGATCAATGATGGATAAGACGAATAATGTGGTCCCTGTAATTTGAAGAATCAGTTTACACATTTTATCATACAGAAACAGTCGATAACAAAAAATCGAAACCTACGCGAAATAATCATTCAATGACACTTCAGTTAGAGAATGTAGAGACCAACAATAAGCATGTGGAATCTGATAATAATAATAATAACACATAACACACTGAAACCGACAGTGATCAGGACAACGTACTGAAAAATCATTTTCGCCAACAAAAACAAAAATAAGGTTTGCTATAAGCTAGATAGCCTAGAGTGAAATATTTGAAGAAGGAATGCATGTTTGTAACTTTAGCTTAACCGACAGTCAGCTAGCTGGGACTTTCAACAGACTAATGAGAAACTGGCCTTTCTACAAGCTCTGAGGTGTCGAAAGCATGTGGTAAAAGTTTTATCACCACAGACAAGATTTTCGAGATTGATTTTACACAGAGAGAGAATTGCATTCTGAGTTGTTAATTCCTGTCGGAAGCACAATTGATATTTTTCAAGAATTCCATAACTGTCCATAAAATGAGAAAGCGGCCTATTGTATGCTTTGAACTGAGGTTATGATAGGACTAGGCCTTTTCTTGTCAGTTTTTCTGATTAATTTACAAGAGATTGGAATCAAGACAGCATCTTTTAGAGAAGAAGGAAAAATACCATCTACAGAAGATTAGATGATCAGATTTGCGAGAGATGTTGCAACTTCATGTGAGACGAAGCATGAAAATGCAACACCCCAAGAGTGTGTTTGTGATATTTGAAAGCTAGCTTACAACAACAGGTCTAGATAAAGAACTCCAAACGAATATAACGCAACCAACGAAAAAAATGTGAACAGTGAATTTGGCATAGCTCTGGAACGTTTGCCTGGTACCACTTCATCCACCCTTTCGTTCATTACTTCTATTGGACTGGATGTGGCATAGGAAATGATTTCACCCTTCTGAACATGATATCAACAAACTTCCTCCTTGAATTCGTCAAAATAGATTTTTGAATAGTTCTTCTAGATACATTCCACTACTTCTTGCAAAACTGTCACCCTGTATGCACTGCTGCCCCACTTACACTCTCACGCGACCAGCTTCCTGACATTTCCCGTAGGCATGTCTCAGATCAGCTTTTCCATGAATGACTGGGTGCGTGTTCTATCATTAATGAAAGAATATTCTCCATATCGATTAATAGCTCTTGAAGAGCGAGTTGGATCCAATCAGCGCTTAGTACGTAACGGAATGAAAAAGTATCGTGTGTATGCGTGTGCACTTTCCGCGAGGCTTTATTTTAAGCGGATTGCTAGATTGACGTATCCTGGACACGAATCCGCGTACAAGCATTGATGCTTGTCAACGCCAACTATTACAAATCAAACATTCGAATGGAACAGGATTATGTGGAAGTTTGGGCAAACAAAGGGTTGGGATGAGGAGGCTTGGGTAAGCACATTATCGTAGTTGAACGATTTGAATATAAAGAAATTCATTGAAGCGAATAAAAAATCTTTTAAAGGATTGAATGACACTATATTTCACTTGGTAAATGTAAATGGTAAAAATGGATAGTGACTGATGCGCTGCGACCTAATTAGATTTATTGTGCCCCATCTTCTTCTGCTATTTCAAGGTGTTCTCCTTCACAGCAGCCCCTTGAGCTCCAATTCCTTGAGGAATTCAAGGATTTTGAGGGGGTCTATTCGTGGTATTTCTCCCACAGTACTTCCGGCAATGGTGGAGGACTGACGGCGTCCTCGTGCCTCAAGTCAAGTTGATGTGTGTGAGTGTTATAATGTTTAAACATTTATGTCTGCAATATATTATCATTGAAAATATCTATTTGTTTGGGTAATTTAAGAAGTTATTGTGAAATTGTCAGCCCATCTGGATTTTCACGCCGGTAGCCAGGCTGGATGACATCGGATATGTCGGAAAAAGAGGGCCACTTGAATTATATTTATATTTATACTGAAGATACCATTACCAAAAATTGTTATTTTTTTGTGAACATTTACTTACCTGATCTGGAGAAATTGACTTCGTAAGAAGTCAGAAATCCAATAAACAAAATAGATGAAGAAGAAGCTGGTGTGATCCCAGTATATTCAATCTTTTGTGATGTACAGCACAACACTCAATATATGGTGTGGTGTTTCTGGATGTTCCCCACAGAATCTGCAGGTGCTGTCCTCCTCTAAGCCTAGCTTCCGTAGGTGTTCTTTGAGTCTGCAGTGCCCCATAAGAAATCCCGTGATTGTCTTTAGATTAGTTTTGCTAAGGCTAATCAGTGTCTTCGATCTTGCTCGGTTGAAGTTACCGAGATCTTTGGCCTGCCTCAGCCCTGGAAGTCTTTGCCAGTAAGTTGCCTCATTGCTTCTTCAGTTTTATTGAGTTCGTCTTGGAAGTAAGATTTTCCTGTCGAGGTTGAATTGAATGCACCTTTCTACGGCGTGAATTTCCGCTCGAAATATACTGGGGAACTGGCCCATGGGTTCGGAGTATTTGGTGCGAGGCCTAAAGACTCCTGCTCCAGTTCCGTCGGGAGTTTTGGACCCGTCCGTATACCATGTTATGCTATTCTTTCCCAGTGATCGAATGGATTCTATGGTCCATCCACTCTTGGTATTTAATTTCCTTGTAATTTCGTCAGTTAGGTGATCGGCAAGGTGTGCACTCTCGGTGGGGTTTATGCCCCTTACGATGTGTGTTGTACCTTTGAGTCCGACTTTAGCCAACCTGAGGTTTGCTCCCCAAGCAGTTCTCCTCACCATGATATGGAAAGGAGTGAGGTCCAGAATTACCTCTATTACTACTGTTGGAGTCGACCTCATTGCTCCTGTTATACAAAGACATGCTAGTCTTTGTACTTTCTCCAGGCTTTTCTTTGTTATGGTGAGTTCAGTTCTGCCGTGCCACACTGCTGCTCCGTAGGTGATCAAAGGCCTCACTATCGCAGTGTTGATGGGCTACTGCCCCACGTTTTTCCTGCAATATTCCTGCATACCATCAGTGATGATTTTGCCTCGTTAACGATATTTTCAACGTGTCTGTTCCAGAGTAGTTTTTTCTTCTAGTGAATGGTACCACCGTGAAAGGCACCATTTTCTGGTAGTCTCTAGCTCCCTTTCTATGAGATCGCAGAGGGTTCCTTCGAATTTGCCCTTGGCCATAGTGACTACATTGTTAGCGTATCCAAGGCAAGTGACTCCGTTCCCGGTTAGTGTTCCGAGTAGTTCGTCTACTACGAGACTCCACATCAGAGGTGATAGTACCCCTCCTTGTGCCCCCCCCCCTGTTTGTGCTGATCCGAAAGCAGATATCGCCCACTTTCGTTTCAGCAGATCTTGTAGCCAGCATTTGGCACATCCATCTGAATGTGGTTCTGATCACTCCGTTGTTTGTTAGGGCCCTATTTATTGCTTCGTGAGTGGTGTTGTCGGATGCCCCCTCTATGTCTAAGAAGGTGCATAGGGCCATTTCTTTATGCTTGAGTGATCTCTGGATAAGCACGTACAGAGCGGTTTCCGCTGATCTGTCCGCCCTGTATGCATGCTGCCCGGGGTGTAATGGCACCTTCTCCAGTATCTCGGCTCTGATGTAGTTATCTACCATCTTCTCCAGTGTCTTCAGTAAGAAGGATGAGAGACAGATTGGACTGAATGACTTCAGGAGGGTAGGGTCCTTCTTTCCTACTTTCGGATTGAAGGTTACCCGTCCTCTCCTCCAGTTGCTCGGTATGTACCCGAGCGCCAGACAAAATCTGGTTGCTTCAATAATAAATGGCAGTAGTTCCGTTTGCCTTTTTGTACAAGGGCCGGAAATATATCGTCAATTCCGGGTGACTTTGGGGAGTGCATATGGTTTTCGCTACCTCCCAGTCTTCTCGTCTGGCTCTACCTGGTTCTTCCAGTGATCTGTCGGGTTCAAATGGTATGCTACCTGGAAAGTGCGTCTCCAGTAGGAGGAGAGCTCGTTGCTCTTCATCCTCTGTGTAGCTACCATCTGTTCTTCTGAGTGACATTGGTCCTTGCTCTCTGCCTCTCGCCATAGTTTTATACAATCTGGCTGCTGCGGGGCTTGATGTGATCGTCCCACAAAAGCTCCTGGAGCTGTTCCTCTTGGCTTTCCTTATTTCTTTATTGTATTTTGTCAGCTTTTTGGTGTATCCCTGCCAATCTCCGTCCCGCTTGGCTTTGTTGAATAGCCTGCGGACTTCTGATCTCAGATTTGACAGGTGTACGTTCCACCAAATGGTACCACTGTGTGATTTCTTTTCTTTTCTGGGGCAGCTGAAATCGTATGCATCCATAATTGCCCCTTTAACCGTCTCTAGGGTTTGCTCAAATTTGACGTGACTGTTGCCGTTGAACTTGATCTGTTCTAGTTTGCATTTTAGATTGGTGGTGTATTTTTCCCAATCTATGTTCCTAGGATTTCTGGTTAAGGTTGTTTGTGACACAAGCCCATCCACGTTGAACATAATCATTCGATGATCGGAAAGAGAGGGTTCGTCTGAGACCCTCCAGGTCCTTACCATTCTACTAATGCTCGGGCTGCCAAGCGTTGGATCTAATACTTCTTGCCTAGCCCTAGTTACAAAGGTGGGGACACATCCCACATTAAGTACATTTAGGTTAGCCGCGAGTATGAATTCTAGTAATTGCTCACCTCTTTGATTGGTGTCCGTGCTACCCCATATGGTGTTGTGCGCGTTAGCGTCGCAGCCCAGCAGAAGGGGTAGATTGCCTCTGCTGCAATAGTCGGATAGCCTCTGTACTTCTTCTGGTGGTGCTTGCCCATCTCCAGCAAAGTATCCTGAGAAGTGAGTGCCCTGTGCGGATCTTGGCCCGAACCGGTACTAGGTCCCTCGTCATGAATTCCGAAAGACAGATGCAAGCTCTGGGGTTGCCACACCTGACATCACTACATCAGTTGTAGATCTGTTTTTCATGGAGCAGAGCCATATTGATGTTTGTGAAGTATATTATACAGAGTAAGTCAAATGTATGACCCCGCCCATTTTTCTCAGTTAATTGTAACTTCAAGGTTCAAGGGCCCGTGACTTGGTAACGAAGAACTATAGTGAAAAAGTAATATGAAAAACTGTTGATACTTTTTTCCATCAATACATTTCAGACAAAAAAAGAGGAAGTCCTGGGACTCCCTGAATAGAGAAGCTGAACAATTTCGATATGCAGTATATATAAACGATGTCGTGAAGTCTGCAGCAAGAAGAACAACATATTTTTTCATCAATAGTCATTCAAATACTCTTATACTGAAACATATACGAACTCCAGATTATCGGATAACATTGTGTTTGTTTTCCTATATGCGCCTAGGTGCTGATGATGGTTTTAATAGCATCTTCTCACCCTGTTATCAGGAGTTAATGCAAATCCCCATTGCAACATGGTTAACCCAGTGGATTGTCCAATTACTTGATGAAGTGCTGATCTCATATAACGAATGTTACATGATGCACAGAATCGGTTTGAAACTGAGTCAGCGTTCACGAGACTCGTTCTGTGCTTATACCGGGTGTTCCAACATAATTTTCACCAGAAATTTAGCTAAGGTTCTCATATAAAGCTTGTAATCGCGTCATATGGATCTAGTTGAGTTGTCATATGAAGCTAGTAATCTCGTCATAGAATGCTAGCAATCCCGTTATTATATCGATCAATAAATGAAAAAAATAAATGAGTCAATTTCGAAAATTTGGCAGTTCACTATTGTGGATGGAAGATATCTGGCTGATTATTTTTTGACAATTCTTGCAACCAATCGAAACCATCAATTCAAAGCATTCATGTACGTTCAGGCCAATCACAGCATTATTATAGTGGGAATTTTCTACCTTGAAAATTGTCGGAATATTTTGGAGTATTTTGTTTTTATTATGTGACAACTGATACTTTTGATCTGTCATCAGTTTGCATGAAAAGTGAAAAATGATTCGAAAACGGTTTAGTACATCATCATTTGATTAAATTTTGAGAAAATCAACGAAATTGCATGTAAGAATACTATTTTGAGTAACGTGTCAATTTGGAAACAGTTTCAATTGATAACCGAGGGACAGAGAGAAAGCAATAGCTTTCAATCCAACAGATCAAAACAATGTTACGGAATCCTCCAGCCAAGGACAAAACATCCATAATAATTGTATATTTCATGATGAGAACTTCAAATTCCAAACTTTATTCTGTTTATAGTGATTTAAATAAATTGTTGAAATAAAAATGTTATGTGTATAGAGAATAGGTTTATTGGGGCATCGAAAAATAATCTATCGAATACCACACGAGAGTTCGATAAAGTGGAAAATGATTCTCCAGATTTTTTCTCAAATTTGTTGCCATTTGGCAATAGCCACTCGAGCACTTCGGACAGCAAGTTTTCGAAAAATCTGTCAAATTATTTTCACTTTATTCTCGCTCTCTTGTGATATTACAACTGAAAATATCTCAAGAACGTGGAATATCTGTTTGTACCGAAAATGTTCCGCAATTTTGAAAAGGACTTCCTAAATATTATCATATTTTCAGATTCTACAAACGTTCTATCCATATTTCTGGTATAACGTAGACATAATTCAAATTTCAAGTTGAAAATTGCGGATGAATATCAAAAAATATTTTCTTTCACTTCTGCACAGAATTATTTCATTGTATATAGATGGATTAGTAAATTCAGTAGAATACAGATATCAATTTGGATGAGGTATACAGAGCACCCACCAGACAATGAAGAAACTATTGACAGTTCATTTTTCAAATTGGTTAACCCGATATATATAATCTCATTCGTTTTGATATCAAAATCAAGGCTAACTACATACATACAGTATGGTAACAAGAAAAAGTCAACTCTATAAGACTACGTTAGCAAGTACAATCACAGAAGCGAGGCCGGTGAGAGAAGTCATGAAACAATGGAATGAATCTTCAAGCTGTCTCAAGCGGATATTCAAGCTTCTATACTGCATGAACTAACTGGGGAAGAGAACTTACAGAGCTCCCAGTCTACTCAAATAAGACAGAGTTCCCCCAAATATTATCATCTAGTAGAGCTTGCAGGAAGGTAGATTTAGATTGAGTCTTTGAATGAGGCTTGTTGAGCTCAAAAGCCCTTCCACTGCGACCTATGAAGATTTGTCGTGTTATGCCCTCACGTTGTTCAGAGTTCTTGGTCTAATCCCGTCCTTGCCACTAGAATCCAGTATTCAGCTGAAAACGATTGCGGATACAAGCAATTGAAACGCTGTGGAAAAGTGAAAGAAATCAAATATCTTTCAAATCCGATGAACGTCCGAAACCTAAGTAATCAAGTTTCAAACAAACGTTAGAATCCAGAAATACTTCAGCACCCCCATGTACTCGCAAGGTTGTGGTTCGGAATGAAACTGACCTATGTAGGGCAAATGAACGTTGGTTTACCGATGGTTCCAAAACTTTGGAAGGTGTCGGAGCCGGAATATACGGGATAAACCCAGTAGTGAAACGCTCATTCAGTATGGGTAAATTAGCTACGGTATTCCAGGCAGAGGAATATGCCATTGAAATGTGTGCAAGGGAGCTGGAAAATCGACGCCACACACGAAAAACAATAAAAATATTTTCAGACAGTCAAGCGGCACTGAAAGCGCTTGAATCCAATTGCTTTAAATCCAGAGCAGTATGGAACTGCAGAGAAACCTTAAACCGACTGGCACAACGCAACAACGTTAACCTAGTCTGGATACCAGGTCACACGGGCCTAGAAGGACACGAAATAGCGGACGCCCTAGCAAAAGGGGGGCCGAAACAACGTTCACTGGGCCAGAACCGGTAATCGGTATAGCACATAGCACTGCCAAGAATGTCATAACATCCTGGGCTGACAACAAAAGACTCGAGTACTGGCGTAGTCTACCGGGCCTAGCCCATTCCAAAGCATTTATTGCTTGCACAAGGAAAAAACAGGACTATGACAAGCTGCTAGAACTCAGTAGAGCACATCTCAGAGTTATAGTTGGTTTGCTCACTGGCCACTGCAAACTCAAACACCACATGCATAAAATCGGACTTGCACAAGATGCAGAGTGCCGCCTATGCATGGAGGAGGATGAAACGGCTAAGCACATTTTATGTACATGCCCCGCAGCGGCCAGAATCAGATTTTCAACATTTGGCAATACAACAGTAAGGCCAGAGAACCTGGTAAATTATTCTCCCAACGTACTCCTCAATTTCGTTAAGAGATTGGATATACTGGGAGAAATATAACCATAGGGTGAGCCACAATAGGCCATTGGCCGCAGTGGATGGCCTGATATGGGCCCACTCACGTTCAAACCTAATCCCGTCCTCGCCACTAGAATCCAGTATTCAGCTGAAGAAGATTGCGGATACAAGCAATTGAAACGTTGTGGAAAAGTGAAAGAAATCAAATATCTTTTCAAATCCGATGAACGTCCGAAACCTAAGTAATCAAGTATCAAACAAACGTTAGAATCCAGAAATACTGCAGCACCCCCATGTACTTGCAAGGTTGTGGTTTTTCTTCTCCAGATATTGAAAACCTCAGTCTTGTCAGACCTTCACTCTGACACAATTTGTTCCCAGCGATATCCTCATCTTCTAGGCAGAATCTACATATAGAAGTTTCTGCCAATTCGATGTTGTTCATATGTTCATTAAGGTGTTAAAAGCCCAACCATAATCCTGGTTGGCCCTATGTTCTGACTTTGTGGGTACTCGGTAAAAGAAGCTTCTTTCATGAACATTTTTGCCGTGATTGAGAATGAGATTGCATCCACTTGATTTTGTGCTACTTCTCGTGCTAATGAACCGCAGTGGTCATGATGGTCCATGATGGCTCCTGTCTAGGGATTGGTTTACAAATTTTCCCAACACTATATTTGGGAAGCATCTCATTCGATGGCATTCCCAGTATCGGGCCGTTTTCCAACTCCGTGAATAGTTTTTTATGATTTAGACTATGTATTCATTTATAGCCACTTCCTCTTCATTCAGTAAATTGTTGACTGACCTAGCTTCGCGTTGTATATAAATGTGGAGCGATGATATGTTGAGCGAGACTTCTGAAGCTCCAGCTCCAAAATGCCACAGCTTGCTAAGTCTTAGGCCCCCATACCACCGATCCATATTCTATCATGGGCTCAATGACCTCGTCGATCATTTTTGGTTGTTGCCACAAATTTTTATCGCACACTCTGCTGAACAGGTTGAGAGCTATCATGCTTTTTTGGAATATTAGCAAGGGTGATAATGAATCAACGTGATTGGTGGATTTCGGATCCTGCAAGACTGGTATTGATACCCCACTATACTCGGGAATCGGTATCACTGAAGCGAAATGATCTTTATACGCGACCTACGATAACTTGGATCAACTTACATTCCAAAAGCTTTCACTCCAAACAAGAAAAGGAAGTACCCCAATATCATTGTAGCTTGGAGCTCTGGCTAGCTTACGATTCAAGGGGGCTCCTGAAGACACGATATAAAACGTTCAGCTCAGATTGTCTCGTTTCAAATAAGGCAGGAGTTACTCCACTATCCTTGGGACTGGACATTTCTGCGGTTGCGTAAAAGAACGTGTCTGCTTAGCTTGCAAACTAGCATGGCAGATATTGCTCACTATCCTTCTGGATTGTGGTCTGCTTTTAAATTATTGAGACGATATTTCATGCCAATGCCCATTTACATACTTCAACATTGTCATAAGGGAATATAATATAGCTTTTACTACTAGATATACAATACACGATTTTTATAGTCTCTTTTATTATGAACAGAATATATTTCGTATTTCTACTTGAATTTCAACGGATTTCTTCTCGCCCAAACTGAAACCTTTCCCGAAAATCTATAACACGTAATAAGATGTTCCATACAAACAATACACCAGCACTAAGGGTGTAATGTTCAGCAATATCCGTTACAGTTTTTCACATCTTTATTGTATATTCCACCTAGGCAGCCATGAATGTTTTTCACTGCGAGCTATAATAATTTCGTTTTGCGTATATTCGGAATATCCGCAGGACGAAATGACACAGACAGCGATTTTGCTGTCATAATAGAGCGTCTTTTATTGCCAGTTGCGCAAAATGTTATGCCGGCAGTGACGTTATGAGTTGCATCGAAAATTTCATTGGATCGCTCGAGGGTTTCTGTTGGGTGGTACTTATTTCGTTGGTATTCGCTGATGATGAGAGGTGATTCACATCAACTAAGTAGAGGTTCCTTACAAAACATCTTCTTCCGGAACAAATTTTGCTAACAAACTCTTTGAATGAGATTTGAAATAGTCAATACAGATATTTCTTGACATTATGAAGAACTATTGGAATTCGACAACTTGATTACTTAAATTCATACTATAATCAGTAGTAATACTATAAGTACTTCAAAATAATCAGGTTATACATCGATAACTTATTGTCAGAATAATCCTTCCGCTTCGCGGTCAGATTATTTAAACTGTCAAACTGACACTCTTTATAATTATGCAGGAAGTTTGAGATGTATAACCGTATTTATTTTGAAGTACGTATTGTATTTGATACGATTATTTTTTGAGTACATTAAGTAAATATATAAACAATTTATTAATTTAAATACAAATTGATGCAATGAAAGTTACAATTATTATATACTACGTTTTTTTCAACTGAGTTATTTTCGGCGCAGGAAACGTGGCCACTGCTCATTGAAGTGTTGGAAATACTGGAGGTGTTATTACTTGAACCTGAAACGTTTTTAAAATTGGATCTCATCTTATTTATTATGTTTTGGTGATGTTGTTCATCTATCTGTAGGTAGGGTTTGATAGAATTGCTATTACCATGTCCTGTTATTTTAATAAGTTCTTGTTCCGATACATCTGCTTTTGCCAATTGTGAAACAGCAGTGGCTCGGTGAGAATGATTTGAAAATTTTTTGTTTTTCATATTCAAATTTGCCAATTCTGCAGACTTTTTGGTCCATTTACTAATTTCATGCACTCCAATTGGCATATTTTTGTACCAGCCAAGGGTTTTTTCTTTTCTCCAGTTGGGATTTACTGTCAGAAATAACCTATCTGTTTTAATATTGATATTTTCGCTTTTTTTCATCATTAGCTTATCTAGAAGTCTCAATGGACAACGACTCACTTCATTATTGTTAGGTACAAGCCATTTATTATTAGCACACGGTTTTGCTCCTCCCTGTGTGGTTTTGGTAAAAATAGGATTATATTGTATTCTACCAGTTGGAGTATCATCATTTCCAATTTCTTTTTGAGAATAATGAGTCAAGCATGACGCTCCTTCATTTCCACTCCACGCAAGTTCTACAGAAGCAATTAAGAAAAATTTTATTTGTAATCCTTCCGGTGTATTTTCATCCTACGCTTCTATCATTGCTATGTACTCGTTATCTTTATTCAAATGCTGATGCACTAACCTTTCTCTTGTCCGGTAACAATTGAAGTTCCCTTCTTTTTGAATTTCTTGCGTTTCGTGCGGCTAAAAATATGGGACTAGAGAATGGATCAATTACTCTATTAAACTCCTTCATATATTTTTCTTGTACTTGTTTTGTCGTAATGTTCCACATCGTTTTAACCACATTTTCTTTATAATTTTCTCCATTACATTTTCGCATATTGAACGCCTAATCTTTCAAAATGGACGCTATCATTTCAGTGGAAATTGATTCATTTAGCACATAGTTTCTTTCACTGCAAAACGTAAGAAATTGTTTCCATACGTACTTTTTTGTTTTCACTGTATTATGAGGCTCAGTATTTTGTATACTTTCGTCTATTGCATTTGATGATAAATCTCCGAATCGACTCATTTTTGAACAATTTTTGATAAACGTCACAATTTGACAGTTCTGTTTGTTGTATATTGATGTCGATGTGGTTACTATGAAAATGAAATTATTTTAAAATTTTCGATTGGTGGAGCTACTCTATGTATAATCAGGTATTATCAAAATTATACGAGGTAACTTAACTAAATTGGACATTCTGATTGGTTGAAAATCATACGAAAAAAATAATCAAGAGTAATATAACAAGACCGTGATAAATAGTTGACTATTTTTATTGCATCTGAATTTCGACTGTATTTTATAATAATTTAAAGGGACATTATTTTGGCATTAATAATCTGATTACAATACAGAGGGACAACAGATTTTCCAGCCTTGTAAAAAGGCGAATCTGTCACCAGGATAGTTCGTTCAGGAACAATCGAGTCATAAAATTTTAAAAAATCGTCTTTTTTGGTCTTCGACGATGAACAGAATAGGTGAAAACTTTTATTGGTATTGTAAAATGAATCAAATATGGTCTAGTTTCTTTAACATGACACACAGTTAAAATTTCATTACTTTTTGTGTACTGGCCATTGTTATCGCATATAGGGGTATTTTTTCCAAGGTGTTGTTTTCCGGTTTTTTTTTCGTTTTTTTCCAGGGGATATTTTTTCCGTTTTTTCTTCCCTAGATTTCCTGGTCTATATTGTGTACATGCAAATAGTCGCTAATGAAGCTAATAGAGTGTTGTCGGAAGCTCAGAGAAAATCGTTAAGTACCTTCAGGACGCAAAGACATATAGAGTCTCAATAAAGGCAAAGCGGAGAATTATTTTACATCCACAATAGTTTTGATTTCCAGTACGTTCACTACCATAACGGAATCCCGGTCCTCTATATTCGATATCTCCATGCTTCCTTCAAAATAACCCATAATAAAAACATAAAATAAATACACACTAAAAGGAAAATAAGAAATGAACTACCTTATGCACTAAATGAATTTTATTAGGAATGTTTTTTAGGAATCTCATGACATATCTAGATGATAAAACGGCAGACTTTTTCGGCTTGTAACTCTAACTTTTCCGTTTCAAAAAAGCTTCAAGGTCATTGAACTAGGTAATATCTCTTTTCTCATGTAGAGTCACCATCGATTTTAGCATTTGGCCCATAAAGAATTTGAACTATACGTTTCTCACTGCAACGAATAATCACAATTACTACCAAATCTACCGAAAAACAGTTCTTGAAAATATGCCAGAAATAATTGCGGTAATTGAGGCCTTTATAATTCCCTTGAAACATAAACAATAAACTATTGTATTTCGTTTGACTTGGAATATATCAATCATCATTTAAATTCGCTCTTTGTTCTTCTATAATCCCCATGATCCTGTTTCGTTTTGTGAAGTGCTATACATGGAAGTTACAAGCGCACGTTCCACCAAACCAAACTCCCAAACTATTTCGTTATCCCATATTCCCTTCCAATATAATCAAGTTTTCGTTTTTTCAATGACGGGGTGCATACCTGTATGCACGGTACAGCAATTAATCTGAATGAAAGCAACAAGCGCACTTCCCACCTAACCGAAGAGCCAGAGTATTCCAGGCAATCAACATTTACTGGAATCCATTTAGTGGGGATACTGTACCTGAAATTGCCTCAAACATAATCCGAAATGTTGGGCGGCCAATCTCAAACAAATTAAGCAATCCTCAAGCTGCAAAACCACTCGTTGACAGGTAACCACGTAGTATAATGCAATTTAGCGAAGTTGCAACAACTACGTTCTGGATGAATAAACGATTCGGTTCGACATCTCACAATGGTTTGCAGATTTTTCATGAAACGAGATTAATATATGTTGGTCTATCTCTCTACTTTCACGCAAGATATATAGGGTGTCCCGTGGAAACTGAGTCATAATAATAATAATAATAATATTTATATGCAACAATATTATCTCATAAACTATTAGGGGTCAAATAAACAAGAGAGGAACCGCAAAGCCATTGGCTGTCCGCGGTGTGAGTGAATTATAAAATAGTGTGATATCTAACTGAGTGATAATAAAGTGGAGATTAAGACTGTGAGAAAGTGCCAAATAAACTAGAAGGGAAACCGCAAATCCATTGGCTGTCCGCGGTGTAAGTGATAAATAAATAGTAAATTATTCAATTATATCATTAAAATGTTAAAATGGTAAATTGAGACTACTATCGTGGTAAATAGCAGTGAAAGAATAAAAAAACTAAAGTGAGAGGACTCGTTAATAATTTATACATATAGAAAGCCTTGATCAAGAATTCCAATCGGATAAGGTAAGAGCTATGAACTGAAAATTACATTGTATTATTAATAATTTGGTGAATTTTTTCAGTTTTTCAACGGAATTCAAGAATTGCTTCAGTTTATATTTATTTTTCAGCAATTTTCTAAAAAGAATACAGAATCTGGACGGATTCTATTCTGATTGATTCTAATATGATTACTATCGATGAGTGGAATACAGAAGTTTTTGATTACTGAGGTTTCAGATGTTCATCGTCTTAATAGACCTAGAGAAAAATGACTCTCAGGATATACAAATTCCTCATTCCACATTCCACATTATAGTCAGAACTGTGCTAAGCACTGACAAAAAGTGCTTCGAGTACTGAGCACTAAGCACTCGTGAAAAGTGCTCAGCTGTCTTGAGCACTTTCAAAAAGTAATTCGATTTAGCAAGTACAATGCACTTTTCAAAAGGGCGAGACCGTTAAGGTGGCTGTTCAATTTCGTGTATTCCAAGTTCATATTGCATTTGAAAACGGCTTTTTTGGTCGGCAATTGAAGGAAATGAGTCAATACTTGCTTTAGTTTTATTTCAATAGAAAGACCCATGAAAACAGTGCAACTTTCAACTGACAGGAAATATCCAGATAATGTCGTTTGGGTGATTAATTTTATTTCCGAAATGGGCGTCGAATAGCTGAATAAAAATATAGAGCGGCGCGAAATAGTTCCTACCTTACCAACATTCTCACTGATTTCTTAGTTCGGTAGTGTGCTGCCGTGAGAATGAAATAGGAATGTGATTTTGATAACCATCGGTAGACGCTAAACGGGCGAAACTAGTCAAATCGAGAAAATGAAATATTTAATCACTGAAAATTATTTTCAGAAAAGAGGAAATGAATCAGCAACATCTGTCATATCTGACGGTCTATAACTTGAGGGACTTTTGTCCAGCGGAGAGAGGCAACTTATATATTTCTTCGGTAAACTTTGTTTAAGGTAACAAATGAAATATAAAATCAAAATATTGTAAAACAAAGTCGCTTTTTCTTTTGTAATTACTAAACAGCTGAATCGATTTTGATGAATTTTCGGTCGTTAGATTCGTCTTGAGCGCACGCACGCGGTCTCTCAGACCATTGAAAGTAAACTTCGGCCATAATTCACTTATCTACTGCCACGCGCTGAGCGCTTCAGTATGCCTCCAGCGTGAGACGGTAACAGATCGACCGAGTGCGCACGAAATTGTGTTAGTAAATACGGGAGCTACGCCATATTGCGGTCCCAGGCACCGCTGCGTGTTTTCTGTCACTTTTTTCTCAGGTAAAATGACATTTGGCCGATATAATTTTTTTATTAATTCTGTATACATTTTTTATTCAGTGATGGCCAGTTACGAAAGAGACGTTGAAAGACTTCAACCTTTGTTAGAAGAAGTACCTACAGATGATGAATTCGTTGATGAAGAGGATCCTGATGAGATAGATAATGTGGCTGTCCAAACAGATTTCAGCGACACAGAGGAAGACATTGATGACCCCGGTCTTACGTTCACACCAGATCCAAATGTACCTTATTTTTTGGGAAGAGATGGCACAAAATGGGCAAAGCATTGCTCAACAAGGACTACTAAAACTCCCAAATATAATATAGTAAAAGTATTACCAGGAGTAAATCGCACACTAAGACACCTTGTAACGCCTCTCGATATTTTTGAATGTTTGTTCACAGAATACTAAATGTTATATAAGAAAGCACAAATATCAAGATAGCATCAGTTCAAGAGAAATATAGTCAAGAGAGGGATTGTAAGCAAATGACCTTGATAGAATTGAAAACTTTATTGGGGTTGCTTTATCTTGCTGGTGTTCGAAAGACAAATCATCTAAATCTTAATGACATGTGGCGGACAGATGGAACTGGAATTGAAGCATTCCGCCTCACCATGGGTATCAACAGATTTAAGTTCCTTCTTCAGTGTTTGAGATTCGACGACATCCATACCCGAGGAGAAAGGAAACTTGTCGACAAACTAGCCCCCATCCGTCAGATTTTTGATGAATTTGTAAGGTGTTGTAAATCTTCATATCGACATTCAGAGTTGGTCACTATTGACGAAAAACTGGAGGCATTCAGAGGCAAATGCACTTTTCGACAGTATATGCCAAAGAAGCCAAATAAATATGGCATAAATTTTTTTGCCATGTGTGATGCAAAACTATGGTTTACAAGTGCAATGGAGGTGTATGTCGGCCAACAGCCAGATGGTCCATTCAGAAAGGATAACTCCGCCAAAGCCATTGTTGAACGGCTGAATCGAAACGTGACCACTGTTAATTGGTTTACCAGTGTTTCGTTAGCTGAAGGTTTAAAATCCAGAAAACTGACCCTTGTTGGAACTCTCAGAAAGAACAAGCGGGAATTGTCGGCAGAATTCAGAACAGACAATGGAAGACCAGTTGGATCCAGTATGTTTGGGTTTGGTTCTGACTGCACAATAGTATCGTATATCCCCCCAAAAAAAAAAGAATATTCTGTTGCTCTCAACGTCTCACCACGACGATAAAGTTTCGAAGGAAAATGGGCTCCCCGAAATAATTGTCGATTATAATGACACCAAAGGTGGTGTTGACGTTGTCGACAAGCTTTGCAGTTCATACAATTGCGCACGCAGCACTAGGAGATGGCCCAATGCAATATTTTTTAGCATGATGAAAGTTGCTGCAATAAATGCTTTTGTAATATTTGCGGCTAATAATCCAAATTCAAAAGTCACTCGAAAAGACTTTCTGCTTGAACTACCTATGAGTTTAGCAAAAGACTATATGAAAGAACGGGCAACTTGGTCATGCATTCCTAAAACCATGAAACCAAGGATTCGGGAGCTTTGTGGACTATCTGCCCCACATTTACCTGATGCAAAAGAAGCAGATGAGCATGGGCGTTGCTTTTATTGCGACAGAAAAATGAAAACGAAAGCACGATACTACTGTAAGAGTTGCAGAAATTTTTTATGTATGGAACATGCTAATGTAGTTTGTACTGAATGCTGCCAAAATTATGATATATAAAATATATTCATTTTCTCCTGTTGCTTTGTAAACAACTTTTCTCAGGATTTTGATTTATTTTCTGATCAGTTATATTAAAAATGATGTTTTTGTTTTGTCATGCAATATTTTTGAGAATAAATGTGTTAACGAAGACTTCATTGAGTGTTATTTATACCCCAAAAGTAATTATTATGAATTATAGCTACTTTTTATGATTATGGTCTTTGAGACCGCTGCGTGTAACCAAGTACATATTATTGATGCGTGTGCTGAAAGGTTAAAATTATGAAAAATCAAAATAACAGATTTTTTGCGACAAATTGGCCGTCTTGATACAATATAATAATTATTGTGTACTAAAAAACTGACAATTAATAAAGGTAAAGAAATAAACTGAAAAACCCGACTGTGGTTTAAAATAAAAATCAAAAAAGAATCAAATAAAAAATAGAAGAAGCCAAGACCTATTCGCTTTAAATAATCTATAGAAATAGAATGGGTCTTGGCTACTTCCAATTTTTCTTCATGAAAAGATTATTATATTACTTGTTTTTTGCATTTTAGTTTAAACCGCAGTCGCATTTTTCAGTTTCTTTAATAAATTTTAAATTGACTAGCTCTAATGAAATAATAAAAAAAAATTGTTATATTTTTGTTGGATTAATTATTTTTTGTGTGTGGCACTAAATAATCTAGTGTGGTGAAGCAAAATTAGGTTTTTCCATTTGAAAAAGTTCAGTAAGGAAAACAAATATTAAATTATTCTTGTTCAAACCGTCACCTTATCACTGTTACAATAAAAGAGTAATACTAATAACACATAAAACATAAAATGAACAAAAATATTTCTCAAACACAATACAGAAAAACCAAAAAATTTCAACTCTGTTACAAACTGCAACGTTGAAACTATTCATAGTTCGCAAGGACGCAATCAGTAGTTCTTCTTAGGGGGTGGGGGTGCCGCTGACCACTTTTATATTTTCAACAACATTCATAGATGCATAGCTGAGAAAAGGCTTAGTGCCCCCGGGCATGAGAACATACACGATAGATCTGTAAAGGTAGCAGTGGAGAGGCTCGTAGAATCATATAAGCCCTTTATTAGTCTCGATCCCAAGTGATAAAATAAGAGAAATCAAATTCAGGATCCTGAATTCCGTTCACTTTGTTAAAAATCTATTGAAAATACCGAGCTCCCGGAATGAGATGACATTACTCGTATCATCTATCTCTAAGCAGCACTCGGAAATTCTAAACAAATCCTATTCTATTCGACATTTGAACTTCAACACCGAAACGATGTCACCATTACCTCGTCCAAACCATTCGAACGCACGTATTCCGTTGTCCTTCTCAGGTGAATTCCTCTCGCGTTTTATTGTAAACAACCGTTGAGTGTTTCCTCGGATTTTATAGCGGCATAGAAGCCGCAGATATGCTGAAATTAGGAAACAGGTTTTATTGCGCGTTCTGAATATTTGATTCAAGGCATTCGGTGGGGCATTGGCGTGTGAGGAGGAGAGATTCACCTTGAGTTTGTGCAGCTGTAACAGGAATTCTTACGGCTCAACATAACGAAGTATTTCACTACCAGGATGGTCAGTAAATGGTCGATACATTCATGGGGCTTTTGCCACTTTGGATAGTCTAGTCGAGTTATGCTTGTTTTTTTTAATTGCCACTCGCTAGCAAAATATTCTTCAAAATCTGGACAGCTTCTGGAATAAGAATATCATATGAAAATATTATAGAAAGGTACTTAGTTTGTTTATCAGAAATTTTTCTACGTCCACTCTAAAACACCTTATACGCATTATATGCTAGTGAGTGGTCTTGAAATTAAACTTAGTTTTACTACGTCACTAAGTACTCTTTAAGGAGTAGGGGTTAATATTTCAGCGGAAATTACAATTAATTCAAGTCGTTGAGTTTTTATTTCATGTATTAGGTATTTTGTTAAATTAAAAAAAGGCGCCAATATGTATTTTTCATTGTTTCCATAAATCTTTCTCTCACAAATCCTCCCTTCTTGAGTGGTCAAAAATGATGTTTTCTATTTAGCTTGTAGAAACCATATATTGATTGCAATGCCATGAACATGAAGATCACAAAACAGATCTGCCTTCGCCATATTATCCTTCGCCATTATTTCAAATCGGTTCTCCTTCGCCATTTTTTCAATTTAGTTCTCTTTCGCCATTTTCAATGATAATTGTGAATCGGAAGTTTTAAATTTTTCTTATAGTTTAGGATTCCAGTATAAAACGATCTTCACGGAGCTGGTTAATGGATGAAAAGTATTTTATATCAAGATAAAAATAGGAAGATTAAAATAAATATATATACAAAGTGGTTCTTATTCATATTCAATAGATATCTCTGCTAGATACCCGCGTCTTCCTTATTTGAAAAAAATATAATCTCAAAATGTTGCCTTATCTCCTAAACAGGTAAATTTTAAATTAATTAAACAGGTAAATTAATTAAACAGGTAAATGCTAAATTGATAGTATAATGAAGGTATATGTACAGATGTATTTTTTATTCTATTTCCATAAATCTCTTGTTTATGTGAAAGTATTAAAAAAATTAAGAGGAAGGATCATTTTTGCTCTCGGGGAGAAAAAATATTTTTTTTCCGGTGTGAAGAAAACAACCATTTTCCTTTCTTCTTCAGGAGTCGAAAATGAAGTTTCCTAGTGAGGTAGTAGAAAAGATATATTGCATTGCCATGAACATGAAGGTTATAAACCATTTTTATGCACTAACGGGCGGTAAAGTACACTTTACTTCATCATTTCACGGAAGACCTACCACGAAACAATGAATTCAGTTCAATAAAGAAATACTCATTTAACAACTTTTATTCATAATCTACATTTTTGCATCATAACCCTGAAAATTAGAATTTTATATTAACTATGCAATTGCTACAATTTTGAATATTTAGGGTGGGATATTCACTTTTCTCTTGAAAATAATCATTCCCTTTTGAAACATCCTCACCACTCATTTTAGATGTGGATGGTAGGTCCAAATAATTATTATTTGGTATCGGTCCATCACCATCGCCGACAATTTTTTAGCAATATTCAATTTATTTGAAATCGATTGTTCAATGTAGCTTTCTGCTACTGTAGTTGATTTCCAACCAGCGTGTCTTTTGATATTGGTGATACTTTCCCCAGCATCCAATAAAGTGGCTGAAGAACGCCTGAAACAATGACCCGTATATTCTTCTGGGCCTGGTAGCGTCAAAAATGCTGCAAATTTTCTTGGAATTTAACCGAGGATATTCTTCCCAACAACTTGTTTTGTACATTTGTTGTTCTTATTGAATATAGAAAAACGCCCATGTTCAGTATTTGCGGAACGTAGACTAGCATATCTTCTATAAATATCCAAATAATTAACTGACTGGTTTTCAGTACTGCAGATGGTAAATGTTCATTGTATTTTAGTTTTTGACTCTCGAATTGTAATCAATAAAGCATAAGTTAGGTCTTGAATGTCATCAAGCTTGAGATTTGTTAATTCTTCTCTACGACAAGCACCATGTACCCCAAATATTAATGCAACCTATAAAAGAATCAATAAGTTTTTTAATTACTTAATAAATATAGGTAGGTATAACATACCTTCATCATCAGATATACATTATCTGGATTAGAAAAGTTTGGTTTCATCCCTATTCAATATTTTGGATGTCTTCGGCATATATCCATCATTCTTCCGTTTCAAAAATGCTATCAATTTTGGAAATTTGCATATGTTTATATTATTATACAAATTCAAAGTAGACTTCAACATCGAATAGTATGTATGACCACAAAGAAGATGGTTTTCGATTCTTGGACTTCTAAAAAAAATATCCCAGTAATCACTTTCACATTATTTTCATTGCGCCATTTTATGAAGTCATTATACGTCTTTTCGTAAATTTTCTTTGACTTTGTTGGTAGCAGTTCGAGTTTGGCACTCTCAGCCGATTCCAAAATTTCCATTGGTGTGTATATATTATGTTTTTCATCTGATGATTCCATAATTTTCGTGTTGAGTTCACTCACGCACTTTTTCAGATAAACATGAAGATGACCGTTTACCTTGTTTATTGAATTTGTTGCTAGACAACAACCAGCTTGCTTAACATCGTCATAATTAGGTGGGTATATACTGGGTATTCTGTGTACAATTTGAATAAATGAATATATTTCAGTATACAGAAATGATTATTTACACGATAATTGCGATATAAATATATATACAGTGTCCGCCAAAATCTTGGAACCATAAAAAACTTTTTTATTTATAGTTTCTCAGAAAATGTCATTCTTCATAAAAGTTAGTTTCCCATGCTGTTCCAAGATTTTGGTGGACACTGTATTAAACCACTAGTGCATAAAATTCGTATGTATCACGTACGTAAAATGCGTTTATGGCCTCCGGCCGCAGGCCATAAACGCCTACTTTACGCCCTTGATACATAAATAACTACTGCATCGTCATTATTTTGAAGTGGTCATCCTTCGCCATTATTTCAAATTGTCGTTCCTTCGCCATTTTTTCAAATTGACCCTCTCGTCATTTTCAATGATTACAACATACATCACTGACTAGAATCGGAAAAGTTTCATATGTTTCTCATTAAAGTTTCTCAAGAGATTACCGAATTTAGTTTCTCTTACTAATTTTAATTACCTTCCAGATAATGCCCAATTCAGTTACTTTTCGATCACTAAAAACAAGTTTTATTGTTTCATCGTCTGAAACAATGTTCCAATGAGCTGTATCCACCCCGATTCTAACGATGTATTTAGTCTCTGGTGAAATATTCATCCAACCCTCTATCTGATTCATGCACGATCTCTCTACACAGCTGCCAAATGCGGAAACGATCCCGGCAACCCTTAATTCGTTGGAGGATCCAAATATTTGTAACGTGATAGGTCATAAGTGAATTTTGAGTGGTGTAAATTGATCCTAGGAAAGGAACGGAGATTCGAGCTACATTTAGAGGTTCGAGAGAGCATCAGCATCTACCTACTGGTGAATCATTCCACCAACCAAGATACAGTGGAAGGGATGAATTCAGAGTCAGGAATATAGCAAGAATTTATCAGAGACAATGCCAATCATTTGTTGAAACTTCTGGTTTGGATAAAGCTCTTCCTGTCGTCAATTTCACAAAATTTTCGTCTGTTACGATATTTCGATCGTAACTTTGCTAGGTTATCTCAAACCTCCACATTTTAGTATCGTCATGCGATTGTGGATATCACTGCCATATGAATGCAGAAGGCATTTTGGGAAATCACTTTTCATTCACTTAATCAATTAAAACAATATCTGACAAAGCAACTGTCGCAATAATTATTATCGTCAATAAACTAAATGTTGAAAATCGTCTACCACACATTTCCATACAACAGTACAAGTTTTGTTCAAAATGAAACCATACACATTTCGTAGCATTTCTGGCGTTATTCGACGGCTTTCTTCAATTATTCTACTTCGTATATCTTCCAGATATTCTGGTTCGGTTGAATAGATTTCGTTTTTCAAGTGACCCTACAGGAAAAAGTCGAGTGGGGTTAAATCTGGTGATCTAGCTGGCCACTCTATCAAGCCTCTTCTTCCTCTCCAACTTCCAGGAAACATTCTGTCCAAAAACGCCATAACAGGCTGTGCGTAATGTGGAGGTGCCCCGTCTCGTTGAAATATAAAGAGGCCTTCATGGTAACGATCATTATTTTCAATGATTGTGGATAAACAAATTCATTCAATAATTCCATATAAGTTTTTCCTGTCTATTTACCGTCGGTAAATACTGGTCCGATCATACACGGTCCCCAAAAATACCGGCCCAGACATTGAGTTTTTGGGGTGTTGAAGTGTGGACTTCGTAGTCATAATTTCACAAAGTTCCTGTCACCTATCAACATCATCTCCATTCAATTGGTGTACCAAATTCATTTTGTACGGGTGGAACTTATGATGTTATAGGTTTTGGTGGATACTGGTTCTACTGATATTGGTAACACTAGCCAATTTCCTTGTGCTCAATATTAGGTCTGCATGAACTTGTCCTAAAACTGAAACCGGCTTAATTGAATGAATGAAAAGTGATTTCCCAACTTCAAGTTCCTATATCTCGAAAACGAATTGATAGAATTAATTTATTTTTAGTGTTTGATATAAGAAGAAATATACCTTTGAAATGAGGTATCACTTGCCATTTGTTGCTATTGAGCGTTTTTATATAATTCAGTTCTGACAACCTACAGAGTCGTTGTCTCATTTTCAGTGGCTCACTCTGTATTGACTATCTGAATAGATTGGCGTTCTCAAAATTGCTATGTCTGAAACCATTTGTGAGTTGAAGAGTTCAATATTTTTATTGATAGTTAACTCATTGAGATATATTTGTGGGGTCTGGGCGATTTTTTTAAATATTTTAAAATAAAAAATTTTGAAAATTGGGTTTCTTTCAATATTAACTACTGCATCACTCATCTTTGATCGTCTGCGAATCTCTTTAAAATGCGAAATCAGCTTATATTTTCGAATAAGAATGCCATTTTATTTGGAAAATGCTGATTTTGTGAATATTATATGCATTTTTTCACCAAATAACCTTCTGAAATTTTGTCAATATGTCATAAAAATTTATTTTTGTGGTATGATTCCGTATCATCTCGCTAAGATAAATTTTAGGGATGTTTGCGATTTTTTGAAAAAAATAATATGAAACAATTTTACGAGTAAAAGTCAAAACTTTACATTTGTTAATATTCAAGTAGAGTTCATTCTGAGCGCACCAGTTACTTAGAGAATTCAAATCTTCCTGCAGGACAAAGTAGTCTGTTTCATCCTTTATTTCTCTAAAAATCTTCATATCGTCAGCAAATAATAGTTTATTGGAGCGAATATGATAAGCGATCTCATTAATAAATATGAGGAATAATAATGGACCAAGATTTGACCCCTGAGGAACACCGGACGATGCTGTGAAGCAGGAAGATTTTATTCAATCATACTCAACATATAGATCCCGTTCAGTTAAATATGAATTTAGTAGCAATGAATATTTGGAGATATACCAAATCTTGACAATATCTTCAGAGGTTGAGGATGCGACACGCGATCGAATGCTTTACTGAAGTCTGCAAAGATTACATCCACCTGATTCTTACGGTCAAGGGAATCCGAAACGAATTGTGAAAAAATGCAGAGGTTAGATGCAGTGTTTCTAGCCTTGACGATGAAGCCATGTTGAAAGTTAGGCAGAGAAGAACGGACATGATTGCATATAAGGTCAGAAAGTATAATCTCGAATATATTTGAGAAAACTGATTTAATGACTATTGGTCTATAGTTGTTAACATGGCTGATATTGCCGGATTCAAAAACAGGACATTCTCTGGATAGTTTCCAAATCTTGGGATAATAATATTTTTGGAAGGCAATATCGAGAATGATGTAGTGGTTCGGCCAGAAGGTTTATGTGATTTTTGACAAGTTTAACAGGAATACCATCAGGAACACATGTAAATTAATGTTTGAGTTTTTTTGCGGCATTATAGATTTGATCCATAGTGATGGTTGTTGTAAGGTTCAAGAAGTGGTGACTTGGCATTGTGTACAGTATTGTTTTCTTCTGAGATATTATTTGAAACCTAGTTGCATCACTATTCTATCAAATAGGTTACTGAGACTGGAAATAAGATGTTTTATTAACTTCAGAGTTTTTGTTACCTTAGGAGTTTGTTTTAATTTATCTTTCATTGAAAGGTTTCAAAGTTTTTCAATAAACTTAAAAATTATAACAGTAGGCACAGATAATTTTCTTGAATACAAATTTTGACAAAAATTGTTCCTTCTCTCCACACATTACCGACAGGAATATCCGACAGAAAATAACTACTTCTCCTACGGTTATTGAATTACATCTGACTTCCATTTCTAGTTATTTCAAAGTTACCAAATATTTTCCTTGGTGGAATGTTTCACCGCAATAGTTCCCGTAGTAAAACTCTATCTCAAGTTATCCTCTGCCCAAATCCGAATCTTTCGATAAAGCCGAGCATTTTGGCGTTTCGTCAATAAACGACATGACGTAGATGATGAAAAATGATAGTAAGAAAGCAAGCAGATATTTAATACGGGTCCATTAGAGCCAGCGTTATCTCTGTAGAAGCGTTCGCAGAAACTGGACCGAGATAGATCGGGTGTTGGAGTAAAAAACTATTGATGGAAAGACTTTTCGTGTCAGGCGAGATATCGTTTATCCTTTGTTTAGGATTTTGCGGTAAACAATGTGGGGTGAAATCGCGGTTGGAGAAGAAATCCACCGCGATGCTGGGTGGAGCTTTTAGTGATCTTCTGTTGTTCTGAAGTTTTATAAAAGTTGGAGCAACCCAAATAAATGTGCACTGTCGGCTTGTTTACTATAATCGAATGCAATACCTACCTCGAGTCATTTAAATTTTGTTATAAACTTGTCATTTTCCTCGAAAACTCGTTTACTTGTCAAAAGTATGAGAACGCAACTTAGGATTTTTCAAAAAATTTCTCATTTTACATTTTCTTACCTGTTCTATCGATATAAAATATTCTCAGCATTGCGGCCCAGGTAGCACACTCATATTGGGACAGCATTGGTATAATATAATGAAAATATTGGCAAAATATTCGAATGCAATATTGACGAGAAAAAAATGAGAATATTCGGCGATATTGGTCCAATATCACTTGTGTAAATTGCCGAAATTTTCTAGAAACAATATTGGCCTCAAAATGTTCAGCGATATTGGTACACTCATATTGGGATAATATATAGATAATATTGTTTTATCAATATTTTTAAAAAGTATTCAACCAATAATGACTCAATGTTACAGTGCCAATATATATTTAGCATTGGTCCAGCCAATATTTACCCAATATTGTTAATATGACACCGAAAAGTCGACTCCATATCATACAGGGCGTGCTATAATTACTATTATTCCTGTTATGCACAAATGTGGTCAAAAGTCCTTTTTTTCAAATGAGACCCCGGTATATAACTTGATGATTTGAAAGATGGAGAAAAATGCTTCAAAAAATACCAAATAATCAAGTTTCTTCATGTAAACTACTTTTCTAGACAAAACTATAGTTAAGGAATTTGATTTCAAGTAGTCGTGGAAATATCAAGTTCATGACAGTTTGCTGACTTTTATAAGTCATTTCTGAAAAGTTACTGACCGTGTTCCAAGAAATATCCGAAAATGTATGCAAATATTTATTATTCAAACAAAGTTCTTATTCATTATTCAGTATACACGAACAATGGTAACAAATCTTAGCCAGAATTGGCAGAAAATTCAACTTCTTACATTACGGTAAAAAAAAATCTGAGCCACTAAATTAAATTGAACATTTATTCCATGTAATTTGAACCTATTGTATCTACGTATTAGTGACCAATTGACCAGAAATAGCCAATTAGACAAACATTCAACTGATAAGTGCCCCGGTAAATTATCACTATTGAACAATGGAGTCACCGTGGTTTTGACATAGTTTGACGTTTACTTAATTAAATTTTCAAAATGTCAGTCCCTTCGAGTAAATATGGAAATTTCCAAAATGAGTCGATCGATATAATTATAAGTGACAATTCTATGAAAAAATTTTCTTACTGAATATCCCTCAGCTATTGATGAATTCTCAAAGTTTGTCTCAAGGAACTCGCTTTCGAAAATATACGACAAATTATTTCGAAATTATCAATAGCCTTGGGATATTATAAGTGAAAAGCGCTTCGCTTGTTCTGCTCTTTTGAATTTTTTCCAAGCGACCGAATAAAAGTAAAAATCCTGATTAATATTATTATTGAATTTCTGAGCAACTGAATCAAACTAAAAATGGCTTCGCTAATCCTGCCCATTATTAATATTGATTTTTTCCAAAACTTCCGATCAGATCTGACAATAGCTTCGTTAGACTTGATTTATATTAAACTGAATATGTTTCCAACTATGGAATCGAACTAAAAGCTGATTCGCTCGCGCTGTTCATTATAGAGGTTAAATATCTTCTGAGCTATCGAATCTTATTGAAAATGGCTTCATTTGTCCTACTTGTTGTTACCGTTGAACTCTTTGTGAGCTAATAAATCCTACTTTCTATCAGTATTGAATTACTGACAGAACAAATAGAAAAAATGGCGTTGCTAGTCCTGCTTTTTGTTATAACTGATTTTTCCCGTACTGCTGAAGCGAACTGAAAGTGTCTTAGCTCGTCCTGCTTAAATATCATCATTGAATTTCTGGGCCATTGAGTCAAACTGAAAATGTCTTCTCTTGCCCTGCTTATTAATATCATTGATTTTCTGAGCTATAGAATCAAACTGAAAATGTGTTCGCTTGTCCTGCTAATTATTACTGAATTTCGTGCTATTAAGTCAAACTAAAAATGGTTTCGCTCGTCCTGCTTATTATTATTATTATTTCCCTTTGTTTTCAAAGCTTCAAGGAAGACCCGACAATAGCTTCGTTAGTCCTGTTTTATACTGAATTGAATACTTTTTCAACTACAGATTCGAAATGAGAGTAGGTTTGCTCGTCCTGATTATAATCATGACTGAATATTTTCTGAGCTATCGAATCAAACTAAAAATGGCTTCGCTCGTTTTGGTCATCATTATTTTTGAAATTCTGAGCTACCAGATCAAAATAAAAATGGCTTCGCTCGTTCTGTGTACTGTCATAATTGAATTTTTCAAAGCTACCGAATTAAATTAAGAATCGCTTCGTTTGTCCTGCTTTCATTATTATTGATAAAACTGAAAATGACTTCGCTCGTCCTGCTCTCTATCACATTGAATTTGTTTCTAACTGGGTGCAAAATCGAACTGTGAGTGGCATCGCTTGTCATGCTTATTATCATTGATTATGTTCTGAGCTACTGTATCGGGCTAAAATTGGATTTGCTCATCTTGCCTATAATACTTATTAAATCTGAGCTACTGAGGATAGCTTATTGTTAACATTGAAGCTACCAAATCAAACTGAAAATGACTTGGCTCGTCTTATTTATTGTTATCACTGAATTTCTTCTGAGCTGCCTCGTCGAACTGAAATTGGTTCCAATCGTCCAGCTAATCATTATCACTGAATTTCTGAGCTAACGAATCAAATCATGAATATCTTCGCCCATCTTGCTCACTGTTATCATTGAAATTTTTCCAAGCTACCAAATCAGACTGAAATTGGCATCACTCGTCTTGCTTTTCATTATTTTGTATTTGTTATCAACTACCGAATTGAACTAATGATGGCTCCGCTTTTCCTGCTTATTGTCATCATCTAAACTGCCAAATCAACATGAAAATAGCTTTGCTCTTCCATAGAATTTTTTCAGAGCTACCTGATCGAACTAAAATCCGCTTTTTTATTACTGAATTTCTGAGCTAACAAATCAAATTAGAAATTGATTTGCTCGTCCTGCGTATTGTTATCTGTACATATAGTAGCCCAAACAAACATTACATTATCATTGAATTTTTCCTAAGCTACCAAATCAAACTGAAAATGGCCAAACTCTTCCTGCTTTTCATCATTTTGAATTTGTTTTCAACTATTACATTGAACTAAAAATGATAAAAAGCTTCGTTCGTCCTGCATATGGTGGTCATTGATTTCTTTTCAAGCTACCGAATCAGATTCAAAATAGCTTCGCTTGTCCAGCTTTTTATTATATTGAATTTGATTGTAACTTCCGAATTGAACTAATAATGGCTTCGCTCGTTCTACTCATTATTATTATTGAACATGTTCTAAGCTACCGAATAGAACTGAAAAAGGCTTTGCATGTCCTACTTTTCATTACACCAAATATGTTCGGCTGCTATAGGAAAACCCGGAAAACCTACAGCACCACCCCTCATTGTTGTCATTAAATATTTTCTAGTCTACCGAATCAAACTTACGATGGCTTCGCTCATCATGCATATTGTTATCATTAATTTTTTTCAACTATTTTCAACTTCCTAAATTGTAGATAGTGACTCATCGTAGATTTTCTGGTTTTTACGGGATGTGAAAGTGCGGAGGGGATGTAGGAAAGTGGCAAAGTTAAGCTTGATTTGAAGCCAAAGTACCTAGTTTATTTTTCTTCTAATTTTTGACCTGCTTTATATGAATTATGAACCGTACAACCGATGAGTCACTATCTACAATTAAGGAACTAGACTATACCTAATCGAAATAAAATTTACTTCGCTCATACAGCTTATTATTATTACTGATTTTCTGAGCTGGCTAGAATCAAACTAGAAATGGATTCGCTCGTCCTGCTAATTTTCATTATTGAATTCTCTTTAAGGTACTTCATCAAACTTAAATTGATTTTGCTCTCCCAGCATATTATTATTACTGAATTTTTGAATAGATAAATCAAATTAGAAATGGATTCGCTCGAAATGCGTGTTGATATCACTGTATGTTTCTCAAGTTACCCAATCAGACTGAAAATGGCTTTACTCTTCCTGCTTTTCATTATTTTAAGTTTGTTTTCAACTATCTACTTGAACTGAAAATAACAAATGGCTTTGTTTATCCTGTTTATTGGGATCATTGGATTTGTTCTGAGCTACCAAATAAGATTAAAAGTGGCTTTACTTGTTGTGCTATTCATTATATCGAATTTGATTCTAACTTCCGAATCAAAATAATAATGGCTTCGTTCATCCTGTATATTGTTAGCATAATTTTTTTTAAGGTACCTGATCGAAATAAAATTGGCTTCGCTCATACAGCACCGAATCAGATTTAAACTGTCTTTGCTTGTCCAGTTTTTTATTATATTGAATTTAATTCTAAGTTCCGAATTGAACTAATAATGGCTTCGCTCGTCCTGCTCATTATTGAACATATTTTAAGCCACCAAATCGAACCAAAAATGGTTACGATCGTTCTACTTATTGAAATCATTAAATTTTTTTCAAGCTTCCGAATCGAACTGAAAAAGGCCATGCTTGTCCTGAATTCCATTATATTGAATTTTTTCTCAACTACGGAATCGAACCAAAAAGGGCTTCGCTCGTCCTGCTCTTTATCATAATCAATTTATTTCTGGGTTAGGGAAGCAAACTGAACATGGTTTTGCTAGTGTTGCTCATTACTATTATCAAAGATATTCTGTGCTATTGAATCGGAATAAAATGGCTTTGCTCGTTGTGCTTATTATTGATAACGAATTTTTTCTGATCTACCGAATGAAACTGAAAACATCCCCTCGCCCTTCACTTCGAGACACTATATCGTGATGAAACAAAATTTCCTTAACTTCAGCCGACGTAAATCCCCTTTCTGGCAACTTTTCGTAGTAGCGCCTCGACTAGATCCCGTTCGAAATATCAAATATTGGCCAGAGAGCTACGGCTCGGGCTCTAAACCATAAAGATGATATCCTGAAGCCTCCGGCTTGGATACGGACAATATTGGATTCGCCCCGAAAAAGATGGCAAACATGCGATTGTCACTAGGAGATTCCCCTGAAACCATATGGAATTTCACGGAGAGGTCGTTATGGATAACTGTATTGAATTTGAGATGTCAGCGTTCTTGTTTAATTTTCTCATTGCGATGGGGTGCTTGAGATTTTATTGGGAAATGTGACGGCAGGTTTATTGTGGAAGGAAAATCGTTAACAGTGGCGTTAGATTGGTTTCTGATGAAAAATGCATTGAATTGAATTAACCGAAAATACAACCGATTAAGTATGGAGAAATTCACAGAGTTATATCCATATTCTTTATTCGGAAAAAAGTGCTCTGAAGGGGGGTGACATGTTTCTGGTTCAGCAGAATCTTTCTTCAGTCTGATTCTACAAAAAAATATTACCTGCCTAGTGTCAAGACATTCATGACACCATAAATGGAGACTCACATGGATATGAACAGATGAGCATATTCTCAATTCATTCAGCTATCGAGACCTAAGTGACAATATTGTCCATAGGATAATAATATGAACAAACGAGGAAAATCACGATACTTTGAGCTATCAAGGCCTCAACGACAACATCGTCAATGGAGCTCCACATTGATATGAAGGCTCATGATATGAACAGCCGGGAAAAATCATAATTCATTTAGCTATCAAAGCCTTGAGACAGCATCGTCAATGGAGGCCCATATGAGAATGAAGATTCATAATATGCACAAACGAGAGAACTCACAATTCATTTAGCTATCATTTCCTCAATGATAATATCATCAATAGAGACCTACATTAACATGAAGACTCATTATATGAACAGACGAGAAAAATCACAATTCATTCAGTCATCAAGGCCCCAACGGCAACATCGTCGATTGAGACTCGTATGAGTATGAGTAGACAAGTCACGATTCATGTAGCTATCAATGCTTTCATGACAACATCGTCAATGAAGACCCATATGAGTATAGAGGTTCACAATATGAACACATATCTATGCCTCAATGACAACATCGTTAATGGAGACAAATTTGAGTATGGAGCCTCATTATATGAACAGACAAGAAAAGCTATCCAGTCCCCAGCGACAACTTCGTCAATTGAGACTCGTATGAGTATGAAGGCTCATATTGACAAACAAGAAAATAATCAATTCCATAAAACATCAGCTGTCAAGGCCTTAAGTCTCATAGTATGAACAGACGACAACATTGTCAATCAAGACTCATATGAGTAAGGAGGCCTACAATGTGAACTGATGGAAAAATTAACAATTCATTCAGCTACCAATGCCTCAATGGCAACATCGTCAATGGAGGCAAATATGAGTATGAAGCCTCATTATATGAACAGACAAGAAAAGTCACGATGCATTCAGCTATCCAGGCCCCAACGACAACATCGCCAAGTGAGACTCATATGAGTATGAAGGCTCATATTGACAAACAAGAAAATAATCAATTCCATAAATCATCAGCTGTCAAGGCCTTAATAACAACATCGTCAATGAAGACCCATATGAGTCTGAGAGCTCATAATATGAACGAATGAGAAAAGTCTTAATTCATTTAGCTATCAAAACCCCAAAAACATCGTCAATGGAGAATCATACAACAACAAAAGTCAATGTAGACCAAATGAGTAATATGGAGATAACAACAAATAAATGGAAGGTGATGATAATATGTGAGTTTTACCAATAATAAAAAGTCAGAGAGACCAAAATGTTATAGTTCAAATACAGTATAATAACAGTGATACTAACTAATAGTCATACCAAATGAGTTGGAAGTCTCATAGTATGAACAGACGACAACATTGTCAATCAAGACTCATATGAGTAAGGAGGCCTACAATGTGAACTGATGGAAAAATTAACAATTCATTCAGCTACCAATGCCTCAATGGCAACATCGTCAATGGAGGCAAATATGAGTATGAAGCCTCATTATATGAACAGACAAGAAAAGTCACGATGCATTCAGCTATCCAGGCCCCAACGACAACATCGCCAAGTGAGACTCATATGAGTATGAAGGCTCATATTGACAAACAAGAAAATAATCAATTCCATAAATCATCAGCTGTCAAGGCCTTAATAACAACATCGTCAATGAAGACCCATATGAGTCTGAGAGCTCATAATATGAACGAATGAGAAAAGTCTTAATTCATTTAGCTATCAAAACCCCAACAACATCGTAAATGGAGAATCATACAACAACAAAAGACAATGGAGACCAAATGAGTAATATGGAGTTAACAAATAAATGGAAAGTGATGATAATATGTGAGTTTTACCAATAATAAAAAGTCAGAGAGACCAAACTGTTATAGTTCAAATACAGTATAATAACAGTGATACTAACTAATAGTCATACCAAATGAGTTGGAAGTCTCATAGTATGAACAGACGACAACATTGTCAATCAAGACTCATATGAGTAAGGAGGCCTACAATGTGAACTGATGGAAAAAATAACAATTCATTCAGCTACCAATGCCTCAATGGCAACATCGTCAATGGAGGCAAATATGAGTATGAAGCCTCATTATATGAACAGACAAGAAAAGTCACGATTCATTCAGCTATCCAAGCCCCAACGACAACATCGCCAATTGAGACTCGTATGAGTATGAAGGCTCATATTGACAAACAAGAAATTAATCAATTCCATAAATCATCAGCTGCCAAGGCCTTAATAACAACATCGTCAATGAAGACCCATATGAGTATGAACGATCCATAATATGAACGAATGAGAAAAGTCTTAATTCATTTAGCTATCAAAACCCCAAAAACATCGTCAATGGAGAATCATACAACAACAAAAGTCAATGTAGACCAAATGAGTAATATGGAGATAACAACAAATAAATGGAAGGTGATGATAATATGTGAGTTTTACCAATAATAAAAAGTCAGAGAGACCAAAATGTTATAGTTCAAATACAGTATAATAACAGTGATACTAACTAATAGTCATACCAAATGAGTTGGAAGTCTCATAGTATGAACAGACGACAACATTGTCAATCAAGACTCATATGAGTAAGGAGGCCTACAATGTGAACTGATGGAAAAATTAACAATTCATTCAGCTACCAATGCCTCAATGGCAACATCGTCAATGGAGGCAAATATGAGTATGGAGCCTCATTATATGAACAGACAAGAAAAGTCACGATTCATTCAGCTATCCAGGCTTCAACGACAACATCGCCAATTGAGACTCGTATGAGTATGAAGGCTCATATTGACAAACAAGAAAATAATCAATTCCATAAATCATCAGCTGACAAGGCCTTAATAACAACATCGTCAATGAAGACTCATATGAGTATGAGAGCTCATAATATGAACAAATGAGAAAAGTCTTAATTCATTTAGCTATCAAAACCCCAACAACATCGTCAATGGAGAATCATACAATAACAAAAGTCAATGGAGACCAAATGAGTAATATGGAGTTAACAAATAAATGGAAGGTGATGATAATATGTGAGTTTTACCAATAATAAAAAGTCACAGAGACCAAAATGTGATAGTTCAAATACAGTATAATAACATTGATACTAACTAATAGTCATACCAAATGAGTTGAAAGTCTCATAGTATGAACAGACGACAACATTGTCAATCAAGACTCATATGAGTAAGGAGGCCTACAATGTGAACTGATGGAAAAATTAACAATTCATTCAGCTACCAATGCCTCAATGGCAACATCGTCAATGGAGGCAAATATGAGTATGGAGCCTCATTATATGAACAGACAAGAAAAATCACGATTCATTCAGCTATCCAGGCCCCAACGACAACATCGCCAATTGAGACTCGTATGAGTATGAAGGCTCATATTGACAAACAAGAAAATAATCAATTCCATAAATCATCAGCTGTCAAGGCCTTTATAACAACATCGTCAATGAAGACCCATATGAGTATGAGAGCTCATAATATGAACGAATGAGAATAGTCTTAATTCATTTAGCTATCAAAACCCCAACAACATCGTAAATGGAGAATCATACAACAACAAAAGTCAATGGAGACCAAATGAGTAATATGGAGTTAACAAATAAATGGAAGGTGATGATAATATGTGAGTTTTACCAATAATAAAAAGTCACAGAGACCAAAATGTGATAGTTCAAATACAGTATAATAACATTGATACTAACTTATAGTCATACCAAATGAGTTGAAAGTCTCATAGTATGAACAGACGACAACATTGTCAATCAAGACTCATATGAGTAAGGAGGCCTACAATGTGAACTGATGGAAAAATTAACAATTCATTCAGCTACCAATGCCTCAATGGCAACATCGTCAATGGAGGCAAATATGAGTATGGAGCCTCATTATATGAACAGACAAGAAAAGTCACGATTCATTCAGCTATCATAGCCTCAATTGAGTCCCATAGTAAGTATTTACCTCGAGTACATGGTAAGATTTGCTACAAATTCAATTCAGCCCAGAGATAGGAAACAGACTGAACGACGAAGGCAGGCAGAGAACCACATAAGGAAATAATACCAATCTAAAATTCTGTGAGGTATTATTCTATTTTCTTGACAAAAGAGCCAATAGTTGCCATATATTCAATATCATTTACGATTTCACTGGGTCGTATCAGATGTGACAAATCGCTATTTTGATAAAAAATTAGTTTTTGTTCAAGTCATGACGGTATTTTTGAAAGTTTGGATATTTAATAAATAAGTCATGGTTTCACAATACTTTTGATCTGATAAATGAATATTTAGAACATTTAGTGTGGATGAAACTCAAGAAAACTAAAACAACTTCGCTGGCAAAACACTCTCCAAGTGGAATTGACGTTGTTTTTGGTGTTTTCGATAGTAGTTTTTTTCCTGATTACTTTTGATGTTTTAAAGTCTTAGAATTACGATTGATACTGATAATATAGTATGCAGATACTATACAGAATAATACAGGAATTTTGTTTCCGTTGAAACATATAAAAGGGGAAGGGCGATCGCAGCTCAATTGGTTTCTACTCTTGTCAGGCATTAGACACAGCAGTTCATCACAGCGTGCTTCAGATAATCGATATATCAGTGTCTCATCAAGATGGAATTTATATATTGTTCGTTTCAATCGTATGAAGAAAGTTGAATGATAATGGTTAATTCCTACTAAAACACCCCATAATTGAAGAATAAATGTTAGGATCATGTTAGGCCAGTGGAATATTTGAAGAGATTGTCAAATACAACAACATACTGGAGTTTCAATAATTTATTCACCCTGTGATTTGGTACTGAAGAAGTAGTCAATCTGTGTCAAGAAACACTCAAACAACGTCGCAAAAAATATTCTTCGGAAACGAATGAAAAAACGCCGAATAATCTCTAACCTCCCTTTTATGACGTGGCCAGAATCGTATTTCCCGTAACATAATTGATGTTTTCCAGAGATTATTGCCTTTAACAATAAGTATGTCAATAAATTCGGTACGTCGACCCTTCACCGAAGACCACAGGAAAATCTTTTTATACCCCAGTTATTCCCGATTATGAGGTTTTCCTGTTTGAATAAGACATTCAGATAGGCCTTTACACACCACTTAGACCGCCAAATTTTGCTTTCCGCTGTAATGTGATGTTATCAACGAATGAGTCCCACCCAAATGGAATGTTCATTATCTTTACGAAAAAGAATGAAAATGTTTTTCATTGAGGGTTATAATACTTGATGTAACAGAAATATTTTTCTTAATCCAACTGAGACCTGAGGGAATGAAGTATCCAGGGAAAATTTGACGCAGTGATTTGTCCGCTAACACTTATCTCGGAAATTAAGAATTTGACAAAATTGGGCTGATAATGGTCATTTATTCATATCAGAACATCTATGAATATATAATAATAATATTTATTCAGTCAGGTAATCTGAAAATTCAAAAACACAAAATAGGGAATAAACGAAAGGAGATCCTTGAATATGGCTTTTTCAGTTATACCAAATCTGATAACATACAACCAATTTTAAAAGATAGTAAACAATATTAATAAGGGTTAACCAAGATAAAACTAATAATTTCACTATACAGGCCGTTTCTTTTATCATGTGGTAACATTGCTATATTCTCAACCGTAATAGATACAAAGACGATTAAATGGGAAAAAATTTAACTATTGTGTTGAGCAGTTCATTGGTCAGAGAAAATCTACGGGGACTCTCGACCTTCCCGACTTATACAGGAAAAACTGAAAATGCTGTTTTCGGTTTTTTACGAATAGAATGGTTATTTCAGAAAATATAAAAAATGGAAGAGGAAAGTTTTATTGTATTCAAAATGTACTAGAACTACGTAATGATAAATTTTTAATTAAACGTAAAAAACCGAAAACAGCATTTTCAGTTTTCCCTGTATAAGTTGGGAAGGGCAAGAATCCCCGTAAATTTTCTATGATCAATTTACTGCTCACCATAATAGTTACCTTTTATCCCATTTAATCGTCTTTGTATCTATTACGGTTTAGATTATAGCAATGTTACCACATGATAAAAGAAACGTATACTAAGACATACACAAATTCATTTTAATAAATTAATAATATTTGCTTACAGGTAGTATGTATGTTTTGTGTGAACATACTGGTGAATCATTAATCGAGGTACAGTAAAAATCCATTTTTTTATTATATTTTTGAACACTTTGGAGAAAACAGTATTATACAGGGCTTTTCACGATGAGCCAACCAGACAACGGATCAACCTGAAAATTTTTGAGCTCTACATCCAATTTTAGATTGACTTTGTTCAGATAATCCTATTTCGATTTCGAACCGTTTTCGAGATAAACTGTTTCAAACAGAAACTGACGTTGTTTCCTTGCATTCATCACTTATTTTCGAGATTTAACATCTATTTTATACTATGTAATATTTCTTTTAGATTTAGTTTTTCAACAGTCACCAATCAGTCAATTCGAAAGTGATATGTTCCCTAGAAAAAGTTACAATTTGTATGCATTGAGGTATTGAGTGTCTCTACCGTACAACATTGCAAATTAGTAATTTTTCATAGTGTGCTTTGGAAATATAAATGATCCAATTTTGAAACGTCAAACGTTCGTTGGTGGTTTTGACTGATTGTGATACCAATTATAACCAAAAATTGTCAAGATTAGGTTACAGTAATGAAAATTTCTTGAATTTATTAATAATTTATGGTGAGTGCAATAGAATTGCAAGTAGAACATGCCGAGTATTTCATGAAAGATATCCACAACTTCCGAAGCCGAATAATAATGTGATAAACCGACTTCTGAAAAACTGTAGGTTGAATGGAACCTTTCATCCAAAAGTTATTCGTAGAAAGCCTGAAGTGGATGATGATGACAATAACATAACAGTTTTGGGATTTTCTTATGCATTTCCAAATGCTTCTCTACACGAAGCTGAAAGGGAGATAGGTATACCCTACGTGACAATTTATCGCATTCTTAATAAGCAAAAATGGCATCCCTATAAATTTTACTGTGTCCAACATCTAAAAGAGACAGATTTACCTCGTAGAGTGGAATTCTTTGAATGGTTACTTGTCAAGACTCAAGAGGATGAACATTTCCTAGACAATATCATATGGACAGATGGGGCCAAGTTTACAAAAAATGGAATTTTCAATAGACACAACAGTCATTATTGGTCGCCAGAAAATCCCCATGTCGTTCGCCAAAGGGGTTTTCAAGAAAGATGGCAATTTAATGTATTTTGTGCCATAAATAATGAGTCAATTTTTTATATCGAGTTTTATGATGATAACTTGAATGCTACAAAATATGAAGATTCACTGAGAAATGGAATTCAAATGATTTTAAATCATAGGCCAGGAAGAGAACGTGTGTGGTACCAAATGGATGGTGCTCCACCCCATAATTCTCGTTCAGTAAGTGAAGCTTTAACTGAAATCTTCGAAGATAGATGGATTGGTAATAATGGACCTTTTCGTTGGCCTCCTAGAACACCAGATGGCAATCCACTAGATTATTTTGTACGGGGTTTCATTTAAAATATGGTTTACTCCGACCCAATAACAACAATGGAAGATATGAAATCGAGAGTTAGAACTGCTTTCAATAGTTTAACTCCAGAATCAATCAGAAGTGCTACACATGAAAATCTTCTGAAGAGATTACATGTTTGTTTAAGTAGAGGAGGAGATATGTTCGAACATATTCTGAAATACAGTGATAATTGAATTGACTTACTAATTCATGAATTTATTTTTAGTTCGTGTGACAGCGTTAATAAAACTATTTTTTGAAAAGAAGTTTCATTTGATGGTTGAAAAGTATTTTAATAATTATTTATTCATTGCATTATCTGTGACTGATGAAGAAACATCGAATGAAATCTGTTAAATTTCAAAATTAATTGATGAATTCAAGGGAACCACGTCAGTTTCTGTTTGAAACAGTTTATCTCGAAAACGGTTCGAAATCGAAATAGGATTATCTGAACAAAGTCAATCTAAAATTGGATGTAGAGCTCAAAAATGTGGAAAAATACAGGGTGTTCCATTTGAAAAAATTGACTTTCACTAATTTTTTCATGTGAACAAAGTATCCGCATTTTCTAACGACCCTGTATGAGGCAAAAAAAATATGGCTCCGAAGTGAGGATCCTTATGGTATCATTTCACTCCATTCCGAATTTGATCGTCTTAGTACCAGAGAGTTCAAGATTATCAGCGTTTATAAAAATACATGTTAGGTGAAAAAAAAATCAAAATTAATTTATATCTCTTAAACGGTAAGAGATAGGTATAGGGAGATACTACGTGATGTTGTTGATGAAGTGATAAGAAATCATAATATGATATTATATACAGGGTGTTCCATTTGAAAAATCAAAGTAACTGCTACTTTACAGTAGAAGCGGCAACGCCGCATCGTCTAAAATATTTTAGGCGTGTAGATCATGATCATTTATGCATACTGTCAAATTTTCAGGTTGATCCGTTGTCTGGTTTGCCAGAAACGTCTACTCATCGTGAAAAGCCCTGTATAGTTTGCGTCCTAGGTAAAAGGAACTGCGTTGCAAAATGTTTTTCTCAGGTTCTGGATTATATGAGTAGTTTTTTTTATATCGAGTGTTATATTCATGTGATATTCTGATTAGATCATTTTCATATTTATATTGTCTGGTCACCGTTGTATCAAAGAATAGTTGCCATATATCAAGAAACTGGTTTTCATTATATAATTGATTTTTAGGGTAGATACGTAGTTTTTGGTGTATAATTTTCAAAAAAGAATTTTGGATCTTCTCTAGATTTTCTACATATTTGTTGACGGCAGATCCTCACGCTATAATAGCATTATTCGAGTGGCTTTGCATAAGAGCTCGATATAAAATCCCTAGGTGCTCTAAAGCTGGAATATTCCATTATATATAAGATGGAGTGAAGTTTTCTTCTTATATAAGTTAAGCTCGGGTAAGTGTGAATTTGGGGCAAGTGTGAGTTTGCTCGCTATTTTCGCTAAACCGGGCGACAGCCCAATGCCATCTATTGACGAAAAGCCTACACTCATAATGAATCCATAACCATCATATAAAATACCAAAGAGAACTTGTGAAATCCAAATATTTTCCCCAATTTTCTAACCTACAATTCATCAACCCGATCGAGTATAACGAGTTTATTTCAAGCTTTGAGTGTATTGTTAAAATCTAAGGTAAGAATCCATTTTATACACTTTTCTTCTGCCTAAACAATGGATCTGACTATAGATTGCCGTTTTTTCACGAAGTTGTTTTTTTTTTTAAATTTTTCCATTGCATGTCACACTTACCCCGAAATTAAATGTTATTGGGGATAGTGTGACCTATCTGTCATGGTAAGTGGGAACCTGGTTCATTTTGCCAATCTAAACAGTAATATTTTTTAAGCTATAGCACGAAATTATATACGGAAATCTCAGAGAGCCAAACAATATACCTGGCCAGATGTGGAAGACATTGATACACTTTCTGAGGATGAAATAACAACTGTGCTTCCATCACCACTCGTCAGATGATGGGGATCAATGAAATTCTCATTCGATTTTTTAGATTCCTACTTGTAAATTTTTCTTTTCAACAAATGTTCACTTTCACGATTATTTTTTGTCTTTTTCCAATGGGGCATTTCAAATTCAATATTAAAAAGTTCCTAACTATGTTTTGAATAAAGATATCTCGAAACAAATAAATTGTGGTGAAAGTTCCTTTACTGTTTACTCACACCTGCTCTAAAGAGAGATTTACGTGCATTAATATCTTTAAATTTGGCCAGAATCACACTTGCCCGAAATTTCCGGGGAAGTGTGACCTATGGAGATGTATATCTGAATATATAAATAAAATTCATAGAATACGTTTTTCAACAGTTTTCTGTGGCGTATTACAAAGACTGACCTTCGAAGTAAATACTTGTAAAATTTCATTGTTATATTAGTTCAGTTTCATCAGATGGACTAAATTACTTACTATAATTGATGTTTACATCCCACTTCAATTTCAGTGAATATACCCAAATACTTGGTATTTTTAACACTAATGATTGGAATAGTTTGATGTCCTTTGATGTTGACCTTGGAAGATTTCTAGTTAGGTGAATATTTGGAATATGATGTTAATGGAGGAAAATGTATTTTGTCGAAATCAACTGTTAAAAGGCGGTCTGTGAACCAATTCAGAATTTTAGAAAAATCATCTTCTGCTTTATTTTTTAAAGAATACCAGTTGTTATCCTTTGAATTGATAGCCGTATCATCAGCAAATGATATGACTAATTAAAAATATTGTGAAAGAACACTACAAATTCAAATACCCTATATATAAGTACTGAGATACAATAAAATTAAACTGAAAATGACACAAGACCTGTCAGACAACTGAAAGAATGGACCCAGAAAGATGAAGAAGTGGAAGGGTTGATAGCAACTTGAATTAAAGAAGGTCCTATGAGCCATTTATTCTCCGGCCTTTTCAATTCTGAGAACACGAAGTTAATTTTCACCTTTTGGTTTTTTATTGGTATCTATGTAGTTTTGTACAACATCTAACTTTGATCAGCGGGTATAATGTGATGAGTTCTCATTAGACTTTTTCTCATTCCCTTAGCTTTCCTTGTTGGGGTTGGATAGAACTACATAGAGACCTTATATTGATCAACTGCTTGAAGGTTTCTTCATTTCTTCACGTTTGTGCTACCCAAATTGCATATTCTTGGACTAAGATAGTTCTCATTAGACTTTTCACATGTCCTTAAGACCCAATTCTGGGTGCTCAAACATTGGAGCTAATTCACTTAACTTGGGTCACCTCTTAGGTTCAGTTTGTCTTCCCACTATGCAGGTATATTGAGTGAAGTTCTCATTAGACTTCTCCTCGGTGTCTCAGCAATACTTGGTTGAGGATGGACAGAGCCATAGAGAACCCCTCTCCCTACTTTCTTTCTGATTATTTCTCACTCATTACTTAATTTGATAATTTATTCCTTTCTACTAAGTGCTCTCCTCTTCGAGCCACCCAAATTGAGCTCAATTATGGTAGCTCAGAAGGTAGAAAACACACAGAAAATCTTGATAGAGTTTTCTCTGGTAGTGTATTTCTGGAAAACGAAAGGTTCCCATTAGACTGATCTTTTTCAGATCTACATTCCTTTTTGAACTCATGTCTAGATTAGTTCATTTTCTATTTGTGTTCTGTGAACCAATTAGAAAGTCCGTCAAAATTGGCATTGTAACACTTCTGGGGGCAATGGAGTTGAAGATATTCAAGTAGTAGCTAATGTCAGCTCAACGTCAATTCCCACAGACTTGAGGAACGTGATGCTTCTGCCGAAGATGAAAGTATACTTATTTTCTGTACCCCCTGCCCTTAATGAAGGTTTAACCATGGTTGAAGGTTCTAAATTTTGTCGATTTGAAAATGAAGGAAAAACGTTCGCCGAAGCAAAGAAAAGACACAACGTTTTCGTCATGAAAATTCATCTCCGTGAAGCAGAGCTTCTTTGGAAATATGCCATGAAAAATTTGCACATCAGAAGTACAATCATGTCAGAAATGTTGTGAAAAAACATATATGTCTCTCAGGCAATCAGTTGCTAAGGCATTTTAGATTCGAAATATTCTACCTGTTGGTACTGAAAATGAGAGAACGTGTAAATATTTGGGAAGACAATTGGTCTGTAGAAGAGGTGTCAAAAATCCGGAAAATACTAAGAGACTAAAACACATAGACCCGAAATAAGTTTCCTTATATTTGAGACAAGATGACCGAAGGCATAATCGATTCAAAGTATGTCAATTTCCATGATCAAGTTGCTGATATACTGACAAAACATTTTGAAAAACACTTTTTTAAGAAACACAGAAGCAGCCTGGAGTCTAGCTGACGATTATGATAATGCATGGTTTAATTTTTTACCACTGGGGTGAAGTATGTAGATGACGTGTTCGCTATCTTTGATACAAAACAGGTCGACGTAGACGTTTCAGAATTGAATAGCCAGTTTCAAACCATTTTGTTCACGTATGAAACTGAAAACAAGAAATAGCTGCCATTTTTAGATGTTTTCTTAATTAGAAACGACCAAAATCACTTCGAGTTCGATGTCTACAGGGAGGGCAGCAGTACACTCAGATATGGTCAGTGATGGTCATGATGGTAGAGCGCTTGTCTCTTAACCTATGGGTCATGGGTTCGATTCCTAGCATGGTCATCGGTCTCGTGCATGGCATCACACGTTAAAAGGTTGGGGCTGCGTCTTCCCTAGCTCGGACAAGTCTTTCGAAGACTTTTGAGGGTTGTACTCTTAAGGGTGTGCAGCTGGTAGACGGAAATAATAATTTTACCAATTTTAAGAATTCTAACAATTTTAACATTCCTGAGAGCTCCAACCATTGCACACAGCAAAATATTACGATATTAAATTTCTTGATGAATCGACTCTTGTCATTTTCACTCAACAAGGAGAGTTTCAGAACTGAGAAAATGGTTATCAGGGGGATAGCTGAAATAAACGGTTATTCTGTGGATTTGGTAGATAAACTGATTAGGAAACATCGATTCGTGAAAACCCATCGTAACTCTTTGACTTTTCAAAAAGAGTACGAACCTGAAGTTACTTGTGGTTTCAACAGCATTTTTCCCCATCGAGACTGATTCGATGGGTTTAGTTTTCACATATTCTGTCTTCATTTTGAACACGCAGAAGAGGTTTCCTGAGGCAAACAGCATAGAGATATAAAAAAAACTCATTCTACTTTCTCTCGACACCACGATGTTCTCTGAACAAGAATTTTCGTTTTCATGGGAACCAGAACATAACAAAAATTGTAGAGGTATCGGGTACATGTTGTGCATTCTCAATTTTTTAACAACAGTCCTTGTTAGCGGTCCAGACTTTGTCTTCCAAATTATTCGGAGAAAAATCTAGAATGCATGACTGCATCTAAAACCAGTTGGAAAGAAAATACATACCCACTGTTAGTTACTGAAACTTCTACATGATCATAGCAATGATTATAGAAATGGGTTGTATTGATATGGAACGTTGAATTAAATCATGAACTGAAACATTGAATATGGAAATGCAGAGACCGAAGGATTTGTATCAAAAACTTCTCAGAAAATCTCATTACCCACTGAAAGACATACATCTCTCCAAACGCAACATTCATCAGTAGAACTTTGATTAAATCGTAACATATTTGCAAAAAGAGAAAGAAGTAAAGTACTGAAGAACCTGAGATAAAAATTTGTAATAACATTTTATTTCTCATGAGGGTGAAAAATCAAAGGAGTCCATACAATAAATACTATATAGGGGAAAATTATTTTCTTGGTAAGAAATCGAGGTTAATGTGGATGCTGAAATTTAAAATAAGTTTTTGAACATTCTGAACAAGTGACATATTATTTGAGTATATTTTGGAGCTGAATTTGGGAAATATAAAATCAAGACGATATGACCACCATTACAAAAGTCATACTTGCCAATAGGATATGCGTTGTCGCACTTTGTCGTAGGTCATAACACATTTATATCTGTCTAAATGACAACTTGTCATCATCGAAGATCATTGTAGGGTCGTTAGAGAAATTCTGTCGAACTTTGAATATTTTGAAGTGCCTTCAAAAGTAGGATATGCGTTGGCGCACCTTGTTTCAGGTCACAAGACATTTAGTTTCTAGTATCTAATAAACAACTTGTTATCATCAAAGGTCATTGTCGGGTCGTCAGAGGGATTCTGTCTAACTTTGAATGTATTGAAGAGCTTTCAAAAATAGGATATGCGTTGGCGCACTTTGTTGTAGGTCATGAGACATTCATTTTTGTCTAATAAACAACTTTTTATCATCAAAGGTCATTATTGGGTCGTCGGAGGGGATTTATAGAATTTTGAATATTTCGAAGTGCCTTAAAAAATAGGATATGCGTTGGCGCACATTTTAGTAGGTCATAAGACATTCATATCTCTCTAAATGAAACGTGCTATCATCAAAGGTCATTGTCGGGTCGTCAGAGTGATTCTGTCGAGCTTTGACTATTTTGAAGTGCCTTCAAATATTGGATATGCGTTGGCGCACTTTGGCGTAGGTCATATGACATTTATTTCTGTCTAATAAACAACTTGTCATCATCAAAGTTTATTGTCGGGTCGTCGGAGGGGTTTTATAGAATTTTGAATATTTTGAAGTGTCTTCAGAAATATGATATGCATTGTCGCACTTTGTCGTAGGTCAAAAAACATTCATATCTCTCTAAAAGACAACTTCTCATCATCAAAGGTCATTGTCGGATCGTCAGTGGGATTCTGTCGAACTTAGAATATTTTGAAGTGCCTTCAAAATTAGGATATGCGTTGGCGCACTTTGTCGTAGGTCGGTCATATGATGTGGTCACCTAAAATTCCTGCCCAAACAATCAGTTTTTGAGGTCGCTGAGGATTCGTATCACTCCAATATCGACAATTTTGCCGATTCACCTCTCCATTCAAACTAAACGTACTTTCAGCCAAAAAACAAATTTTGTACAAGAAATTCTGATGCAAGTTGATCTGTTCAGGGAAACTTTCACAAAACTCGATACGTCTATTGAAATCATCTTCATGAACTAGTCTAATGTTATGTGGATGAAATTTGTTCTTATGAAGGATCCTGAAAACATTTGTACGACTGATTCCTGATTCCCGAGATAACTTAGTAAGAGATTGCAGTAGCTTCATCGTTGACAACTCCCGAACGGTTATGCTTTTAATTGTTGACAGATCCAGTTTCCATAAATTTGTATAATAATAATTCCGAAACATATACCGGGTGGCTACGGAAGTATTGCCTACGGAATATCTCAGTTATTGTATGAAGTAGGTTTGTGAAATTTGGAGCGTCGATATAATGACATAAGAGCTAGAATTTGAGCATATTGACATGTCGAAGTTAACTTCCGGTCTGACCAGAAGTAACATCAACTTTCTTATTTTAAATGAAAACCCTATTTTTTTTCTTTTCGCTTTATTCAGCATTCAGTTCCCTTTCTAATGACATATCACAAGTTGGTATCTAACCAGAAACTAGATCAGAAAAAAATTATTATTGAAATTCACCGAGTAGGCCGTGGAAGCAAAATGAAAGCCAAAAATTGAAAAGTTGGCTATGGAAACCATACGTCACTTGATAACAGTTGCTACTACTGTGATATTTTATTTTCATTCGTCGGCGTTATAAAAAGCCGCCAAAAAAATATTGGAAAAATTGGGGAAAAAACAATACTCTGTAGGTCCATAACTTGAATAGGAACATACAACTTTTTCTTGCCTGTACTATTCAGCATAACCATTCCTTTCTAATGATATAATAGAAAGTAATTTTTTGAAATGAAATACCAAAAAATCCAATTATTATTATTCAAATAACAAAAAAACAGATTTATCGAAAAAAGATAAAATAAATTCAAAACAAATGTTCGAAATGCATTCCCTGACTGGACCATGGGTTGTTATAAGTCTCTCTTGAGAGCGATTTTGAAGATAATTTCTCGCTATTCTTGAATTAGGCGGAGGGGCGCCATCTTGCTGGAAGTACATTCTCTCAGATATTTCCGCTGGTAGGTTGTTAATGAATTCCGAAATTTCATTCGTTAAAAAATTAAAGTATCTCTCTCCGGTTAGTTGGCCTTGAAAAAGAATGGGGCCAACAATATGAGTTCCAACTATTCCTGCCCAAACATTCACACCAAATCTCTCCTGGAAGCCACCTAGTCGAAACCGGTGCTCGATTTCTATCGCCCAGTACCTGAAACAAAAGACCGTTCACACTTTTAGCACTTTACACTTCGACTATCGACAATAATCCAAATAAAGTACAGTACCTACCTTGTATTATTCCTGTTAAATAATCCATTGTTGGTAAATCTTGACTCGTCCGTAAACAAGATATAATAGTTAGATAGGTGATTCTCAGCATTTCGTCGAAGAAACCAATTACAATATTCCAGGCGCCTTTCACCGTCATTTTCATACAAATGTTGATGCAACTGATACTTGAAGGATTTAAATCGATGTTTTTTCAAAATTTTCCTAGCAGAGTCCTTACTTATAGCTAATTCGGCGCCAATCTGCCTTGAGGAAATTGTGCTATCATATTGTACTAAAGCTAATACATTAATTTCAGTTTCCTCATTAATAACAAATGCTTCTTGGTCTTCGTGAACATCAGGCTCAGTTCTTAATTTTTCTTCAAGCCACTGGAAATACCTTCTTGACGGTTGCTGCCTCCCTGGATACCGCTCTAAATACAATCGTTCAGCGGCATAAGAATTTTTTAAACATTCACCATAAATGAGAAGCATGTCAACTTGTTCGGTTCGTGAATAACGGGGCATTTTTTGAATATTCCACTAACTGATTTCGATTTCCAAACCCTTTTAAAATGGCAGAATCAAAAACACTACTTCGAACGTCAAAATAATATGGATAGCAGCGTTCGTGAGAGCTCTAGTTTCTTTTTTGTTTCATTCCAAAATACATCTTAATCAGCCTACTTTTTAATATTTTGGTTCGAATGATTATTGCAATGGAATGATTATTCTGAATAGCACAAACATCGTCCATAGGTAGATATTAGAATATCTATGGACGATGGCACAGACCAAGAACGTTTATGTTCCTATTTAACCTAGAACCTACAGGATATAATTTATCATTCCACATTATTTTTAATGATATTTTTGCGTATGGCGATAATCTGTTTTGTTATTTGAAGAATAATAATTGAATTTTTTGGTATTTCATTTCAAAAAATTACTTTCTATTATATCATTAGAAAGGAATGGTTATGCTGAATAGTACAGGCAAGAAAAAGTTGTATGTTCCTATTTAAGTTATGGACCTACAGAGTATTGTTTTTTTCCCAAATTTTCCGATATTTTTTGTGGCGGCTTTTTATAACGCCGATGAATGAAGATAAAATATCACAGTAGTAGCAACTGTTATCAAGTGACGTATGGTTTCCATAGCCAACTTTTCAATTTTTGGCTTTCATTTTGCTTCCACGGCCTACTCGGTGAATTTCAATAATAATTTTTTTCTGATCTAGTTTCTGGTTAGATATCAACTTGTGATATGTCATTAGAAAGGGAATTGAATGATGAATAAAGTGAAAAGAAAAAAAAATAAGGTTTCCATTTAAAATAAGAAAGTTGATGTTACTTCCGGTCAGACCGGAAATTAACTTCGACATGTCAATATGCTCAAATTCTAGCTCTTATGTCATTATATCGACACTCCAAATTTCACAAACCTACTTCATACAATAACTGAGATATTCCGTAGGCAATACTTCCGTAGCCACCCGGTATGTGTCGTACATTTCTTCCTGAATGATTATCATTGAACATACGGGCAGCAGCTATAGTACTATTTCCATTCTGGTAGTACAAACTCGCTATTTTAATCCGTTGTCGAAGCGTGTAAACCATTGCTTCTCAAGAATTCACAAAAACAGAAACACCAAGTGTAACTTCACCTGGTAGGTAATCGTTATTGTAGAATGAGACAAATACAAAATTAAGACAATATCGAATGCAAACTTAACTAGGCAAAATAAGACTTTTCTGAAGGGTACTCCAAAAAAACAACTATGAAACCTAGGTAACAGATTGTACAGAAGTTTATTTAGGGTGGCTCGTTTTCAACCCAAATAATTTTTATCTTCCAAATTATGAGCTTCAGACAATAACGTATTGTTGAAATCTGTTCATCATGGAACATCTAATAATGCAAAACAATACAGGGTGATCCATAAAAAAAATGGTGACATGCTCTGGGGGTGTGATAGGGAAAGTAACATCAAATATGATTATGTCAAAACGTGCCCCCCTGTACACTATTGTTGAGGTGTTTTTGTATTTTTCCTGAAAATCATTGTACCAAAAGTTATTCAGGGAATGCACTGTAGAGGTGAACAGACCAAACTATTGGCCAATCAATTATTTATAATATGATAAAAAAGCCAATGAAAGAAATGATGAGAGTTATAAAAAGTCTTTTACTAATCATTCTGATTCGTATATTTTTTATTATCCCATGTATACTTGTTTCGCTAATTAATTTTTGTAAATTTTTGTTTTCCGAATCTCCTAGGTTTTTCCGAACCACTCTACCTCAATACATGGCTCTGATGATTGATTTTCCAAAGTCCAATCTGTATTCCTTCCTCAATGTGTTTTACGAACAGAAAAGCTGACCGCGTCGCAAAGTCACCAAGCTGATCCTTGAGGGTAAAGCCGTTAATCCAGTACCATACGAGTCATAAAGAAATGTCAGACGCATCGCAAGGAATAATATGGATATAAAAATTTAATGATACTAACGAAGGAAAATATAATATCACGGAAAACTTCGGTGACAAATAAAAAATATACTCAGCGAAAATGCTGCAAACTCCGTAACATCTAATTCCGTTGAAAGTTTTGTTGCCGCCCCCACGTGCTGCTTTCATCATTTCGACATTAACGTCGGGTTCAACATTATGATGTGCTCTTTTATTCGTTTTTATATTCTTCGAAATTGCGCTGATGGTCGTTTATTGATATTTCATAGAATTTATGTGTATTTTGCATTTATGAACTCTAAACGTTCAGTATTTTTCATACTACGTATATGAGACAAATCGGAAAATATAAATGCAGTCGGAGGGGAAATGGGGAGGTACTTTAAATTTTCCGAATTCACAAAAATGTTTCAGAAGGAACAACTTTTAGTTGAATGAAAATATACAGGTTCCTGCAATGAAGATTACGTCAGACTCTCATAGCGTCCATACAACTGTGGATTGTACTTTGGTAACGATATCTTATTCCTCTATCAACAACTTTTTCAATTGATATTTTCTAAAATTTGTCAGTTTTGTTTCAATACTTGATGAGGTTCTAAGGATTGTTGTAACGATTTCTTGGCCGCATCGGTTATAAAAAAAATATTTTTTGCATATTTCAAATCCTTGTATATGTATACTCAACTGGTGTTGTCATGGATACTTCCTTGTTTCGGTCTAAATTCTTTCATAGCAGTACGTATTTCTCCAAGAACTTCTGGATAGGTATCTACACTTTTGTTTCCATTATTTTGGGAAATTATTTCCTTTGGAAATCTTATTGTTGCACCATACAGTCATTCTAGGCTGAAGGCATCCGAATCCCCGTATTCCGAATAAAACAGTTGGTAACACTTCAGGCCATTTTTCGTTCAGTAGAATATTTCAATCCTCCTATTGGAACAGAGATGATATGCAGTTGTTCTTATATAGGGTCGCTGATATGCATGGAAACGGTTGATTATTTCCTAAAGTGAGATAGCCAGCGAAAAATATTAAAATACAAAAGTTTAAGGGTTTTTAAAATTCATTATATTAACGAAAAATTAAGTATGCAGGATCTGTCAAAAAGTCAGGACGTAACAAAGTTGCTTTTTCTCTAATGGGACACTCTGTTTATTATTCCACATTTCAATTCTGCTCGAAATTCTAAACAAAATTGATCATTTCCTAAATTCAACCTTTTTCGAGATATATAATTTTGAAAATAACTTTCTAATAAATTATCCAAAAATGTTTTAGTCCATTAAGTTTGCAGTCCATCAAGTTAACTTTGAAAGTTTCCAGCTCCATAACAACGCTGCGTCGTTCTTTTATCTAACAGTGATGATTTTGATGACACATGTCAAAAATACATTTAGTGTGAATACTTTTCGAGCAAAAATGGCACGTTTAACTGATACTGAGCGTATTGAAATTTTAATGAGCATAGGATTCGGTGATAAAAGACAAAGTTTTGACCAAGTAGTGGATATTTTCAATGAATTGCATCCCAATCAGGAACCCATTTCCGAATCAACCGTTTCAAAAACATTACAGCGTTTTCATGAAACTGGAGGTGTCAAAGATCGACCAAAAAATGAAAGACCAGTAAGCGTTACAAATGAAGAAAATTCTTTGAATCCCAATTTGTCGGCAGAACAAATATGGTTTCAACAAGATGGGGCTCCTCCACATTTTGGACGTGTCGTACGGGCATATCCAGATGAAATTTTTCCTGATGAATGGATTGGACGCAGGGGAGCAATTCAAATTCAGGACATACTGTTTCCTCTAGATATCAACTGTTGTAATTCTTAATATTTTGCTCGAACATTTTACCATTCGTTGAAATTCATCGTATTATGTAGACAAATACTAGATATCCGTGACAAGGAATCTGGAGTTCCCCAAGGCTCAATACTGGGACCAATATTGTTCATATTGTTTATTAATGATATCAACAAGCAGGTCAGATGAAATAGAATCGTCCTTAAATGAGGACTTGAATCGTATTTTCGTGTGATAATGAACTAATGCTAGATGATTTTGGCCACTAAAACATCTTGGCAAAAGATATAACGAACTGGTAGATACAAATTTGATGATAGTTTCGTCAATAGGATGCATTCTTTCGAATTGGAGCATCTGGAGACACCATACATCCCATTTTACAGGAAAGCAGATAATTCTGTTTCGACGAACATCTCCAGAAGTTTTTCTTCAAGTATTTCCAACTCTTCAGATGTGGTGTTGCATATTTTTCCGGGTTTTCCTGCAGCTATGAAAGCGAATGCGCCACCGTATTTATTCCAGTCACACCGGAGTGCAGATTTATTATTTTTCATGTTGATTTTTTACTGTTGTATTTCATTTTTTGATATCATTTATTCAAGAAACACTCCAGGATTGGATTATTGGATAAGCTTGGGAAATGATGTGTCAGTCCGAGATCTGGGAGTTATTTTAAGAAACTGAGTTGTAGAAATATGTTCTAGAATTTTAGGAACAGTATTATTATATCCATATATCCTTCATAACTTCTATTGAACCCAAACTCACCCTTACAATATAAATATTGATTGACCCACCACGAAAATAAGTCAGATCAGTCCTCCAATAATTGCGAAAGAGAATCTTGAGAGATCGAAGGAACGATGAACAACTTGAATACAATATCTCGAGATATTTCAATATTCACAATTTCTATACATAAAGGTAAAAGTCTGAGGATCGGTAAAGCATGAGTGGAAAATGGAATATCAGCAATAACGAGGGCGTGAAACGAACCACACAATCAAGAACAACTGCCGATAAATTAGAAAGAGATTTTATACACTTTGAACCAACCATGTTAGAACAGCAAAACAGTGGCGGTGGTCACAATTGTGTTCTTCTCTGTGCCTTGCCTTCTTGAACAAAAAAAATCTTTTTCTTATTATAGATCTACTGAAAAACAATTTTTCAAACAGAAATCAGTGTGTCAAAATGGGAAATGTATATAGCGAGTATGGTGTACCACAAGGCACCGTATTGGGCCCGATACTTTTCTCGATCTAAATAAAAAATTCATTTAATATAAATAGTAGCGGTGACATTATCCAGTTTGCAGACTATACAGCATTGTCCAAAAACCAATACTTGGAGGGAATTAGAAGAAAAAAAGAAAATCTAAAAAAGGAAATCTACCTACTAAAACTGTTGAATACCTTGGAATCTTAATTGATGCTCGTCAGAAATGAAACATTCATTTACAACACCTCGATCAGGAAACTCTATTAGGAAATTTATAAATTTCCATGTTGGGGCTACATAACACCTCATAAAGAACTGAAAGGTTGAAATTAGGCACTCGGAAGTTACCTGAACTATGGTATTTTGACTTGAGGATCAGCACTCAAAACACATATTACCCCTTTGAATAGTATTGCAATACAACTAGATTTGTATTTCGGAATCTACATTGTGTTCAGATTTTTATCTCAACCTTTCTATCCCATTTGGAAAACGTGATCCAAACTTCGCTTGCAAACTAAAATGTAGCACCCTCAAGAAAAAATAGTTTTCCATATATATTCAAATAATTCTTTTTCGCATTCAAACTACACCTAATTTTCGTGAAGTGTTTCAAATTTCCAGGATCCCCTTTGGATACCCCATTTTTGAAGACCTACATGATAAGTCTGTAGGTATCAGGTTTGGTGACCGTGCTGGCCAGAGTGTATCACTATGAGTGCCAATCCTTTTTCTTGGATATTGGCCAACAGCTATCGCATTATGACTTGGTGCACCATCTTGTCGGTATTTGAACCGCCCGTACTTAAAAACCCTGCATGGGCACGCATGTATCTGAATTGGCCTTCAGAGTCTATACGGGACATAGTCGGAAAAATCATTCTTAGGAATTCTTGTCCTAGCACTATTTCAGAACAAATAAGTTATATTTCGGTAAGACAGTCTATTGTAGCCGATTAAAACAGATTAAGTTTCTTGACACCTCTCTGTTTAAAATATGAATATTTGAAAATTTGGAAAATTATTTTATAACGAAAACAATTGACTACAGAAAAAAATCATTAATTGTTACTGTTGATTGAACAGAGGATGAATCAACTCTGTGATTGATTCAGTTGTTCAATATTACCTATCATCGAACAAAATAAAAGCAACACAAAAGGACTCTGGGATAGTGTCAATGAAATATGCAATAAACGAAAAGCAGCCATAAACATAAAACAAATTGAAGTAAACGATCAAATAACACACAATAAATTCGATATTTCGAACAGTTTTAATGAATACATTAACGAAACAGAAGTAGAATGAACAATAATGGAATTTAAGCCACAAAACTCACCAGGAGATGCTCTAATGATCCGCTCTGAAACACTTAAAGAATTCGTTAATGAAATTGAAACTCCGCTAACGTACTTAATACGTAGATGTTTGGACACTGGATGTTTTCCGAAAATTTTCAAAATTGTGTTAATTAAACCTTAATATAGAAACGGGGATAAAACAGAAATGAATAATTTCCGACCACTCTCCTCAATCTCAAATGTGTTGGAAAATTACTGAATAAAAGGATACTGAATTTCTTAAATAAATATGATGTAATCTCAAACAGACAGTATGGCTTCAGAGAAGGAAAATCGACAGAACTTGATGATGCACTAGATAAAAAACAAAAATCTCTATGCATATTCGTCGATTTTTCCAAAGCATTCGATACTGTCTGCCATCTTGAAATCTTTGAATAAAATATCAGTCTATGGATTAAGAGGAAAAGTGTAAAATATATTGAAAACTTACTTATCTCAACAACATATGAGTATTGATGGAAAAATAGATGAAACTAGTACTGTTTTCTACGGAGTCCCACAAGGACCAGTGCTAGGACCATTGTTATTCACGATTCATATTAACGGCCTATTCGAAATAAAAAATGAAGGGAAAATATTGAGTTTTGCTGACGACACAGCCATCCTTTTTAAATCTGATACATGGCAAGAACTGAAAACACTGGTTGAAAATGACTTTTTGCAAATGGGAAAATGGTTCAGCTACAATAAACTAACGTTGAATTTCACCAAAACAAAATATTTACGTTTCTCTTCTCATACCAGCGGCTGACCGAATATGATTGCAGCAGACCTTGAAAAAGTATATGCACACCTCTAGGAGCTTTTTCACAAATTGATACATGGAGGATGTTCCCATGAATTTTGGGTCTGCCAAGTGGAAAAGGTTATGGAATTTTTGTCGATTAATGATATAATGGCATATATACAAATAGAAGCTGAGCCGTTCAATATTTCTTTATTGAATGTATATGCACCTACAGAGAAAGCTACAATAGAAGACAAAATAGAATTATACGAAAAGATAGAAGAGGAGATGGAAAAGATACCAGAAGAAGATGTCATAAAAGTTCTTGGAGACTTTAACGCCTAGATAGGGAAAGAGGATTTCATAGAACAAATTGCGGGATAACACACAATCCATGAACACACGAATGATAATGGAAAAAACCTATGTAACGTAGTAAAAAAAACAAAAAACTTTATGATAAGTTCAAGTGATTTCAAGCACTCCAAAATGCATAAAATAACATGGAATTCACCAGACCAACAAATAGATTATATACTCAACAATAAGAGAAAACAATCATCAGTAAGAGACGTGAGGATACAGAGGAGCATGTGCGGACTCCGTCACAGCGACGGTAAAACAAAAAGCAAAAAAAAAAATTGTACTCGGAGGAAGTAACAACACAAGTAATTTGAAGGAAAAGGGAAGATGATATCGAGACAGAGTGGAACAACATCAGAGAAAGTATAAAAAAACAGCAGATAAACATGTAGGACTGATGCAAAACAAACCCATCAGACATGAATGGTACAATGATACATGTATAAAAGTAACAGAAAATTGAATACGGGCTAGGGCTAGGACTAACAAAAACGAAGACAAAAATAAAATGAAACTAAGGAAACAAGCAAAGAAGACGATTAGGCAGTGTACGAGAGAATGAACAGACAAAGAAATGCAGGAAATTGAACAGGAAAGTAAAAATGGAAATACAAAAAGTTTCTATGGAAAAATTAAAGAACATAATAAACAAAGGAAGAGTTAAACAAACGGAATAAGGAATAAACAAGGAACAGTGATACTAGAAGACAAACAATACAAACAAGTTTGGATGGAATACTGCTACAAAGAATTATTGGTAGATTAAGCAGCAGAGACTAAACACGAAGCAATAGTAGAGACGAAGAGGAAATGAGCGAAAAAGAAAATATTATCAAATGAGTCCACCAGAGAGGAGATAGAAAGAGTGATTGCGGAATGCAGAAATGGTAAGGCGTCCGGAAAAGATGAAATTAACATCGAATTTATAAAATACGGAGGACATGAGTTGAAGGAGAGGATATCAATAAGGAGAATATGGGCAGAGGAAAAAATGCCAAAAGGATGGGAGACAGGACAAATAATAACTATTCATATAAAAGGAGACCAACAAACCTGTAAGAATTACCGAGGAATAACAGTACTCAATACAGCGTATAAAATAATTACATCAATAATACAACCAAGGTTGTTAAGTCTTAAAAAAACATAATAGGATCATATCAAAGCGGATTCACAAGAGGAAAATCAACCATAGACGCGATTCATACACTGAAGCAAGTGATAGAAAAAGCCCATGAACACAAGATAAACCTCGAACTGCTATTTGTAGTTTTCCAGCAAGCATTTGACTCGATAAAATGAAACCAACTCATGATAGCACTGAAAGAGTTAAAAATCCCACAAAAACTGAGAAAGCTGGTATTGATGAAGATGAAAACAACTAAGATCACAATAAGAACACAGAAAGGAGAAACAGTGGAATTCACAATCAACAAAGGGGTAAATCAGGAGGACTCACTTTTAACGACGTTATTCAACTTAACTTCAGAATATGTGGTGAGGAGAATTAACGAAAGGGATCTTAGGGCTGGAGGAGGACAAATTATTGCGTTTGCTGATGATATAGTCATAATTACCAAGACCAGAAAGGTAATGAATGATATGCTGGAAAAAATTATAGAAGAATGGGAAGTAATGGGGCTTAGGATTAACCAATAAAAAACGAAGATGTTGAGATTAGGATCGGAAAATATACAGGGAAAGATCAAAATAGGAACAAAACTGTTTCAAGTAGTTGAAGAGTTCAAATATCTAGTAGTAACGGTAAGTAAAACGGGAGAGAGAAGACCAGGAATACAAGAAAATATATTGAACGCAAACAAAGTATACTTTGCCAATAAAACATTATTGAAAAGGAGAATATTAACAAAGAATAGTAAAATGAATATTTATGGTATCATAATTTGACCAATTATGTTATACGGAGAGAAGACGATGACAATAACACAGAAAGACGAGAAAGTCATGAGGAAATTTAAAAGGAAAATTATAAGAGCAATGTTGGGGTCAAAAAAATCTCAGAGGAAGACTACAGAATAAGAATTATAGTAAGCTCGGGTAAGTGAGACCGTGATTTTCATTAGTTCGCATTGAATTTAGTCCATCTGATGAAGCTGAACTAATATAACAATGAACTTTCACAGGTATTTACTTCGAAGGTCAGTCTTTGTAATACGCCACAGAAAACTGTTGAAAAACGTATTCTATGAATTTTATTTATATATTCAGATATACATCTCCATAGGTCACACTTCCCCGGAAATTTGGGGCGAGTGTGATTCTGGCCAAATTTAAAGATATTAATGCACGTAAATCTCTCTTTGAGGCAGGTGTGAGTGAACAGTAAAGGAACTTTCACTACAATCTATTTGTTTCGAGATATCTTTATTCAAAACATAGTTAGGAACTTTTTAATATTGAATTTGAAATGCCCCATTGGAAAAAACAAAAAATAATTGTGAAAGTGAACATTTGTTGAAAAGAAAAATTTACAGGTAGAAATCTGAAAAATCGAATGAGAATATCATTGATCCCCATCTTCTGACGAGTGGTGATGGAAGTACAGTTGTTATTTCATCCTCTGAAAGTGTATCAATGTCTTCCACATCTGTCCAGGTATATTGTTTGGCTCCCTGAGATTTCCTTATATAATTTCATACTATAGCTGAAAAAATATTACTGTTTAGATTGGCCAAATGAACCAGGTTCCCACTTACCCCGACAGATAGGTCACACTATCCCCAATAACATTTAATTTCGGGGTAAGTGTGACATGCAACGGAAAAATTAAAAAAAAACAACTTCATGAAAAAACGGCAATCTATAATCAGATTCATTGTTTAGGCAGAAGAAAAGTGTATAAAATGGATTCTTACCTTAGATTTTAACAATACATTCAAAGCTTGAAATAAACTCGTTATACTCGTTCGGGTTGATGAATTGTAGGTTAGAAAATTGTATGATGGTTATGGATTCATTATGAGTGTAGGCTATTCGTCAATAGATGGCATTGGGCTGTCGCCCGGTTTAGCGAAGATAGCGAGCAAACTCACACTTGCCCCAAATTCACACTTACCCGAGCTTACTACTAGAAATTAGACAAGAATTAATAGAAGACATGATATGTAAAATAAAACAACACAGAATTAGATGGTTGGGGTATGTATGGAGGGCGGGAAAAGGGGCAGTAACTTACTCAATGTTACAATGGTACCCCGACAAAGAAAAGAGAATGGGAAAACCAGGATCAAAATGGATGCAGGAAGTGGAAGAGAACTTACGCAGGGCAGCAGTGAAAAACTGGCAAGAAAAACCACAGACAGGATTAGATGGAGAAACAAACATAGTCAAAAGCATAAATTAATAGATTGGGCGTAATCTACCAAGTAAACCAGATCTAGATAGCTTTTGCGGCTTAACCCCACGAGGAGTGTATTGCCCCTGTAATATATAAGTGGATATAATTGGCACAATGACATCACTAGATTGAATAAAATGCTGTTTCCTCAGACTGCTTATGAGTTATTTTTTATGTCAAGCATATTTCTACTTAGGGTAAATGTTACATGTTCTCTGGCGATTTTCAAGATATCAATGGTCAATATTTTGAATTAAGAGAATAACATTTGCTTGCTGTCACTCAGTACATCACAGTTCATCCTGGTATCCTCTCACCATCCCCCCACATGTACTGCACTGATTTCCAGCATAGAAAAGGCCTGCAGCTAATCAGCAACCCTACTCGATATGGCTCAGTTAAATTGACTAGAAACATAAAGACGACAATACTCTTTGAGGCAATCGACTTTTCGAAATCTTTTTGATTTATTTCACCACCAAAAATAGTGGTGTTTATGTGACATTCTCTCTTCGATATAATGTTCTATATGGTATCAGAAAATCCCGCAAATTCGATGAACGTCTTACGATGTCTCGTAGAGCAATCTGATAAAGATCGATTCGCGCAAGGGTGCATAATTTACGAAGAAAAACCTGATGTGGATGCACATACGTTTCGGTAGTTTACGAGGGTTTTTGTTACCGATAAGCGATGAGTTATTTGTTGGAGATTTTTGTCACTGGAGGTTGTTTCCATAATGTAACTAGTGGGGTTTGGTAATAGGAGTTACTGATTTAGCCAACAGTGTTACAATGTGCATTGGGGCAAAAAGTTCTTTCGTTTATATTGAATTCATGAATTGTGTTTCAGGAGTAGAACTAATTCGTACAAGAAGCGACAAAGACCTCACTCAATTCCTTGTCTCATGTACCACAGACCTATTGAGGAAGTATCTTTAACAAAAAATCTAGGGTCATGAACTCGTCAACTCAATTTCAAACTTCTTCGATCAAATCGGCTATTGTCAACCAAATCATGCTGAATCATACTAGATTTTTCTGGTTTTGATAAACTAATATCAGCAATATGCTCTTTGAACAGTACTTTCATGGGTTACCCGGTTTGACCCACATAGATAGATAGAAAAAAAATTATTCAACCACGTATATAAACAATGTGTATTAATTTGTGGCTGGCCTAAGAAAGAAAATATTCATAAGGTCCTGAAATAGGTCTACACTTCACATGAAATAAAATAACATGAATATAAAACTATTGTAGGCGCAAGTATAACTTTGAATATGACTGACAGGTGTGTCCATATACTACTCAATTGAATGAAACCTTTGTTCTGAAAGATATTTTTATTTTTTTTTCCTTTAAGGTATTTCTAGATTCTTCCAACAGGAGGGTGAATCATTATAAAGAGCGTCATCTAAAGGATTATTTTCAGTTGTAATGTCACAAGAGAGTGAGAATAAAGTGAAAATAAGTTGACAGATTTTTCGAAAACTTGTTGCCAAATGGCAACAAGTTCGAGGGATTCCTAACATTTTCATTGCAGTCTCTGATTGAAGCGACGTTTGTCAGTTCCAGGAACTCATTCAGCCACTGATATGACTGTTGTAAGTCTTGTTCTGAGACCCAGGTCCCTGTCTTCGGGTTGCAGAACACCGTGTAGGCGTAGATCATTACTGATGGTTTCATTCACTTGAAAAGCAATACATTGGTTTCGCAGGCCAGTTCGGAGCTCCTAGTGATTTTTCCAAACGGTCCTAGAACTCATCTTCGATCTGGAGCATGTGCTCTTCACATCTCGTGGTGGAAGCCTCCCCGACAGAGTGAGTGTCGTGTACGACTACTCCATCGCGAACTGGGAGGAGTACAGAAGCCAAACATTTTGGACGAACACATCGAGAGAGCGTCTCTGAAGCTGATCGGGGATATGCAGGCAACCAGGAACACCACTATCAGGAAGAAAGTCGTTGGAGAGGATAAGGACTTCGTTTTAGATAGAAGAACTTAATAATAGAAAGCGGGAAAATGGCAAGAAACCAGACACCCCCGACACAGAGAACAGATTCTGTATCTGAGAAGGGAAATCGCAGATCTGACCAAACGTCACAGAGATGCAGCCTGGAAGAGAAAATTTGAGAGAGGAATGGTTGAACGCAGGCGATAAACGAAGACGAGAAGGTCGAAATGTTTGGAGAATATTTCTAGAGCGCCTTTAGGGCCGGTGCAGATGAAACCGAGGAACACCGGAGAGTCACCAGGAAAGTTTAGACATACCCCAAATGTCAACTTGGACAGGAGCACCTACTCGAAGTTGATTACCAACTCCGAGGAGGTGACAGATACGATAAAGAAACTTACCAGGAATAAAGCACCGGGTATGGATAAAATAGACGCAGTTCTCCTCAGGAACCTTCCAAGGAAAAGTGGCAGCACTACCTTCAATGCTTGAAGCATGCAGAGGTTGTCCCGATACTAGAGGCGGGAACGCTCCAAGAAAGGATACCGCCCCATCTAATTGCTGAGTCCGGTTGCCAAGTTGGTACACAGGATCCTGCTTAAGAGACTTAAGAATTTCGACCTTTGACCCATCCCGGATGAGAAGTTCGGCTCCTGGAGAGGTCACTCTGAAACCTCTCAGGTTGTAAAATTGTTCAAAGGGTCAGGGAAGGTTTCCACCGATGCCTCAACACAGTGATGGTCCCGTTGGATGTACAGAAGGCCTTTGACACTGTCTGGACAAAGGGTTTTGTCGCGAAGATGCTGAAAGTAGGGATGCTTAGGTCTAGGTCAGACTTCTATACTCCTACCTGATTGGTAGGGCTTTTAGGGTTAGAATCAATTGTACCAGCTTGGCAACAACTCATTGAATACGCACGACTTTGCGATGTCAGAACACACGATCACAGCGTTATACGCCGATGATAAGACGATTTTCGCCCAGAAGGGCGAGAGCAATATCGCTCCAGCCCAGGTGGCAACGTTGTGCCGTACCTGGCGAGTAGCAAAATAGTAAGGAATCCGGAAAAAACGGAGCTCATAACCTGAGAAGAGAAAACGTAGTAACGTGGAGATTACGGAGGGTTGATGGCTCTGGGAACCCAGATCGAGGAAGCAGAGTCTGTGAGGTACCTGGGAGTACAATTGGACGAGAAATATGCATATTTTGACTCCACTACCGAAAATTCACCACTTCCGGTTTAACAGGAAGTGACCCCAACCTTTTTTTTTTTTTCAAATGACACCTTGTACATTTTTTTCCTTATCCGGAAGAATACGCAATTTGTGATAACAGTGCTCTTCAAAATAAAAAATCGGTTGAAAAATGGCGGAGATACAGTTGATTGTTCAATCGAAGAAAGTTGGCCATGAACATCAAACTTAAATCATCACAACTGGCGAACGGCGTCAACATTTACGAGAGGAAGGTTCGAGGTAAGATACAGCTGAAAATTGCGCTTTTCATGTAATTGCAGCAACCATATTTTCCAAAAATTTACTCAATACGGAGTAGTACCTATGAAGAAATGCTCACAACTGCCATTTCTCAAATGGCAATATACTCTTTTCACATTGTCGTATTGAAAAGTTATGAATTAGTAGATAACTCGAATGAAAAGATTTGATTTTTTGCTTAGCTTTCGTAGGTTCAAGCCGCCTCTGTTTAAGAATCTTCAATTTTGTGAACACTTATAATGAAACATCCCGTATCTTCGTTCTTTTCAGAGTTTTTCAAAGTTTTAACACGATTATTTTGATAATTCATAACTTTTCAATACGACAATTTGAAAAGAGTAAGTTGCCGTTTGAAAAATGGCAGTTATGAGCATTTATTTATGGGCACTACTCTAATTTGAGGAAACTTTTGATAATTGTTGGAAATTATGGTTGCTGCAATTCCATGAGAAGCTCAATTTCCAGCTGTATCTTACCTCGAACCTTCCTCTCGTAAATTCTGACGCCGTTCGTCAGTTGTGATGATTTGAGTTTGATGTTCATGGCCAACTTTTTTCGATTGAATAATCAACTGTATCTCCGCCATTCTTCAACCGATTTTCAATTTTGAAGGAAAGTGTTACCACAAATTGCGTATACTTCCGGATAATGAAAAATATTGTACAGGGTGTCATTTGAAAAAAAAGTTTGGTGTCACCTTCGGTCAAACCGGAAGTGGTGAATTTTCGGTAATGGAGTCAAAATATGCGTATTTGAGTAATATATTGACGAACCAAATTTGAAAACTATAGAAAAATTGGGGGGCGTACCTCACCCCTCACCTCGTGGTCACCCGGTATTATAGTGAATGAAAAATATACCACGAACCAGTTAAACTCTGCTAGTTTGTAGAAGAATTCAACAATGGATCATATGAAAACTAGATTAGATTCACTTGTAATGAACGTAAAATTCCAAAGAAGATGGAGAATATTGTTATTCTTCAGTTGATTGTAAATTTTGCATTCATTTGGGTATATGAACGCACCAAATTATAGTCATCCACTTCATTGTACGCTGATACAAATTCAAATTTGTTTCGCACACACAAATTACTTGTTTGAACAATGTATGACATCCCATGAAGCATACACACAATTTATATTTTAATTCTGTAACTTTGTTACATTCGAAACATCATATTTTGGTGGGCCGTGAAATTAATTAATTTATGGAAGGGACAGAATTATTTCGAATAGATACGATTCATTAATTTCAGTATTTTCTGTACTGGATAAATCACGTATAATATAATTGCAGGATTGTTTTGAATTGAGTTGAACGCGAACGAATGATTTACTATATTTTTTGACAGAGTTTCATTGAAATTTGTGACTATGATTGGAGTGATATGACTGATTTTTTGGTTTACACCTTATCCATAGATTGGAGGCAATCATGTTGATTTCAGTCAACTCATTTACTTCTTTCCATATAGGTATTTTGGTACAGCGTATAATTTTTTGAAGTTTCGTGAAACCGAATAAAAAAAAAGGTGATAATGACGCATATCTTAGAAATTCGAGAATTTATAGCCGTTCGTATCATATCTTACCTGCCTCAGGCACAGAAAAATTGGCCTTTGTTGTATCATCGGAAAGTTCTTTAAATTCGGGTCCAAACTATAAGTTTTCTGTTTGACATTTATTGACAATGTTTCAGAGTGGATAAAAATGTTTGAACTTTCATTGTCTTTACATATAAGGAGAGGAACCATATCTCTTTGATACTAGGACGCGACATTTCGCTTGCTAGGTATCTACAATCGTTTTCAAGTAATTGTGGAGGAAATTGGGGCGAAAAGGTGAAGTACTTGTCTCCCAGATATTCTCCTCAATTTCCGCCACGTAGGAACCAATTGACAACGAGTGTAGATACAGAGCAATTGAAACGTTGCGATTTGGAACCGTAGATAATATATGATTTTTCTTCTTGTTTAGGTAATGGAAGTCCGAATGGTTCCATTCAAGTTTGAAATGTATGCCGTCTATTTCTAGGACGAGTACTGAAAAGAAAAGATACCTCATTATAATCCTTCCTCAAGAATAGTTCCAAGAGCAGAGGCATTGACTATGTGGTAGATAATGGCTATTACCATTATTGTAATTCTTTGTAGCACTTTAATGGTTATGGTCACTTTTTTCGAGTAATTCCTGTTTCCTTTGATTAACCTGAAATTCACAGAATAAACTCAACTCTATTTTAACCGTTCTTGGATTGAATAATTCATCTGAAGTTGAGAGGGGTCATTTTCCTTTGAACTTTTGTTTTTTTCATCTACTCCTGATTTTTCCAAATTTGGCTGTTTTTTCAACATATACACATATACGAATACGCTATTTCAAGTAGATCTGATGATTCTATAGTTTTCACTATTTTAGGGATTCTTGGAATCTTTTTCGCTAATATACAGGGTGTCCCGAAACTGTGGTGCCAAATTGAAACAGAAGATTCCTCTTGAAAAATAAATAGGGCTTTCCTAATATTTCTCTTCTCAAATGTTGTCCGTTGCAGAGATACAGGGTGTTGAATATGAAAAAATAAAAGTGATTTTTATTCATAACTTCCACAGTTCTAAAAGTTTCTGAAAAAAAATTTAAAGAATATTTGTGTTCAATAGGTGCTTCATTTCGAAAAAGAGAACACATTTTCAGTTGTTACCAGTGGCGTACTAGAAGGGCATCATGGTCCCTTTTCTCCCCTATTTTTTACACCACTGTTGAAATCAGTAAAATTAATACGTTCTTGCATTCCCCTTTCAGTTTTGAGTAAAAAATGTATACTTGTTTCATTTCAGAAAAATCAACCGTTTACAAGATAATTGCGCTTTTATGAATACAAACATAACTAGTAATGAAAAAAATGTTCCGTTGAAGTCAATTTTACAATCCTAATTACTGGTTAAACTTACAACTAGTTATTCTACCAAAGAAATCGATGATATTTCCACAGGCATTTTTTCTTGCAGAGGTACAGGGCGTTGAAACTGGAAAATAAAAAGGCAACTTTCATAGTTACAAAAAAAAAACAACTAAGTTTGAAGGTATGCCTTTCTTCATTGGGTGCTCTATTTTTGAAAGAAATCAGTTAGATGTTATTTGGACCAGTAATCAGGATTGTAAAATTAATTTCTGCCGAACAAATTTTTCGTTACTAGTATGTTTTCATTCATGACAGCGCAATTATCTTGAAAACGGTTAGTTTTTCCGGATTCAAACATGTATACATTTTTACTGAAAATTGAATGAGGAATGCGAAAAATATATAATTTTCCTGATTTTACCAGTGGCGTAAAAAATAGGGGAGAAAATGCCCTTCTTGTACGCCACTGGTAACAACTGAAAATGTGTTTTCTTTCTCGAAATGAAGCACCTATTGAACACAATTATTCTTTAATTTTTTTTTGAGAAATTTCCAGATCTGTGGAAGTTATGAATAAAAATTACTTTCAATTTTACATATTCAACACCCTGTATCTCTGCAACGAACGACATTTGGGAAAAGAAATATCAGGAAAGTCCTATTTATTTTTCAAGGGGAATCTTCTGTTTAAATTTGGCACCATAGTTTCGGGACTCCCTGTATTTTTTTCGTTGATCGACTTGAAATCCACTGATCTCATTTCATCATCCTGAATCAATTGGCGTTCGCAGAATAGCTCTCTTCTCAACCGTTCTCGAATTGACAAGTTCATCTTGAGTTTGAAGGGGTCATTTCCATTTAAAGTTTTGTTTCTGTCAATTTCTCCTCATTTTTGAAATTCATCTTTTTTGTTTTGATATGCGCACATATGCGTATCGGCCTAAACTTCACAGAATATACTAATTTCATCATTCTGAATGGATTTGCGTTCGCAAAATTGCTCTATCTTCAACGGTTCTAGAATTGAATAGTTCATCTAAAGTTGAGAGAGGTCATTTCCCTCCATAATTTTGTTTTTGTCAATTTATCCCCACTTTTGTGCACACATATGCGCATATGCAATGTCAAGTGGTTCTGAAGTTGAGAGTGTGGTTATTTTCCTTTCAAATTTTATTTTGGTCAATTTCACCTTGTGTTCGTTTTCAATAACTAAAAAAATATTTAAATCTGTGTAGAAAATCATGGCATATATTGATATTTATGAAAATATACTTGCGTCTGCTAACACTAAATCAGAATGTTGCTCGCCAAGATTCATTGGACATGCCTATCGCAGGTGTATCTATCAATCTCGAAAACTGTCAAAACAGTCATGTCAATTTTCATAAATAGATTTTAAAATGAAATAGGTATCTAGGGAATTATAAAGTAACTAATGTATTATATTTTGTAACTAATTCATTATGTGTTGTTGTGACGTTATGATGTTATTAATTCGTAATAAAGATTTAACTCTAAGGATGCTTGATTTTCAATAATACGATGAAATAATAAAACTTGATGGCAATATTATCAAATATGAATGATCCATATAATATTTAGCTAACGCCATGCTCAGATTCTAGGAGATATGTGAAATATATTACAATTGTTATAATTTTGTAACAACAACAAAATATATTGGAACAAAAACTTTTGGGTCAAAAATTATCTCGAGATGTTGCGACCCAAATAATCAACTTTGTTTTCACTACCTTATTTCTTGATCAAATAATGCTAAAAATATTCTTTGCTGCATGTTGATACTGGATGTGGATTTATCCAGATACAAATTTTTATGACCATCTAGAAATATTGATAATCCAATGCCATTAACTTCGCGGATGCTGCCATGAATGTTAGCATGTAGGTATTCATCCCTTCTTGAAATTGTCTTTTTCTATGTAAAATACCGACAGAAACTCCCACTATATAAGTATGTTCTTCAGAGCCGTATGAACTAGTTACATGAGTGTTTTTCTTCTTGTGTTCCACTCAATCCACGTTTCTCCGAATTAGAAGAGCTCAATAAGAGACATTGGAAGTATATCGAACAGTTTACGAAGTCTCCGTCTAATTGTTTTTATTTCAATTCAAGAGCTCTCTTACACAACAGAGAAATGCTCACTAATTCCGCACTTTCAGCTTTTATTACAACGCCAATGGTTTGCATCGGTTTGTTGTTGTATTGTTTCCAAGACAATTAGAGGGAGTTTACTCAGTAGCGTCGGTAAATAAAGGCTTATACTCGTCGCTTTTTCATGAAAAGTATTTTTCAGCGGAAGGAGCTTCAGTTCTTGAAAAGGGTTTTATCTTCCGGGCTTCTAAATGAATTCGTTGCTAGAGTATACCGTTGTGACGCTGGGTGAATACATAATTGATTATTTCTGTCCTGAGATTCAGGTTGTCAACAGTTTCATCAACTGAATCAAATATGAGAAGGAATTAAAGGTCATGACTGAGATCTGTAAAATGTAGCGAACGAAACATATTCATTGTACTGGAAAGGCGAATGGTAGGGATTGTTGGAAACAATGGATAGATTTGCTGGAGTTCCATCTCGATACCAAATCTTTTATTTACAGCCAGACATAACTTCACTCTGGCCAATGGCTTGTCGGATTTACTTAACTAGGCTTGATTTGGGTAGACTAGGCGGGACAAAACTGTCAGAGAAGGTGCTATGCAGTGATCGCCCCGTTGAACATTTTCTCTTGGCCCAGTAGCCTGTCGGAAAATCATCTAAGCTCACATCAGGGACAGACATATTGTGAGACTGAACTAGGTTAGGTTTAAAATGAGCGGGGGTCTGCTCGGCCCTTCACTGCGATCCGTAAGGGTCTATTGTGCCTCATACCAATTCATATTTTACCAAATAAACCCAGCTTCTTGACGAAGTCGATTAGTATAATTGGTGAATGATCTTGAATGATCTTTCAGGTCCGAGGAAGAGAGATGTTTCATCATTTTCAAAACAGAGACGACATGTCGGGTCCTCTGACAATTTTAGTCTTGTCATGTGGTGATTCAAATGAGAGTGGCCTGTGAGTAGACCTGTTAGGACCTATACTTGCGGTTTGAACACCTTTTACTTACGTTTCTCTAACAAATACATATTTTATTTAGTTCTGTAATAATTTTGTCAATGCTGGAGTAATGCTATTCCAATTTTTTGAATAATCCTGATGTATTTTTCACTGTATCTTTCATCTCATACATGCGAGTCCACCGGTAAGCACGCATGTATCTGAATCGGCCTCGTATACATCGCTGGTCAGCCCTGCTGGAGTTTTGGTCAAATTCTTCGAGGAATGTATGAATGCCTTGGAATGAGCCAATCCTGGTAGGTTTTGCCAGGAGTTTAATACTTTCCTTGCTGTCCAGTTGTTCAGTGTATATTTGGCAAAACTTAGTGAGATGTCATTGGCAGGTTCTGGTTCAGTTTCCGTTTCATTGCCAAGATATTAAAATACCCAAATATATCTACATCAGTACTATCATGAAATGTACATCCGTTGACCGATAATTGAACGGAATGATACTTATTATTGTATGAGATAGTGAAGATAGCAGAAACGTATTTCGCTTGAAATTAATATGTAATTTCGGGAATTAGATATTTATAACAATATATTATCTCCTTGATTAACAACCAATCAGTGGATTTCAAATTTTGAAATTCAGCCAATAGAATCGGAATTACAGTGAAAATATAGCTTGTCGTTGTATTTTCACGGTGATGAACCTGTTTAGTTTTTGTTTACTCAAGTGAAAATGATTTAAATTATAAACGTCAAATTTATGTGTTTTGACTAGTTATATTTCTTAATCAATATGAGCAATCTTTAGGGACAAATGGACATTGGTATCATAGATGAAGCAGTGGAAATGAGTGTTCCGTCGAATACGGCCAGAAATAAAGAATCAATTACCAGGCAATTCAACAATTTTTGCACAAACAGGGGTTATATTGTCGTCCTAAATATAATTCGTGGTATGATTAATAACCTATAATTTTTTGGAATATCAATTCATTGGCAATCCCAATGCAAGAAAATACAACTCGTCCTGCGGACTCGTTGTATTTTCAGCTTTGGGATTGCAATTCATTAATATTCCAAAAAATTATCGGTAATAATCATACCACTTATTATATTACCCCTGAGAATAAATAATGTTTCATGAAATGATAATATGATTTTTAACAATTATTTTAGGAATAAATTTCCTTTTGAACACTGGTTGTATCGACTATAGAAATGATTCTATATATCTCGTACTAACTGCAGAGTACTGCATTGATTATTTCTTGAGAATTTCTATTAAGAGCATTCTGCTAAATGTGGTTATCGAATATAATTATTGACTTCAGTTCTTCACAAGACTGGACACTCATAAAAAATCAAACCAAAACATCTATTGACAACAACTTTTTCAAATTGTGCAAGTAAATTATTATAAATCTGTTTGCTTCTATAAATCAAATACTATTTGTACTGGAGTTAAGCTGTGTCCAAAGCTCGTTTCTGAAGAACGAATATACTTTGAAACTGAGCTTGGCTGCAATGACCCAGAGTGGATCCATACCCAAGTTGAGACTCGATAAACGAGTACTTTATGCCGTTAAGAAAGGCGACATTCCAAGTTCGCGGGATATTATATCAACAACATAGCAACCAGAGGACCAGGGCCATTATATGTGACTCAAATGTCAGATTATTGCCAGATATTTCTTTTGAGGCCTACTTCCAAATTATAGTTGAGAACTTGAAGGTTAGTTCTAGGTCCATCATGAAAGTGGCCGAATTAGTTTTTGGAACATCTAATGTCAGCACGTTAAACTCACACCACAAGTTTATTTTTCCTATATCGATAGGAAAATCTTGAACCAAAGCATCACGGTCTCAATTGTACCAGAGAATTGTGGTATCGTCAGCAAACAAAGTAAGATGTCCAGAAATATCTAGGTTAACCAAATGGTTGATGTAGAGCAGAAATGAAATAAAACACTGAGCCCTGGGGAATTATCACTTACACTTTTTCCCCTGTTTAGTGCAATCCATTGATTTTGACCACTAAGGTACAGTGTCCACCAAAATCTTGGAACAGCATGGGAAATTAACTTTTATGAGGAATGACATTTTCTGAGAAACTATTAATAAAAAAGTTTTCCATATGGTTCCAAGATTTTGGAATATAACAATAAATACTAAGACACAAGTACAGGCAAAAAACTTTATTAACAAATCTTAATAGGTTCCTATAACATTGCTATAAAAACTTAAGTTGTGATTATTCATTTTGTTTATTAATGAAATTAACAGTAAAATTTGAACAACCAGTGGACTGAATATTTGGGACCGAATTATGCTAGTTTATTGTTTCTTTTTGTGTTTGTTGCATATATGTTGATGATGTAGGTACTGGTTGAGGTGATATAGAACTGTATATTTTATTTGCAGTATCTGTCTTATTCTTTTCGGAATCATCAACGTACCTCTCAGACACAGTAGTTGATCGCCAACCGCCATGTCGTTTCAGTGCCGTTATATCCCCTCCAGCATCTACTAATAAATTTGCCGATGAGCGGCGAAAACAATGCCCTGTATATCAATTACAGTCGGGTAATTTTAAAAATGTAGCAATGTCTTTCCCCATTGATCCAAATTTATTAATGCCAATTCTTTGTGAATGATATTTTCCATTTTGAAATTTAAAGAATAATATCGTTTGCGATAGATCGGTAGGACGAAGATTTAAATATTTCTTAACTACGGTATAAAAGTTTCCCGTAACATTGAATTTTCTGGCAATTTTTGTCTTTGTATTTGGTAAACTGACCATAAAAATAGATTCATGATCTTCTGAATCTGTAATTTGCATAGAGTATAATTCTGCTGTACGATAAGCACCCATAATGCCCATTATTAAAGCAACCTAAAATAAATTATACCAAGATAAAAACGATTGAATTATTGTGAGATCGATCTACCTTTGTCGCCAGATCAGATCAGGAGCTTCATTTATGAAATTATTAAGTTGTTCTGGCGTAAATGTTTTTGCCTTTTTAGCTACATGTTTCTCTGATTGACGTTTGAGAAACGCACATAATTTTGATTAATTCTCTATATTGATTCCATTATTTATGTTGAGTGTGCTTCTTAGCATGGAGTAGAAAGTCCATAGAGACGATGCTTTATATTTAGTGCTAAGTTCAGTAAAATATGCCAAAAGTACATTTTCTGTAAACGATGACCTAACGTTCTTACTGCTACACCAATCTTGAAAATTTTTGTATACACCTTAATATTTGTTTTGGGATTTTTCAGGCAATGGTAATGGCATTGGTAACGTTAGCTATTTCTCTTATTTCTAGAGGTGTACATAATAATTCATCTTCACTATCTGAGTTCATCTTTTTCGGCACAAAATTCACAATAATAAGAATTCGGTATCAATTTGAAATCGTCAAAATTATTCAAGTGACACATGTGACATTACTCCCCATCCGGCTTGTGCTAGGACAGAAATACAGAGTACAGAGCCACGTTGATATTCGGTTCGTAAATACCTCCAAGAATTTCCGATTTATCAGCATGAATTATAGCAGTGAGTAATTGTAACTCACGCTGTTTGTTCATAGACACTATTAATTGCTCAAGAGCAGTTGAATAATTAATATATAACTTAATAGGAGTAGATAAAAATAAATATGTAAGTTGTGGAATGAAAGTTATTGGTTGATTGACATATTCGGGAAATAATCTGATCGAATATAACTTGACCGTCGTTTATCAAATCGAATACACTTTGGAATTTCCACTCAAACATTTTTGTTATATAAAGATCATCTCGTTAAATTTGAAGATTTATGTTCAAAGAATAAAACCCTTGAGCTTGAAAGCTCTCGGGTTTTATTGCTAAATCTTCAAACAAAATCGGTTTTGTTAAAATTGAAAAATTAATTCGCTGATAAACGAGGTCTTGTCATAGTACCCCCGATAAAACATATCTGAACTTCTTTCAACTTATACCATATCATTATTTCTCTGCGAATTCCGTATATGAGGTCCAACCCAAATCGAACAGTGAGGAGTTCATGACGATCAGAATTGGAGGATATCGATTGTGGAATACCTCAAGGTTCCATACTTGGGCCAAATCTCGTCTGTTGAAAATCCAAAGCACAAAACGAACAGAATATGTAAGGACACTCAACAAGTTTTGATCGTATCTTTGCGATATTAGCTTCCTCATCGGGGGTGGCAGGTTTATATAGACCTCTTTTTCATTGCCATATCTATAATACCAAAAATAATCACTTTGTAGTTCTGTCGCGTAATTTCTGATTCAAATAATCCACATTTAAACTGATCATGAGTGCCAAAACTAATTGTCGAAGTAAAACCACAGCTAGTTAATGAAATATCTCTCGAACATTTCCGAAATGTTCACCACAATTTCTCCTAGCTACAATCAAATTTACTGCCTTCTCCAAGTCAACAATCATCCTGCAGCCACCAGCGATATTCTGCGAAAATTGAATTATTAAACCCAAATTTGTTTCTGTTACGCGAATGAATATAAGGTTTCCTCTCTTGGAACAACAATAAAAGGAAGTGGTAGAAAATTAATGAAGTTCTGTGTGACGAATTCCCCCTGTTTATTATTTTACATTGAATTCAGTTCGCGAAATCACGTGGTAGGGCATGCAGGACTATTTCCATCGGTTGAATGGAGCGAGTGATTCAATTGAATATAAAGAGGATTTTTTTTTCACTTCCGTTGAACTTTCTGTTATGACGAACAGTTGCGTTTGAAGTGTTATAAAAGAGTTGACATTTAAGTTATTCCACGAACGCAGGGAAAGTTTGATGATTCAAAGTGGCAATGGCTCCATTTGCCGTTTATCCCTTTCAAGCTTTGTGGTATCACGATGATACCACCTTTCTAAAATTCATTGAGGATGCAGCGTAGTGGATTTAACGCGATACCCCATATTCTGTAGCTGTGCGGTGGTGCCATCTTCTGAAAAAAAATTACGACACGGCGATTCTGGCGCTTAGGAGGTCACAGTGCTCTGCCTTTTCACCGCTAGACTAAAACAGCAATATGGGTTTTGTTGAAAAAGCAGATCAACAGAAAATATTGAAAATGGTGGCATAGGATCGTATGGCACTTCCTGGATGTGGCTATAGTCAACTCTTTCATAATTTTTGCAGAAAGAACTGGACATGTGGGTATGGACTTGAAAAACTTTCGAATTGCCATTGTGAATGGGTTAGTAGGGGCAAGCGCTAACAAACTCAGAAGGGACAGGCCTAGTGCTGAACATGTTCCGGACAATTTCAAGAAAATCGTACCCTTGAAAAGAAGGTGGGACCAGGCGGCACACATGCCCATTCATGGGAATTCCCGCAGATGTGCGTTGTGTAGCTCGAAAGCAAGTCAACACAGAGCAAGGTGATCCTGTTCTAATTGTTTGGTGTGGCTATGCCTGACATAAAAATAACTGTTTTGTGAAGTTACATTCAAAACAATGATTTCTAACAAATATTGTTGAATATAGTTGAAATTTTTCCTCACAGTTGTCGAATATTGCCAAATAAATGTTTTATTCTTGAAGTTAGTTTACTTTGTATTCCCTGCTTGGTGGTACTCTGGTGAAACCGGCCCGTATCTTTTTTCAAAAACAAAGAAAAAAATTATATACATACTTTTCGTATTCCTTAAGCTACAGCAAGTTGATTTTTTTAGTAAAACCTAAAAAAGTACAATTTTGTTAAATCTGCCTTGAAAGGGTTATGCACCTCATTATCAAACCCTTAGCCATATTAGTCTGGTTCACAATTTCCATTTCGTCAAAAACCTAGTCTGAACCACCGATAATAATGATTTTGCCCTCATTTGATTCGACATGGCATCTTAAAAAAATGTTAAGAAGGAAAATTGCGGCCGACAGAAATTGCAAAAGTTATAAATGATAACGTAAAAGACAATACAATGGTTTGGATTTATTGGTTTCTGGTACCTATCTCAACCAATAGCAGCAGATTATTCTGGCCAATTATTCGGTTTCATACTTCTTTTTTACTTTTGAACTGTCAAAATTAAATAGGGTTAACTGCGTCGATTTCATTGGCCGGGTCATATGAAACGTTATAATGAATTATATTATCAACATGAATGAGAAGTTTTACCTTATTATCAATGGTTATTCACTTTTCAGATGAATGAAAAAAATTATCTCTCAAAATACAACCGCATCAAAAGATAAATAATGTAAAAAAAGAAATCAGTAGATGTTACTTTCAATTAGACCAATTATTTTCTCTTGTTATAACTGGAAGCTATATAACTTTATTTTTTTCTTTTATGTTCAACTGACACTATTCAAATAATTGTTATAATTAAATGCATTGTCGATGAAATTTTTGAAATTTTTTTGTTAATCTAGTCCTTGATGAAAATTAAGAATTTTGAGAAAAAAAGTGTTTCTTAAAAAAATTGTTTTTAAAAAAATATTGTTATATTGTTATATATGGGACCATTAAAAAAAACTGGAAAATTATTTTTTATTGCTTCTTTATTTGTTAATTGAACAAACAATTTGCTGTAACCAAATGAGTTTTTGCGAAATATTTTTATTAAACACCGAAAATTATTATGGAAACAGATACACGCCTTTTCTATGTAAATTTTTTTTTATATAAGTTTCAACATATTGTACTATTATTTCTGTTCTTCATTGTTATTGAAATAATTTATAAATTATTGAAGGTACGACAAGAACACTTCAAGTCTTCTTTATTCCCCATTAAGTGTTGTTAAATTGTTAAAATTGTTATTTTCGTCAACCGGCTGCACCCTGACGGGCACAACCCTCAGAAGTCTTTGAAAGACTTGTGCGAGCTAGGGAAGACGCATCCCTTACCTTCTGGCGTGTAATGCCATGAACGAGACCAATAACCATGCTGGGAATCGAACACAAGCCCCTGTTATTGCGATGCGAGCGCTCTACCATCACGACCACCAAGGCATCAACAAGCAATCTATCATTCCAAAGAGGAACAAATTCAAAATCTTGTGCCGGAGAGTTCCAACATAGTGAAATTAATACGAAGTTTCCTTCTCTCCTAGCGTTTCCACCAAGTGGAAAAATAGAGGCAAAAATCTGTCAGAATACAACTACATTCCTCGCTAATGCGGCGTCGGACATTAAACTACGTCTGACAGATATTTGTGAAAAGTTCTTACAAGAAGACCCAATTGCAAGTGCTTGCCATCTGGCAGGCACAGGACAATTATAATGTTGCCCTACCTACTCTGGCACTGATGAAAGGCAAAACTTCGAAACATGCATGTCTGCAAGTGGTCATTCCCAGCCAATGAAGGATAATCTTCAATTACGAAACAAGCACTTGCAATTGGGACTTCTTGGAAGAAAATGTTATATTGTATTCATTTCAGGATGTTGGAATTACGGAAAATAACAGTTAAAGACGTCAACTGACCATTTCCAGTAAAGTATCCAGACCGTTGATCATAATAAAGGCAGAATTGGGCATGACCCTAGGTGGTTTTTGTATTGTTTTGGATTCGTTTTATGTAATTCAGTGTGAATATTTATGAATCTTTGTTGAAGGCTTCCAAGTGGAGTGGAACGTACGCTGTTGGTTTTTTGAGTTGGGTATATTGGAGACCATGTTGGTCGGAAATTGAAATTTGAAGGTGGAAGGTCGTGTCCCAGTTAGTCTATCCAAAGCAGTGGAAAGTCGAGTTTTTTGATAGAGGACCAAGGTGAAAAATCTTCATCTCAAATCCGTTGGAATACTGTCATTTCCTAACACACCTTTGCCGTCCCAAGATTTATTATGAATTTGGGCGGGACTTAACATTTCATTTCATCTTCTTTAAATGCGTAGAATTGAATTTTTTTAAACTTGTCTTTGACTAATCAGGAATCTTTGAGTTATGACCATCCTTATAAGACTCTTCAGAGCCAGTCTAGTTTGGAACCATATTCCATCTAAATGGACCGCAACTAGGGTGATCTATATCTCTAAGGTGAGTCGGACTGACCCGCACCCAAAATCGCTGAGACCTATTAGTCTGACATCATTTCTGTTAAAAAGTAGGGAGAAAATACTGAATGGGCACATGAGGTGTGGTGTATTAACAAAGCACCCCCTCAATGTTCTCCAGTTTGCCTACCAGGCTGGCAATTCAACAGAACTTGCCCTCAACAACCTTGTCTCAGGTATATGCGACGCCCTGGAACACCTTGACATAGAAGGAACATTTAACAATGCACTATACCTCACTCCCTATATGAGCCACTGTCTCTAGAGGAATTGAACCGATACTATGTGATTGGGGGAAAGTCTCAGCTTCAAACCAGCCAGGGGCTGCCCTATGGGGGGTTTTCTTCCCTCTGCTTTGTTCACTGCTGGTGGATAATCTGCTGGCCATTCTCTCGCTATGGGAGGTTGATTTACAAGCATATGCTGACGATCTGGTCCTAATAATATGCGATAAATCCGAAAAGACGATCTTCTACGCCCTTCAGGATATATTGGACACCAAATAAAAGTGGTGTGAGAGGGGGAAAATGTCCATTAACCCTCACAAAATGGTCATAGTACCGTTAACCAGAAAAAGGAAGCTGGAACATTCAATACCTCCTTCCATCAATGGTGTAACAATTCCTTTTGCGAGTGAAGCAAAATATCTGGGAATAACTCTTGATAAAAAGCTGAACTGGAACTCGCATCTGGAAAAGACTATCCGAAAGGATAGCCTATCATTATGGACATGCCGCAGAATATGTGCATGTCACCAAAACTAGTATACTGGCTCTACAAGATCGTCATACTACCAATAATCACGTATGGCTCTGTAGTCTGGTGGAGCAAGAGCCAACAAAAAATGGCCTAGACTAAACTTAACGGACTACAGAGACAAGCGTGTCTGGCGATTACTGGGGTCATTCGCTCCACGCCAACGGCAGCAATGGAAGCCCTTCTCGGATTACTTCCTCTTCACATAGCTCTGGAGAGAGAGGCAAGATGGGCAACATACAGACTCCACCAAGCGACCATAAGTCTACCGCAGGCAGTGGTCATGAGAAGCAGCATCATGCTACCTCATACATCATGTCTAAAACTATCAACTTTCACACGCCCTACACTGTGATCTTTCCTGAAAGAGAAGACTGGGTTCGGAATGAAACTGACCTATGTAGGTAACGCTGGTTTACCGATGGTTCCAAAACTTTGGAGCCACTGGATGAACCCAGTAGTAAAACGCTCATTCAGGCAGAGGTATATGCCATTGGAATGTGTGCAAGAGAGCTAGAAAATCGACACCACATACGACACATAAGAAAAATGTTGTCAGATAGTCAAGCAGTACTGAAAGCGCTTGAATCCAACTAATTTGAACCCAGCAGTTTGGAACTGCAGAGAAACATTAAACCGACTAGCACAACGCAAAAACGTTAACCTAGTGTGGATACCAGGTCACACGGGCCTAGAAGGGAACGAAATAGCGGACGCACAGAACCGGTAATCGGTATAGCACATAGCACTGCCAAGAATGTTATAACATCCTGGGCAGACAATAAAAGACTTGAGCAATGGAGTAGTCTACCGGGCCTAGCCCATTCCATAGCATTTATTGCTTGAACAAGGAAAGAACGGGACTCTGACAAACTGCTAGAACTCAGTAGAGCACATCTCAGAGTAATAGTAGATTTGCTCAGAGGCCACTGCAAACTCAAACACCACACGCATAAAATCGGACTTGCACAAGATGCAGAGTGCCGTCTATGAATGAAGGAGGATGAAACGGATAAACACATCTTGTGCACATGCCCTACAGCGGCCAGAACCAGATTTTCAACATTTGGAGATACAACAGTCAGGCCAGAGAATCTGGTAAATTGTTCTCCCAACATATTTCCTAATTTCGTTAAGAGATTAGATATACTGGGGGAAATATAACCATAGGGTGAGCCGCAACAGGCCATTGAACTCACGTTCAAACCTAACCTTAATCTATGACCAAATACCATTATTGTAAGAGTGGTTTCTGTCCATAGAGTTTATTTTGGAACTGAAGTACTTTTCCGTAAGCCTGGAGAATTATATTTGGTGACCTAGACAATTCTTTTGAAGGCTGGTTCTAGTTGAAGAGTTGTTTTGGAGGCTGAAGATTCGACGATATTTTGGAAGCTGCAGATTTTAGGTTCCGCGGCACAAGAAAAAGTGTTGATTTGTCCCTAATATCGTGATACTGAATTTTTAGAATCCCTTATTTTAGGTACTCAGTTTCTGTCAGATGTCGTCTACAGATATTATATAATATGGCTATGGAAGCTATTTTTACTGCCTATTCGCTTCATTTCTGAAGTTTTGAATAAAAATGTACATTCTTGAAAAGTTTATTGCTCTCTTGAGAAGAAATGTCCGGTAAATAATCAATGAAACTTTTACCGTCTCTGATACTGTAATAACTTATTCACCTTATCGAAATGTACTCAGTATTCAGCCATTTACAGGACAGTAAACAATGGAGATATTTCCAGTTAGCATTGTTCATTCCAGCTATAACTGATACGAATAGAAAATCCACCCTCCTTCTGATTATTTCGTCTCTGTCTCCTTGGTGTCTAATTATAGTCTCGAATTCTGTTTATTGTCAAATCCGATCTTGTTTCAATCCATCTATGTGTATGTTGCCTCTGCCGAATTTAATTTCCATCAGAGCAGATTGTTAAATCCGTTATTTCTTATCTAATCGGATTCTCGCAGATTTTATTCGATCTTCTCTTGTTTGGAAGCTGATACTTTCCAGATCTTGTATTTCCCGTTAGACGCCTGGATTATCTTGTAGTATTTTGAGTTTCAAATATAAAAGTACAAAGAAGGAATGGTGTGTACTGGCAAATGTTATTTTCAGTTGTAATATCAGAAGAGAGTGAGAATAAAAAATCTGGAGAATTATTTTCTACTTTATCAAACTCTCGTGTGGTATTCTATAGATTATTTTTTGATGCCCTATTCTCTATACATATAAAAATTTTATTTCAAAAATTTACTTGAATCACTATAAACAGAATGAAGTTTAGAATTTGAAGTTCTCATCATGAAATATATAATTATTATGGATGTTTTGTCCTTGGCTGGAGGATTCTGTAACATTGTTTTGTTCTGTTGGATTGAAAGCTATTTTTCCTCCTACCCCTATAGAAAGTATACACTTTCCTCCCTCAAATCAAGGAGGAAAGTCATACTTTTCCTCCCCCTCATTTCAAGTGAGTTGTAAACGATGAAACTTGTGAATTCATTACATTCATATTGTTTCCATAATTTCTAGAACATCCTGTATATCCTGTTTTTTGGTAAAAATCAAACATTAATGTTACTTCAACGTAGTTCTTCAATACAAATTTTTACTTCAGGAATCTTAGATATACGTTTTTTGAGTTCAGAATAAGAAAAGCATAGTATGCTGTGGCTCACTGACAGTGAACACGGCGATTGACTTTTGAGGTGCAAAGTCGCTACATTCATTAAACTTAGTTGAATTTTTGAAAAATGGAGAGCGATTCAAGTGATTTTAAATTTCCAAATACACCACCTAATACTATGGAACAAGCCAACATAGCGTCATTAACCTTACTACCACAAAAATCTAAAGACAGGTATGAAAAACAATATGCATAATATAAGCAATGGGCTGAAGACAACAAGATACATAAATATTCAGAGAATGTTTTACTGGCATATTTTTCACTAGAAGGAAAATCATTAAAAGCTTCAACACTTTGGTCTAAATATTCAATGCTACGCACAATGATACAAATGAAGGACAATGTTGATATTAAATATACAAAGTTGATTGCATTTCTAAAACGTCAAAATGCCGGATACAAACCAAATAAAGCTACAATGATTGTTTTTTATTAATGAAGGTAAGAAATGAAATTCCAAGTAAATAATTTAATTTTTGATATAAAATATTCATAGGTAGTCCTTGTTATTGGAATTTCTGGAGCATGTCGATGTGATGAGCTTATTAAAATGACTATGGATGATATTGAAGATAAAGACAATCTTTTAGTCATAAATATCCCCACTTCAAAAACGTATAAACAACGAACTTTCGTTATCAATACTACAACAGGTAACGGCCCAAATTTTGTTCAAATCGTTAAAAAGTATATCTGTCTACGTCCTAAAACTGAGCATAAACGATTGTTGGTATGCTTTAAAGCAGGCAAATGTATGAATCAAGTGGTTGGCAAGAATAGTATATCCAAAATACCACAAAAAATTGCAGAATATCTCAATCTTCCAAATGCCAAACATTACACAGGGCACAGTTTCAGAAGAACTTCAGCAACTCTGTTAGTAAACGCTGGTGGGGACATTTTAGCTCTAAAACAGCATGGTGGTTGGAAATCATCCAATATCGCAGAAAGTTATGTAGAACAATCTTACACAAAAAAAAGAAAAATTTCTGATCAAATTATGGGAAATAATGTAGAACCTGAACTTGATCAAAATCAGCCAAGCACTTCTAGAAGTTACCACCATTACAATGTGCTAAGCGAAAATATTTCAAATACTAAAGCTCCTGTTCAAACTCTATCTTCTTCCAATGGTGTTCATATAAGTGCTGCTCAAAACTGCACATTCAATATTAACATAAATAATTCTAAAATATAGTTAAACAATACTATGTACTTAATTGTATAGCATATATTGATAAATTTGTTAAATAAATAATTCTTGTGTTTCTAATTATATTCGTTACCTATTTGTGTCGTAAAAAAATTTTCAAAAAAAAGGTGGGTAGGCGGAAAAATCATATGTATCACATGGGAGTAAAGTGCCTTTTCCTCCCTTGGATGTTTACTAACCTCCGCTTTGCGTCGGGAAGTGAACTACATCCTGCGGGAGGAAAAGTGGCACTTTCCTCCCTAGTAATACAAATAGTTATTTTTCTCTCTGTCCCTAGGTTATCAATTGAAACTGTTTCCAAATTGACACGTTACTCAAAATAGTACTCTTACATGCATTTTCGTTGATTTTCTTAAAATGTCATCGAATGATGATGTACTAAACCTTTTTCGAATAATTTTTCACTTTTCATGCAAACTGATGACAGGAGTCAGATCAAAAGTATCAGTTGTCACAATAAAAACAAAATACCGCAAAAAAATTCCCGCGGCAATATTCAAGGTAGAAAATTCCCACTATAATAATACTGTAATTGGCCTGAACGTACATGAATGCTTTGAATTGATGGTTTCGATTGATTGCAAGAATTGTCAAAAAATAATTAGATTAATTTGAATGGTTTATTTTGTGGATATTCATATTTGTAATTTGTGAGATTATCAAAAATTTACGATAACAATTCGTCTAGAATAGTAGTATATGTAGGTGAAATGGATGTTTCCGGGTTTTCATAAACTGGCAGGCTTATCGACTAGGCACCTCACAAACGTTTGATGAAGCGTTAAATGTGACCTGAAGAAACCAGATAATCATATATCATACTTTCAAAAGTAGCATTTCCTGCATTTTCCACTAGGGGCCGAATTTTGACCATTTCTAGCGACCTCCAGCAGCGGTTTGAAACATCATATGAATGAAGTCGATATACAGGGGGTTATATAAGTACGTGGCCAAACTTGAAGGGGGGATATAAACATAGCTCCAGTAATGCTTCGTTTTCAAGATATTGGGTGTCAAAATTGTCAAAAGAAATCGTCATTTTCGTATTACTATTATTATTATTGCATTATTTATCAAAAAAATTATAAAACTGGAATAGACTATTTGAATAACAGTAGCCCAGTTTCTGATGGTTTGGTAGTTGAAATATTTTATTGTGCTGTCCAAGGGTTTTATAAAAATGATCTAATCTTTTCTGAATATGTCAAGCCAATTCCGAGTCTATTGAAGATTTCGAAGGTTTTTTACGGCACCTCCACAATTTCGATCTTGAAGGATAATTTTTGAAGTGTTACCACTTTTTTATGCTAAACCTTGTATCTTGCAAATTTTTAGGGGTATACTCCTTATGAATTTTTTTTTTTTTTCGTTCATTCGACGGGAAATTCATAACTAATCATTCAAAATCGATTGGCGTTCGCAGAATTGCTCTAGCTTCAAACGTTCTCAAATCGAAAATTTCATCAAGATTTGAGAGGAGCCATTTCTCTAGAATTTTTTTTTTTTTCAAAGTCTTATTTGTGAAATGTAATCGTTCCTGAAATTTCACAAAGAATTTCAAATTTATCCGAGTCAATTAAATATTTCATAAATTTATTCCGGTTCCTCCACAATTTTGAAGGGAATTCTTGACGCTTTACCCTTTTTTTATGCTATTATTCCAAGTGAATTTTCTGATTTTGTAAAAATCGACCGACTTAAAATTCACAAAGTGAATTGATTCCATCATTCTGAATCGACTGGCGTTCTCTGTATTGCTCTATTTCTAACCGTTCTCCAGTTAAAAATATCATCTAGAGTTAAGAGGCGTAAATTTTTCCAAAAAAAAATTGTAATATATTTCTCATTCGTGAAGTTTTAATTTTTCTGAATATATACACCAAAATCTATTCCGAGCCAATTGAAGATTTCACAGGCTTTTTAACGGCACCTCCACAATTTCCATCTTTCAAGAGAATTCTTGACGTTTCATTCCTTTTTTATGCTATACCTTATATCTCAGCATAATCTGTATGAAATTTTGCGTATCTAGTGCGAATTTGAGGTGAATCTGATAACCATTTTTTTTTCATAATTTTTATTGGTCTATTACAATTTTCTGTATCTGTATTTTTTGGCGTTGGCAGAATTGCTTTTTCTCCAATCTTTCTTTAGTTGAAAAGTTCATCTACAGTTGAGAGGAGACATTTTTTGCTAAAAAATATAGTATACATGTTTTTGTAGTCTTATTCGTGAAATTTGATCTTTTTGAATATGGTCACCAAAAGTGAACTGAAAATCTTATAGTTTTTCAGTGACACTCGCACAATTCCATCTTTCATGAAAATTTTTGACGTTTGATTCCATTTCCATGCTAAACATTGTATCTGAGCAAATATAAATAATAAATTTTTGAAATGTCCTTGAAATTTTGCGAATCAATTGCAAATTTCAAGTGGATGTGATAATTTTCTATTTTCCATGATTTTTAGGGCTACCACTGAAAATTCACAACTAATCATTCTGAATCGATTGGCGTTCGCAGAATTGCTCTAGCTTCAACCATCTTCGAGTCAAAAAGTTCATCTAGAGTTGGGAGGGGTCATTTTCCTAATGAAATTCAATCTTTTCTGAATATGCGCAAGTTGATGAAAGATTTCAGTGTTTCACGACATTCCAACAATTTCCATTCTGCAAGAGAATTTCTGACGTTTCATTCCTTTTCTATGCTTAAAAAAATTATATATTTCTGGAATATTCATGAAATTTTTCGTATATTGTGCGAATTTTGAGTGGATTTGATGATTTTGTATTTTTCATTATTTTAGGGGTCTACCTCGAATCATTCGGAGTTCTTTTATTTTCGGACGACTTGCTGAAAATTCACGAAATAGACTAATTTCATCATTCCTAATCGATTGGCATTCGGATAATTGCTGTTCAACCGTTCTCGAGTTGGTGACGTCACACGTTTCCATGCCAATTATTCGATGTTTGTTGTAGTTTTTAGCTGTGTCCAGCTAAATTTCTAACCATTCGTAGGAGCCCTTCAAACTGAAATACTTGAAGATATTTTCATTGAGAGTACGTATAACCCTTTCTGCGATGGCTGCTTTCTTCACGGTATACATGCTGTTTGTTGTCTTTGATGTTGTACTTTTTTAGGAGAGCCTGGAAGCTGGGATTGTAGAATCAGTTCCGAAATCGGACTGCAGGAGCGCAGGATATCTTTGAAAAATTATATGTCACTCTTCGCTTCGGCGACGTCTCGACCAGTTTTGGCCTCCAGAGAAGTCACCAACAAGCACTTAAAAAAGGTATCAATGACCACAAAAATAGAGATGTAGTTCTCATCGCCAAGATGTTTCTCATGTTATGCTCACTTCTTCGGAAATTGTTCTTCGAGGCATACAGTCTGCAGAAATCCAAGAACACCAATTCTTACATACTTCTCTCCGTGGGACATTACAGGATTACCATTTTCGTTGGAGCAAGAACATGAAGTGAGATATTTTCAGCTGAAATACATTCAGAAAACTCGGTATACAATACTACTTACTTTTGTGTGACCAGCGAGACTTCCAAATTATGGATGTAGATTAGTTTTCGAGACTCGCACAACTCAACTATTGAATTAATTGTTGCGTTGATCTGAACTAGTGCAAACTTCGAAACCGAGCCAAGACCCACTTGTCAACTTTCCGAAAGGGACTGAATAACAAGGCGACCGATTGTTTCCACCAAGGCAAGGGGTCAAACGATACAACTTAATGCCGAGGGAATTGCAATTCTTTCTCTGTTGGACGCTTAAACGCTCTATTTGCTATTCAAACAATTCTTGCAACGCTCGTGACCCTCATTGATAATGTAGAGCGTTTTATTGTTGTGTTTTCCTTGTTCACTGCAATGGAATCCATTCAATCAACGATGTGTTGTTGCTTCTTAGGGGGTCACACTTATCGCTATATCGGAAAATAAAGAAACCACAGAAGCGCGGATAAAAATACCGGAAACACATGAAATATATCATATTATGTTGAAATATAAAAGTGGTAATATCAATAAATTCCAAGAAGTAAAACTTTACTATATTTGTATAACGTTAAAGCAGGTACTTGAAGAATGCATAGCCCATCATTATGTAGATGTAAAACTTCACCTAAAACCTATAAAAATATGCAGGGTAATTTACCACCATCTGCACACAATTCAATGGGGTACTGAAACGCACCTAGAAAATGCCAGAGCTATCCGCGATGATTGAACCAAGTTTTTGTACGTCAACCACAATCGATACGCCACTGCAGAAACGTGCATGTATGTCACCCGTCCTACTCGTCAGTCGTCAGTATGATTTGACAGTGAGTTTTGTGAATGGCTTGTTGAGTGCATCAGACAAGATCCTCAGTTTCCTCGCAATATATTGTGGACAGACGAGGCTGTATTCACCGGGGACTAAATTTTCAAATCGCACGACAGTAATGTTTGGGCATGTCTTTCGCTCATTTCCATCATAGTCTCGATTTTCCATCAACCTTTGGGCAGGCCTCTACAACAATGAGTTGATAGGGCCCTATCGTTTACCAACGGGGCTAACTGATGATGCTTATTTGGCCTTTTTGAGAGATCATCTGTTTGATATAACGAACCCATTTATAACCTTTGAAGTTAATGCGGTTGAATTTCGAATTAAAATTAGGTCAGACTCATCAACAGGTATGAGAGAATCAGTAGAAAAATTATCACGACATGAAACACTTTGCTGGATCTTGGTCTATACAGGGTGATTTACCACCACTTAAACAAAATTTGTTAATGTGCTCTCCCCACCAAAAGAAGTTGAACACCAAGAGGAATTACAAAAATAGAACAAAAAATTATTTTCTGATTTTCAGTTTGTGTTCCTGTCGGAGCATTGTCTCGGATCGGAATATTATGTCAATTTTATGTTTGTTTATGAAATAAACAAAAGGAAATAGTTATTAATTCCATTCACATTGAGGATGCATACCTTACTAGGACCGTAGATCTGGTGTTTCAACATGATTCTCCAGAGGGCAAACGTTTCATTTTGGGCCCTTTTAAGGATTTGATGATTTCTGTAAGGAAGCCACTTACTGCATTAGAAGTGCTTCATTGATCTATCAGAATTTTATGCTGAGGATTAGTGAAGGATCAACCTGTGATTTGCTCTTTTTCCTTTTTAGTTTTCCATTCTTGATCTGCTTCTCTGCTCCCAGATATTTGTTTCTACAAGTGGGAACGTTTTCACTTTTCTTGTTGCTTGGTTGTACAGATGGAGCTCGTATACCTTGCAGTTTATAGAAAATGGAGCTGCCTGCTCCACCACAATTATTGCCTGCTCGCTTGTACTTCGCAGTGCGAATGTGATTGAAATGGGCATGACTTCATCTTGGTCTATACTAGCAGTTAATGAAAGATATAATCATTACTTCTATTTTATTAAAATATATTTGGGATTTCAAGTCATTACAAGTCATTATAGTCGATTACCGTTTCAACCTATTGATTTTCATTCATACTAGTAGCGACATCTATGAAGGGATAGCTCAAGAATCACCTCAGTATTATACAAGGTTATTAACGGAATCGAGTTTTGGATATTGAATTGAGTTTGGTGATATTCCTCCATGTTCATAGTTTCAGAATATAATGAGTGAAATGGCGGCAGAATTAAGCAATACAAACAATAGGCGTATTTGCTCAGTGCCCCAATGCTTAATGCAACATCAATAGTACCAAGCACAAAGTATATTTACATAATTTTCCCATTGAAAACATAGAATTAGGCAAAAAGTGGCAATGACGTGACAATGACGTATATGAAAATGTTTGATTAACATATTTCAATTATCGACATCTTCAGCAATTTATTCAAATTTGAATGAGAATAAAATTAAACACTATGGTCTCTTATGGAATTTGTAGGCTGATCACCATTACCCGGTTTGCGCCTTCATTCTGAGCGCCATCTAGCGGAAACGCATTTCTCGAATTGACCCATCGATATATTCCTGTGAATCACTGTGAAGAGATTGATTTGTTCGGGATCCAACATATATAGTTCTTACGTTCACGTTAGAGGGACAGTTAAAATATTTGATGTCGATCTATAATGAGAAAAATGTAATTCCTTTATTCAAAGGTGAACGATGAAGAGATTGGAGATCTTCATGTTGACCTCTTGACCTGGTAGATTGTAGATTGTAGGAGGGTCGTGCAGTCCGTGCAGCCTTACAAGCACCTAGTAAAGTATTTTGTGCGTGTCCATTTATCTATTCAAGACACAGGATCAGTTCCCTGGGAGCTGCGTTCGTGATGTCATAGGGCATTATAGCTATTTAAGTGCGTTATATACATCTAGTAATGCTCGTGATAGTGGGTGATAGTGGGTGTTATGATTCATAATGCCCTCCATAACGCCCCGGACGTTATGGGTCTGTTAATAGCAACTGTTGCCAAGGTATTATAAAGCAGTAATGGACGAGTGAAAAATAAACAATTTCACGTTTGATTATATGTACTGACTCATAGCAGGAGCATCCAAGAATCCTTCCCTGCCTGAGGAAAAACATTTTCCTTTCAGTTCTGGTTCTTCCGCCATTCATTGTTGGGTTTAGATTAACAGTGGTGATTCTATAGTGGCGTATAGAGAGTTTATTACGAAGCTTACAAGAACTTGAAGGACCTACGTTGATGGCCATTCGACACATGCCGATAAATATAATAACTTCTAGTACTATTTGCTGGGGAACACAATCATTTCTAATATTTCTAGCTTAAATAGTGAAAGATTCGTTGAAATGTGACATTATTTTCATTCCTTTGGCACTATGAAAATCCAAACTGATATAATGTATCAACGTTTTTCGGAGCAGAATTTCAATCAGCATAAAAGGTCAGCATCAGCGACATTCATAAAAACGACTGAACAAACTGAATAATGAAATGCAATCTCTTTGTGTCAATCCCGACCCAAACCACAAACAAAAAACCGCTAATGAAAATTGGTACACACATCATCAAATTACCCCTGAGCATTGAGAAAAATTCTCCGAACACCACGCTGTATTTATTTCTGCTCGATATTTTGATTAGCTGATTTGATGGAGCAATGTAACGGAAGGTATACCTAGCCGAATTCGGCGAACACCGTTTTGACATACACCTAATATTTTGATTAGTTAATTTGATTGTATCAGGTGCTGAAAGGTGGTAAAATCCAAAACAAACAAAAACACACGACGGTCGTGTATCCATGGCCTACCACGTGACTCGCGACGTCCTCGATTCCCACGTGATTTGAGTTAATTATCGGTTGGCGACAGACGTGAAAATGAAACTGGGATGCTGATGCTGCAGGAAATAATCCTGCTGGGGTGGAATACCGGATGTGCTGCGGAACTTGTTAGAGAGGTCGATTTTATGTTGTATCATAGGAAAGTGTATTTGCCATATAGGTAGTAATGGATTTGTTGCTTCAGAAGTGGGATCAGATAACCTAATTAGCTCATTCAGTTTCATCCAAGATGAGAAGTCACTGTATACAAAAAGAAAACATTTTTCCAATTTCTTCTTTCATAATGAAACAAATTTCAAAAATCAACAAAAGTTCAGAAATGGAGTAGTTATCAGTTCTATGCATGATACCCAAATATTAAATTTCAATGAAAAGTAACTTGTGACATCTATAGTCACTAGTTTGAAACTTAATTTAAAACAAAGGAGAAAAATTAAAAAAAATTGTTGTTGGAAAAAATATTCTCACAAATGTTTTTTCAGTAAAACAAATTTAAAAAAATTTTGGATTGAAAAATATTCTCACAATTTTTTTTTCAATGAACAAAAATGAAAAAAAATTGGCGGGAACAATATATTCACATTTTTTTCAATCAAGGGAAAAAAAAACAAAAAAATTTGGCGGGAAATATATATTCACAATTTTTTATCACAATTCTTTATTTCGAAGAATAAAAAGTTAATAAAAAATTTTGGTAAAAAATATCATTCCATCCCAAAATTTTCCGTGTCAGTTAGAGGTAAAAAAAAATGCCGGGAAAATATAATCACAATTTTTTTTCAAACAATGAAAATAATTGAAAAAAAAATTGGCGGAAAAATATTTTCTCAATTACTTTTATTTGACAAGGTCGATTCAAGGTCCAAGTCAGGGTTAAGTCAAGGTCAAGGTGAAGTCAAGGTCAACTTAAAAAAATCTCGTTTCATCCCCAAGTTTTTTGAGATACAGAGAATTAAAAAAAAAAATTGGTGAGAAAAATATTTCCACAACTTTTTAATCCGGAGAAAAAAATTAATAAAAAAATTTGGTGAAAAAAAAAAATGTCAAAGTGAAGGTCAACTTTCAAAAATCTCGTTCAATTCCAAAATTTTTCGTGTCATGGGATGTACAAAAAAAAAATTGTGGGAAAAATATTTTCACAATGTTTTTCACGAATGAGAAAAAAAAATGTCGGAAAAATATTTTCACAATTTTTGTTAAAAAAATGGAGAGAAATAAATAAAATGCCGGGAAAAATATTTTCCCCATTATTTTCCAAACAATGAAGAAAAAAAATATTTAGGGGAATGATATTTTCACAATTTTTCATTTCGGATATGAGCAAAAAAAATCATTTTTCAAAAATATATTCACAATTCTTTTCAAAGAATGAAAAATAATAAAACAAAAGTTTTGTCAGAAAAATTACTTTGGCAATTTTTTTTAAACAATAAAAAATATTTTCACAATTTTTTTCAATGAAGAAAAAAAATTAAAAATTGTTGGGAAAAATATTTCAAATTATGGGGAAAAATTTTTCACATTTTTTTTTCAAACAAAAAAAAATTAAAATAAACTTTTGCGGGAATAATATTTTCAGGATTTTTTATTTCGGAGAAAAAAAAATTGATTTTTCAAAAATATACCCAATACTTTTGGTACAAGAAGTGCAAATACAATATTTTCTATCATTCAGAAATCTAGTGCAATCCAGATATTTGACGAGTTTGATGTTGATGGCTTTTTCCTGTAAGTTCTACTCTTTCAAACTGATGAATCCTGTTAGCTCTAGAAGAAAAAGAGTGGATGGCCAATGAACTTGTCATAAAGTTTCACGGCATCTATCCAAGAGACATCAATACACATTTAGTGCCAAATTAATATAAATCCATGATACGTTTCATCCGAGTTTAATCATAACGCATGATATTTACGATCAGACCATTACATCTCGATATCCTATATTTCATTTTCAGATGATACGGAGGGTGGCCAACAATGAGGCTTGTCAGCAGGTTTTGCTCGATTCATAATATTTCGTGTTTTTCATGTGAGACGGGATATAAATTGGTTTTTCTTCAATCGTTTTCCGAAACAAAGCATAAACATTTCCGAACATCATAAAAGTTGGATGATTTGTGAGACAGGTATCGAACGAATTCATATTTTCTCAAATAACATCTTTTGATTCCCCCTTTCAAAGTTCAGTTTTCACATAGTTTGTCTGAAATTAACGAAGAAAGTAGAAACTGCCAGGGTAAATTATATGAAAATATAAAGGTGGATCCAGTTCTAGGAATACCCGTCCAAATGTAATTTTGGAAAAATATCCGCAGCAACTATTCCCAGCAGAAAAAAATTAGATGAATGGCTCACTTCCAACGAAGAAGCCGAAGCTGGAATATATGGGGCTGGAAGGAGAATCAGAATCCCAATCAGCCTAGGAGAACCCCAAACAGAGGTAGGCCATAGAATACTATGTTGAAGACAGAATTCTGTAAATAATGTCGTTGCCATTTACTACGATAACAAAGTGGTTATGGAAGCAATGTGATTCAAAGTTCCGTGAGTAGTTTAGTTGTTTTAAGCCAAATATTTGTCGCATACTCACTTGATATTTCGTGGGAATCTGTATAGTGAAGTGTATTTCGACTTATTCTATTTCTAGCACTGAATGCGAGGAAAAAACTTTGGAACACATTTGCATTCGGTCATTTCCAACAATTTTGTGAAAATTCTCAAAATTCCGTCTTTAATCTAATTGGTACTCCAAATCTCGAGAACGTATTGTCCATCATTGATTCTTCTGCTATGGATACGACAAAGATGTATCTGTTGTCATCATTTGTTCCAGGAATTAGTTCAGATATATCAATTGAATGGATTACTAACACTGCATTTCTTCATTTTACATCTGGATCATGTCCACTCCACCTCCAATATTCGGGCATCTTCTACATCGCTTTGAACCCAACAGAATCTCTTCTCCATTTCGTACAAAGTCTTATATGTCCTTCGGATATTACCCCGTGAAATCAAAATCAATTGAGTAATTTCCATCTCTTCAACTTCCCATCGCTCAAGCACATAACATGCATCGAAAGTATATAGCGTATAAATCATCACGAGCATGTTGGTGCTCTTTTCTCACAATAGACTCCACAATCCAGGATGATAATGAGAATTCTAAACGTTTATTCAACTTTCAGATATAGAATAGATAACAATAGTACTGATAACTTTCATGGAATATTCTACGTGGGGCAGACTTGGTTAGGTTAGGTTTAAAATGAGCAGGTCTGCTCGGCCCTCCACTGCGACCAATAAGGGACTATTGCAGGTCATCTCTGCTGGAGCCAAACAGTGTTTTTGGAAAATTCTTTGGGGAATGTATGAATGCCTTGGAATGCGCAAACCCTACCAGGATTGGAACTTTAATACTCCGTTAATATTGATGCTACGAATTCGGTTAAATGGGCAAACTAGTAGCATTTTGAATAGCCTTTTCGATACCTAAAACAAAAAAAATTTACAGTCGCGTTTTTAGAATATTTCATAAAATGATATTTCTTTCAATGGAACACCCTATATTTTTTCATGCATTTCGATTCGTCATAACATTCATAACAACAAATCTCATTTGGCTTTTTGTCGTAAAGGTGAAAATAAGACAGTTTTTTCAATAGGAAACATTTATAACAAACGGATTTGATAAAGCGCTATAAAGTATCGAGTAAATGTTGAACAACACCGCCTTCTTGTTGAACACATATTTGGGCCCTTCTGTTGATACTGCGTGTGGCACTCAACACAGTTCGGCCATCAATTCTATTTATTGAAGTTTCATTTTTCACTTCATCTACATTCTTATGTTTCATTTTGTACACCTTATTTTTCATAAATCCCCAAAAATAAAAATCTAGAGGTATCATGTCTGGTGAACAGGGGGGCCACTAAACAGGACCATTTGTAGCAATCCATCTGTTTCCCAAACAGCCTCGCGGCATTCTTTTTATGCCACTGACATTATGTGCTGGTGCTTCATCCTGCTGAAAATAGATCATCTGACGAGCCTCCAGATCAAGATCATCGAAAAACTCTTCCAACACTCTTGTTAATGAATTAATGTAACGAGGTCCATTCAAAGAACCATGATAAAAAAATGGAACGATAATTCTGCCTCTAAATAGACCACACCAAACATTAATACTAAATCGTCTTTGCGGATTGTGAGGATGGACTGGAAATAGATTCTTCTTCTTCTGTATTATTTTTTGGTTTTCTGGCTCCTCGCGGTGCCAATTTCACCAGATCAGGTATACGCAGACTGCGCCAGTATGCGGTATGCTTCTAATTGTATTTGTAGTAAGGGAAGGATCTGTTAAGGAGAAATGTTGGGGTTTAGTAAGAATGGTAATTGGTTGTTATTACATCAAAAGGTAATTGGGAAAGTGCCAAAATCATGCAGGATACTACGAAGAATAGGACGTGAAATAGAACCCCTAACAACAGGAATTCCCATGACGCAGTAGATTATAATTTAAAATTACTTCTTTCAAGAAAGAAATAGATTATGTCTACTCCAATAATGAAAATTCTTTCTATTATATATCCCATGATTTGAAAAATCAGCCTCGTCGTTCCATATAATATTTCTATAGAAGTTTGGATCTTGTCTGCATTTATTCATAATCCACCGACAAAACCCCTATCGTGTCTCAGGATCACCAGGTTCTAGTGTTTGCAATGGTCTAAACTTATAAGGAGAAATCTAATGTTCCTTCAGAATTCGTTGAATACCAGACAGTGGAACAGCTATTTCTCTAGATAAATCTCCAATGGAATTATTTTTATATGCCTCAAACTAGGATGAAACGTCAATTTCTGTATCTTCAGATATTACAAAACTTTTTTCAGTTCTCTTCTCAAAAACTTTTTCATTATTCCTGAATCGACGATGAAGCACACCAAAAAAACGCTGATTAGGAAATTCACGATCGGGGAATGAATTGCTGTAGTGTTGGAGTGCTCTTACGATATTTTTCTGTCAAAAGAAATAGGAATCTTGATGGGAAAACAGTTGTTGACAGTTACAATAATTTATGACATTGTCATGGTATACTTGAGAATATTTGACAAATAGTATTTCAACAAAGTTTCAAGGCAACTTAATTGCTTATAATAATTATGTCAAACACATTTTTTTCAACCTCATTCACATGACCCCCAGTATTTTCTGTTCTGTACAAAAACGGCTTCAAAGTTATCATTACAGCAGAAATATTTTCATTCACAAAATAAATGCGGCTAGCGGAATGGCTTTAACATGGAAATTATCGTTTTGTACATTAATACCAAATAGCTTAGTGGTGTCAATTGAGTGGTGCGACGTGATGATCACGAGTTTTACGAGTTCACATCCCAGCGCAATTGTTTTTACTGTCTTATTTTGCTATTAGTAACAAAATATTGTTATTCCTATAAGTGACAAAATTGGGTGTTTGGGCAATCATGAGGTTTCATTCGCCAGAACAAATGAATTTTTTGTACTAGTGAAATAAATAAATATTTCCACATAAGTCGCTCATTTTCTACTTTAGGAAGAATGGTGATATGAGCTTTATTGATGAGAATATTACTACGAATCGAAATGCATGAAAAAATGTAGGGTGTTCCATTAAAATAAAAATCATTTAAATTTTTATTTGTATTCGGCATAGAGAAGGCCATTAAAAATGCTAGTAGTTTGATCATTTAACCCTTTATAGCAACTGCAATTGTCTTCATTAAGAAAATTTCAATCTACCACTTCCGTTTGCTGGAATAACATAACGTAACACGTTTGTCAGCATTTCGTTTAGGTATAGTTTCTTGATTTGTTATGCATACTTTCTCAATGGGACTTGGTGGCGTGTGGGTTAAGCGCTCTCTCCGTAGGTGCATGGGTTCGATCCTCAGTACGGTCACTGGTCTCATGCATGGCATCACATGTGAAAATTGGTGAGACCAACGTCTTCCCTGAGCTCGCTTCTTAGGGTTGCTCGTAAGGGTGCAGCTGGTTAACAACAGTTTCGTATTAAAAATAACAATTCAACATTTTTTTTAACAACAATTGCAACAATTGTAGTGGGCTATAATTATACAATTACTTTCTAAACTTGCACGAAAACTACATGAAACTGTAGCTGGTGTTATCGATTTTATGGTACGAAACTTCTTGAAATGAACTTGCTGGGGATGAAACTTGCCCTATGAGTGGGACAAAGGGTCCCTTTGCTTAACCTAGTCTGGATACCAGGTCACACAAGCCTAGAAGAAAACGAAATAGCGGACGCCCTAGCAAAAGGGGGGGCCGAACCGGTAATCGGTATAGCACATAGCACTGCCAAGAATGTCATAACATCCTGGGCTGACAACAAAAGACTCGAGTACTGGCGTAGTCTACCGGGCCTAGCCCATTCCAGAGCATTTATTGCTTGCACAAGGAAAAAACAGGACTCTGACAAGCTGCTAGAACTCAGTAGAGCACATCTCAGAGTTATAGTAGGTTTGCTCACTGCAAACTCAAACACCACATGCATAAAATCGGACTTGCACAAGATGCAGAGTGCCGCCTATGCATGGAGGAGGATGAAACGGCTAAGCACATTTTATGTACATGCCCCACAGCGGCCAGAACCAGATTTTCAACATTTGACAATACAACAGTAAGGCCAGAGAACCTGGTAAATTGTTCTCCCAACGTACTCCTCAATTTCGTTAAGAGATTGGATATACTGGGAGAAATATAACCATAGGGTGAGCCACAATAGGCCATTGGCCGCAGTGGATGGCCTGATATGGTCCCACTCACGTTCAAACCTAACCTACCTAACCCTTTGCTTGAGAACAAAAATATGTTCGCTATCAATACCTCGCGAAGTCATTAGTAGCGTCGAGACAAACCTATTCGAAAATTTTCAAGAGAATGCATGCTTGTATGGTATGTTCGTTTAATTCGTGAAACGAACGGAACCGCCTTGTAAATATTTTATATCCGATAGTAAAAACGAAGATAGAGATATTTATGCAAATCAGCAATGAAAGCATCAACCCTATATGAATGAAGTATGTCATAAAAATTGAAAATCGCGGAAAATGCAGAAGAACTCGACATTTCATATTACGTTATGCTAATACAGAGACATTACAAATAGCTTATGGCGTATGATTTATGAATTATAAATCAGACAATAAACTCTGGGACCATAGAGCTCCGCAAGGAAGCTAAAGCTTCCCAGATAGGGGTGATAGAGAGATAATTTGTAATATACTTCAACTTGAATCAATTGCAAATAGTTATTTATGCAACGAGTGCAAAAAGTAAGTGTTTACTGCACTCGACGTGAAATTGTCAACACGTCAAGTGCAATAAACATTTGTTGCACGAGTTGCATACATTTTTTCATGTTCATGCAAAAGCAAAATATTATTTATTTAGCTGCGGCTCTAGGTGAAGGAAAATGTAATACGCAATTTAAATAAATAATTATTTCTATCGATTTCATCACCATCATCTAGTTTTCCATTAATATTACTCATTTTAAAACTTTCAGTTCTGTAATTGTCAGAATTAAATTTTGACTGATGTTTATATAACCACAGTTGCATTATAAAAATCAAAATTATAGTAGCCATGAGCGCGTATGATATCAAGAGGTGTGGTCATAGTACAGACAGTTTGCTGTATGCAGGTAGACGGTTTAGAACATAGCGGATCGGTATTGATTATAGAGTTTTGCTTTTTGCATGAATGTAGAAAAAATAATTTCTATGAAAAATTTTCTTCAATTTACTACTATTTCGAAACGGACTGAAATAATTAAATAAGTTAATATTTGGAAATAGAAACCATAATAAAAAACATGCAGTTCTTATCGAAACTAATAGCTTCTTTTCGATTGTGACACATGCTAGACTGAACACTGAACTCCCAAAAGCTGAAAGAGGAACAAATTATACACAAGAAGAACTGGAAGAAAGAAAAAATCTTCACAATCACCTGAAAGAAGCTAGGAAAAAAATATTCAGCATTCATAAAAAAATAATGATTGGTCAAGAGGAAAAGAAGAATTTGAAGACGGGTTACCGAGGAAAAAAAATCCAGAGAGAAATTTTGAGAAGAAAATAAAAATAACACTGAGTAAAGGACAAGTACATGAACAAGAATTTTAGAGAGCAGTCAGTAAAAACCAACATTAGAAGCAGAAATCCAAGTAAAGTTCCAATAAGTAAGCAGAATATACAAGCAAAAATACATACCTGATGACAAAAATAGAATCCACAAAGAAGTAAAAGTAGGAATTGAAAATCTTGTATCAAGGCATTTATAGTATTTCACAACACTTTGGCTCCAGGTTGCACGAGTTTGCAAGCAGAGCAGTATAGCTGAGAAAATATTTTACAGTATGTGAAACATTTTTCAACGTGTTTCATAAACAATTTTTTCATTTAAATTTGAAAATCAAAGCGGCGATATTAGTATTTACTGTAACCTCATTTTTTATAAAGGTGCCATCTATCGGACATCGTTAGAATTTATAAAATGGACTCAATTTCAGTAGTAGATAAGTTAGATCATAGAGGGCAGGTAGTTTATTTAAAAAAACCTCATAAAGGATAGCAGATGATATGTTCATTTTTAATCAGGAAGCTTTTCATTATTTTTCAATTATAAACAAAAATAAAAGTTCAATACTAAAAAAAAATTATTCATATTTTTATTTGCATACAAAGTTTTCAGCATTAAAATTTATAAAAAAATTTACTCTTTATTTTTGAATGTTTCTTAAATTGCATATTTTCGAATTATATACAGGACAGTCCATGATCCAGAATCCAACTGAGACCAGGAGTTTTTCATGTTTCACCAGCTGATCTGGAAAAGGAAGGAAATATAAATAAGAAAAGATAAAACAGGTAAAATAAAGGTTTGAGCTAGGGCATTGTAAAGAAGTCATTATGTCGAAGAAGTTCATTCTATATATTCTATACGATAAATTAAATTTACTGCACCCACACAACGTGAACACTATACATAAAATAAAAACAAACATAATTTACAAACAATGACATCACAACAATATATAGTTTACCGAAACTTCGTAAATAATGGGTAAACTGATGTGAAATATGATTTCGAGCAATATTTCCAGAAAAAATTCAGTAATTTTCCCTATTAACCCAATTGTTGTGCAATCTTTTAATGGGCACTGTATGTATACTTGAAATTACTTCTGAAATAGTCAACAGCTTCATGTATTTGTTGTATGTATACTTTTGCACGGAAAACAGACCATTTTATCTCAGTTTGATATTCAAATGAATGGCGTCTTTTTCCCACCGAAAGGTCACAGACCCCATCGGGGAAACTCCAAGCGAACACAATAATTATTCAGAATCCATTATGCCCGCGAGGAAATCTAATTACAATTTCTCTAGATTCACCTCAAATGCAGTATTTCCAGTGAATTGAAATTCCGACGAAAACAAGTGCTTTTTGTTCGGAAGAACAGAAAGTATAAATTCAGTTACCCAGTCAACAGAAACGTTTTGCATCTAAAAGAGAGCAAAAGTTACTCCGGCTTGCTTTGGAAGCGAGTCACGAATTCGCAATAGAAGTAAATATTATTTAATTGACGGAATAACTTTTGGATTTCCCCATCAAGTTATGGAATGAAGGCTAGAACATGACAGGGGTGAGGTCTTGGACTTTGGAAATTAATAATTGAAATGGATAAAAATGTATTGATGACTAGAGTACATTTTGTCAAATTTGTGAGAGTTGAAAATACATACTTGAAGTAGCATAGACAACAGCTATCAGAAAAATCTCCAGGATACTACCCCCTTACAGTCCTCTCCATAATCCTCCTAATCTGCTCTATCAGCTGACCAATGTAATGTCCATACAGGATCGTCTACATCACTTTCCAGCTAGTTTCCACAAAAACAAGATAATATAGAGACAATCAGCGAATTTACCATAAGAAGAAACCCGAACGTGCAACAAAGACATCGCTATCCAGAAGAAACCTCGCTGAAATTTTTTTTTATACTTTATAACCATTGAGATTTCAAATTCCTACTCTTATATGTGAATATGGATAATTAAATTTTTTTCCAAATACGATAAGTTATTATACAGTGCGGCTTTTAATAGTCTCTCCCTTGTTAACTTTTAAACAGTTTGACGTACAAACTTAAAAAAAAACGTTCGGAAGGTATAACCATATAAAAACATTGCAGTTGCTTCATAGATGGCGCGAGGGGGCACATCAACTTAAAAATATTAAAAATCATTGAGGTCAAGTGTCACGGAATTTGAAAAAATATTGGTGGTTCAAAAGAGAATTGAATTATCTTTCCAATGATGTGACACATGACGCCCCATGCCATTTAAATTGTTTTAATGATGTGCTCCCCATCTAGCCATGAGTTGAAAACTTTTGCTAGATGGTGGTGGGTGCATTAAACAATCTTCCATCAATAGTGATTCGGCTTGTCAGGGCCTGGCAAAGTTATTCGAGCCATTGAGGGCCCGTCGAATTTCTTCCGGAGTTATCAGATTGCGCAGTTCATTCTATTCAGGCTGACGAAGCCTTCTGCAGAAAGCTTCGAACTGCGCTAGTGCTGGAGTATCAACATTGAGTGGTTGTGGAAATTCGTAAATGTCCTTCCAGAAGGTTTCCACTACTCTTGGAATAGGCGAGAAGGTTTATCGCGGAATTTCATGTTTTCTGCGATGCTTCTCGTCTGCCTTACATTTTGTAGCCACCAGTATTTGTATACTATCAAGACAGTGCTGTTTGATGATAAACAGCACGCCTCAATTTTAATATGTGGTGAGCTCGTCTTGAATTTGCGACAATTTGCCGCACTGCAGGTGTGAAGGGCCTATTGGCCACCACGTAGTCCGCCAGACACTGGATTCGAGACGCGTGTTGTCTCGCCGACTTGTTCTTAGCTTCCATCTTGTGAATGTGTCGCTCCTGTTTCCCAATCAGAGGGATGGTTTATCTTCTCTCCGCTTGGGACAGGGTCTGAACGGTGTCATACATGACAGAGTTCATTTGGTAGATATCAGTCTCTTACGAAAGGACATTGTCAACTTCTGCATCCACCCGTGCCAGTTGTTGAAACTTCAGGGGCTTGGTGTGATCAATCAATCAATCAATCAAAATATACTTTTCAGTTGGAAGAATCGGGTTCTGAAAGAAAAAGATAAAAATATGTTACAAGTAAATCTCTCAGATATGGTGTATAATAAACATTTGGTATATTGAAACGATACAAACAGTCGATAAATAAACGTTGAATATGAACAATATAAAACAAGTGAGTACATAATATGGAGTATTTAGTTTCCACATTCATTAATATGTTCTTCAAGGGTTATGAAATAATTCCCTAGTCAGGAGGTTTGAGCTGGTCTGAAGGTTTCATAAAAATGATTGCTGTTCCAAAAGGATTTTTGTATCTCTTTTGAATTGCCTCATACATAATTTATTCTTGAAGATTGTGGGCAGATGATTGTTCATTTTGATGCCGTTATAAATTATTGAATCTCTCACAATATTATTAGTTGTTCTAGGTGATCTTGCTTTGGTGTGTTATAATGAAACTCATGGGTTTCAAGGAGATTTTTACTATTGTTTGATGAAGCGCCCTGTGAGTTCTAATGCCTTCCGTTATACAGCAAGACCGATACGTGGCATATCTGCCACTTCCTCCATTTCGTCAACCGGCTGAGGAGGAGCTCTGACATAGCCTCGACCCCGAAGATGAGATACATAATCCCTCAGGTTTTGGGCGGAAAAAGCGGCATACTCTGAATGTATCTCACATCACAGAGCATGCATTCTTGTCATGTATCATCTCCGGGAGAGATTACTGCTCTCATACCAATGCAGAAGACAGTCCATTAATTTCATCCGTCCTCTCGAAGCGTCCGTTGTTATATGGCAATTCATCGTTCTGGATCCCACCACCTTGCTTTTGACTACTATTCTGAGGGGATCGGATGCTCCTCTGTTCGGAACCGAGTAATAGGGTACATCAGGGGGTTAGCCTAGTATACCCACGCCCGACATCAGAAGGAATTAGCATTTCCTCCAGGGTGTGCCTAGTCTGCCGGTCCGGTTTTGCAGCTCAGAAAATTGGTGTCACAACTCACTTAGTCCTTGGATGGTAGTTGCCTCCCTGCTTATTATTATTATTATTCTTGTTTTATATCACCACAGAGCTCTACTTTAATAATATACTGCACTATTTTTTTTCAATTCGCAGTAGTTCTGCGATATATTTTACAGCTACTGAAAGGAAAAAATTTATTCCAACCTACGACTTGGATTTTTATAAAAACTCCACTTATGCTCGTTAGAAAGCAGAATCGCAACTTTCTGTTACGAGTGGATACTTACGAATCTCCAAAATTGAAAGATGAGTAGAATTAAAACCCGCTCTTTTTCGTCATTATTCACGACTCGATAAGCATCATGAGCCCTATCCTCTCCATAACGACGAAATTCAATGGAAGAGAAGTTATGAAAACATCTCCATAAGAGGAGGGTCTCTCCAAATACACTCTATTCAAGACAGTTTATACAAAACGCTATGACATTTTTCCTGTGTACACACTAATGCTGCCCATTTTGTCGGCGACAGTTACAAATTATTCTTTTTAAATACGGACCGCGTAACCTTTGAGGGCTTTTCACTCTACATCTCTCTCGCTGTGATATAACAGTATGTTCGGTTGAAGTGCATTTCTCGACCATTCTTCGTACGGCAATATGTTTTCAGGAATGATGTGACGCGTTACAGGGTTGGAGAGGAAGTTTTTGTCACTTGTGAATTGAGTATTAACAATAAGCCTGAGCTCATTGAACTGCGCTATTCGATGAATCCGGAAGAAGTTTGAGCTCTCGAAGGATTGAACAACTTTGCTGCTCCATGCTCTAATGGACTGAAAAGGGCACACACATATTGTCAGACCAAAATAAATCAAATGAAGAAACTGGTAGACTTCCCCCCATCAAATTGTTTCTTGATAAGAAAATTAATTGAAAAAATCCATACTTCTCCCTACTGTAGGAACTGAAACTCCACCATATTGAACCGTTTCTCATCAGACTCGATAACAGCCTAATGAAAAATATTGACAGTACATTCCTGAATTTTCATTTCGGCATATATTTAAATGATTCGAATTGTATTATATGGAGAAGGCAGCAGAAACGTATTCTGTCAGACTGAGCCTTGTGCAGTGTTGCCCGTGCAATTTAAAAGCATATTACGGAATTGTTCATTTTCAATGAAATTAACTGTTACTTAGATATTTATGTGAATCGTGAATGTGCCATAGAATCATTGTGCCATAGAATCATAATGTCGTGAATTGGGGTTGTTCACGACTAACTTCTGCTCCTTTAAAGATTTGAAACACTTTGGAAACAATATAGAAAACAACATCCATTCATCTATTTACAATTGAAAATAACAAAATAATTATTCTGAATTTCATTACGATGGAAATAATTTAATAAATCCCTCGTTTTGATAAAGTAATCAGAAAAGAGCTATACTTACAATCATAACGGGGATATAATTTTTCAAACCATTTTTTAAAAATAATCAATTTATGTACTTATCAACTCCCCCATTGCCCTACTAGCTCTGGGCATGATCGAATTATCAGCTTTCTTTTAAACTCTTGTTTATCGTTTAGAAAACGTACGAATCGTGATTAAGGACAAGTTCTGCTTCAAGACGTAATGGTCTACATAATAAGGAATAATTTAATATACGGTGTGTCCGAAACATTCTTGACAATAATATGGCCTTCAAAGGAACAAAGAGTATCAATTTTGAAGAAAGCATTTCAATTGGAATATATTTTTTCTACAACTTAGCGAAAGTATCATGTTTGCGCTTCTAAAAGGAAGCGCAAACATGCAAGCGTGTTTTTAATTCCCCATTTCAACAGCTAGAATCTCTTGCTTATTACTTGTTTTTCATAAATCTCGTTTGAGTCACTGGATACTTGAAATTCCTAAGAAGATATGAACAAGAACTGAAAAAATGCACTAGTATTTTCGAACATATTCGTAATTCTTCTACATTTTCATTTCAACTTCAGGTTCAGCTTACTCGCTTTTACTTTCAGTTGAATTTTATCTTTGTGTCGATCAAGTGTGGGATGCTAATTTCGACTCTCTGATGATTATTTTTTTCGTGTCTCCTCCAATTGTAAAAAATCGATTTTGGTACCGCAAGCATGCAAGAATAAATTAGGTACACTGTGCCACTTTCATAAAGAGTGTTTCCTGTGATTTTATTGAAAGAAATATTCTATAACGAACAATAATGTCACTTACATTGAAATGGTCCTCAGAACAGTATTTCATAGTTTATGAAACTTCAAGCCCTGCTTCCTGAAACCAAGATTTTCGCATTGGTTGAAATTTATGAAATTTCAGTAAAGATAGATCTGTTGACTATGTTATTCTTCTTTTCTCATAATACTACCACCTACACGCTTTCGACGATGTTATCAATACATAAATCAGAAACAAAAGCCCTTAAAGTTCAAAACCCAACAGTTGAAAAATAAATTTGAATAGTTTCCGCACCGATTTGAAAAAGTAACGAATAAAACCCAAAATTATCTTGTTCAAACTTGCATTTTGTGTAATAACTCAAATTGGGGAGAATTTCCTTGGATTTAACAGTACCTTTCTTTATTCTGAGTTTCCAAAATGGAATTATAATGAAATCATTACTAAAGACGAACAGCATAATACTTCATTCGATGTGAATAATACTATAATTATTGATCATTATCAGACTACAAACTCATTACATCCAAACTCATTAAACGCCTGCAGTATTTTGAACTCAACCTCTCATCGGATTCCATTGCATGTATTCATAATAGGCGAGGAAACTACATAAGCAGAAGAGACACTCAAGCATGTGATTTCCACACATGTCTTGGATTTAGAACCATGAGACCAGACCAATAAGAAGATCTCAGATGGTGGTGACAAGTGAGAAAATGAGATGATCCGGAAAATCTTTTGAACCATTCAAGTTACCAGGGGCTAGTGGCATATTGCCGAAACTCCTTCAGGAAATGCTGGTGACCATCATACCCATAATGAGAAAAATTCCTCGATCATGTCGGGCCCTAGGGTGCATAGCACTTGCCTAGAAATCAGTCAGAATCGTCTTCATAACTGTGCCTGGACACTCTCAAGCCAAAGCACATTGTTCTATTAACTCAACATCCTTTGTCATGAAGACGGATGGACATTGCGCCTTCCAAACCGGGAAATCAACCAAAACAGAATAATGGATGTGATGGATAGTGGACGATCCGTAACTAGAGTTTTTATGTGAAAAATCAGCATGTCTTGGCGTCAATACAGCCTTGACGCAGCGAGTGGTAGAAGCCGAATGGTGTGGAAGTTCTGTAGCTGCTAGGGTAACAAGGACATGTCTTTGTAAAGGAGTATCACTACTGCAGAAGTGCCTAGTAATCGACGAACTTCTAGCAGAAGTGAATGAGTCCAGTATCTACGTGCACTCATACGCAGATGACTTAGTCCACAACTGATATGTAAATTCTATCGAAAAATCAACGGAAATCTAAGCATACTGAAAACATGGTGCTCTGCCAAAAAATGTGCAATATGGATATTCTCAAAGATCTGAGGGAGGTGTACGAAATGAGAAGAGTAAATGACATTGACAACGTCATCTCCATAGGAGCTCTTTATGACAATGACAAAGGCAATGACAAAGACGAAAAAGACAACAAAATCCTTATAGAAGCTTCGAATGGCATGGCAATGGCAAGGACCACAATAAAGACAACCAGCGACGACGGTGACGACGGTGCCGACGATGACGACAGTGACGACGGTGATGACGGTAACGACGGTGACTATGGTGACGACGATGACAACGGTGACGACGGTGACGACGGTGACGACGGTGACGACGGTGACAACGGTGACAACGGTGACTACGGTGACACCGACACGGATAACGACAGCAACAGCGACGACGGTGACGACGGTGCCGACGATGACAACAGTGATGACGGTGATGACGGTGACGACGGTGACTACGGTGACAACAGTGACAACGGGGACGACGGAGACGACGGTGACAACGGTGACACCGACACCGACAACGACATCGATAAACAGAAGTTGAGAACCCGCCACTACTGAATTTGTTTAACAGGTATAATAGTTGAATCTAATTACTGTCGCTGATTGCTTGAATCTCAAGTAAAAACTGTCCCATGATTCGATAAATAGTTGGATACTATTCGTGGAAAATGTCGCATAATTCAACTCAGTATACTTTTGCTCGCGAATGCCATTGTATGCCAGAACATTTGTCGCGAGTTTGTTTACCAGAAATTTGTGAAAAATCAGTAACAAATTTTATAAATGAATGTTTATAACCTTCAAAAATTTCAAGTGAGTTGAAGTCTTACACTCCATCAGCTGAAAATTAAATCAATTTTGATATTTTCAGTATTATCCCCGAGCTGCGTTCCTCGTCTAAACGGTGTCACCTATTCGAATTATGCAGGCGTTCGTTACATGACACGGGGTGCCATTGGTAAAATTTCATTGTTGAAACCACTTCATCTAACTCCGAGTCAATTAATCCGCAGACGACGTCGCAAATGCAATTGCAATTCCCATCGAATTTCCGCCACTCGTAGCAGTGTCTCATACGAATTTTTTGGTATATACATATCCACCTGTCACGTCTAGATCTGTTTCTCATTCGAGAAAATTGAATTTTCTGTTCTCACGGAGCGCAAGTGGGTAATATCGCGAGATTTGATAGTGTCTGGGTCATGTTTATGGATTCGTGAATCACTGATTTCCTTTCTCAATCTTTATATTGAGAGGTCGGCGAGATCACCACACTTTCAATTCACGCTGGGAGCACAAGCCATCAAACGAAGAAACTCTACGTTATGAGAAACAGAATGGATATACAGTAATTTCTGGTCTAGTTATTTTTAAACAAGAATGGAAATAGTACATGTCCTGCTACATTTTAATGTCAAATGACTCATAAATGCTGTGAATTTCCGCATAAACTTTCACAACAGCGAAATGTTTTGAAGGAAATTACTACTATAGTATACGACCATTGAAGTAAATCTGTCAGATTCTTGGTATCGTTTTTCAATAACTACTTTGCGGTGTTCTATATATCCCATAGTCAAACTTATGTTTACATTTGTAATGGATGACGTTATCTCCGGGTGTTTAACCAATAGCAGTTCCAGATATTGGACTCGACCAAAACTATACATAATTCCATCTATCGAATATGCTCTATCCACGAGAATTGAAGTTTATACTGACTGAGCCGATACTGACCTTTGGTGGTAGGCAGCCATGACTACACGCCGACCACAAGGAAGTTGCCTAACAGCCCAATTTTAATTGAGATATTAGCATTGACTTCATACATTGTCATCCTTATTAAAAACGACGGAGCTCAGGCAAATTATAGGGTTCTTTCTCATCAGCATCTCTACATCACGCACCCTAATCGCTGGATTGGGCGTGCAGGACCTCAACATTAGCCAGCTCGCAGTCCTGATATGAACTCTCTACATTTCTATTTGTAGGGTCATCTGAAGGCTCTTTTTAAGAAATTCCTGTACTAGATGTGAATGACTTGACAAGAGATCAAGAAGTTGTATTTTCAGCTGCTCAAATACCGTTAATTTTATTGATTTTAACGCCTTGTATCCCAGAAACAAAGCAACTCCACACATACGTTTTATTTTTTTAAATGACCTGAGGAATCACCCCCTGTAGTTAGGAAACACCCTACATATGGACTACTAGATCTTATCCACAAATAGTTTAATAATAATTTATTTTTCCCTTTCCATTACTGCTTTATAATACCTTGGCAACAGTTGCTATTAACAGACCCATAACATCCGGGGCATTATGGAGGGCATTATGAATCATAACACTCGCTAAATATTTTTTTCTGTAGTTCAATAAATTAATTCCTCAGAAAAGTTTTATATATAACTGTACATAAAAAAGGGACTAATTATTTTCTCTCAAATTGAAATTAAAATTTTCAAATGTTCCTGAAAACTTAGTACCAAGTTTGAAGTTCTGTGAGTTGACCGATGATGAACTTCCCAATGTGCATTCGGTTTCGTTCGGAACGTTAACATTTTCTTTTTCGGAAACGGAATGGGCTATCATTGTAGCAATTTTGTTCCTCGAGGAACTTTCCATGTAATTTCAGTGTTTCAAAGGAAGCACCACCTTGAACAAGAAGCGTTGACGACGTTCGGCGTAGAAAATGCCTGGTGTAACTTTTTGAGTTTTCCAAATTACGTTATTTCGCTATGATAGAAGGAACACTTCCTATAGTATTTTTACCCAAAGGTAACTCAATGCATTTATTATTACTATAGGTTAAAAAAACCTACGTTGTTTACATCCTTTTGGGTCGTAGTGCAATGTACTTTTTAACGAGGTTCAAGGCTCCTATTTCGCTTTCTTCAACAATGTTGAAACTTTTTGAGGTGCAGGCGGTTTCTGGTACCTCGATCAGTAAAATGGCTCCTCTGTCTTCAATGTCATCAATTGTCATCTTGACCATTTCATCACGTCTTAAGCCTCCAAATACGCCCATTACCAGAACAACTTTATGTAGCAGAAAAGTATCATCTGGAGCTATTCTTATGAAAAGAAAGTCCACCTTCCAACTCCTTTGCTTTTTTAGGAATGTATCCTTTTGAATTAACTTACAGAAAGGTCATCGGTTGACTGAATGCTAATATATTAATGTTTTCTTTAACAATCTTTGTTGATTTCAGCTGTGAGTATTTGGTCCATACACTATTTGCACTATATTTTTCAGACTGAAATAATGTTAAATAAATAAAAAATATTTAATATTTTTCATGAGATAAACTCACCAGTCCCTGGAAGTATGCCATTAAAACAGTTCGCGGAGTTTTGTGCTCTAGTGTTTGGTTTTATATATACAGGAATGAATTACCGTCGAATGAAAAAAATACGGTAACAGAATTAGCATTGTACTTCAATATTATATTTAACAAAAATTGCAATAACATTTTTACCGATTTCATATAGTTCTCACTATTGTACTTTATCATTATCATTTCATAATAATACTATTGGTAGGTAAAGAATAAAATAGGCAGAAAAACTTCAATCATCACGTATCTGAAAACTTTTCCAATCGAGCATGGATGGAAAATCCAGAAAGATCCCGTCGATCCAAGTCGGCGGGTCCGAACATAATTTCGGATTCATATACTTCTATCACGAAATCTGAAAGGAAGTCAAGGAACGATATATGGACATGCTTTCCGTTATATTAGTTCGACTTCAACATTTGCAAACGAGGGCACAAGTGATTGAACTTCCGGATATTTGGAGAGCTGACTTTATAATAATGCATTCGGGATATTTCTCGAAGTCAAATTGTCGCAAATATGGACGGAGTGTCGCATGAAAATGGGGTGGAAAGGACGTCAGAGCAAACGGAAGCATTATTGAGAATATTTTTCCATAACTCAAATGTAGAATGCGGTGGAAATTATTTTTCGACGAAATTGTTACAATGTTACTCGCTTCGAACATGCATATTACATTTTTCTCTGCTTGGGCAACAAATCGCATTGCTTTCTTTTAAATCAAAGGTGGCGGATAGAGCCGTCAAATTTACGGTGCTCTCAGGAATTGTGAACGATCGACTATAGTATACGGTTCCATCACTATTTCTGTGTAAAAGTGCAAAACACTTAGTTTTCGAAGAAAGCGGAAAACATTGTATTTTCAACGTCAACGTCAATGGACAACGGACAACAGCTAACGGACACCAGACAGCGGACAGCGGAGAGCGGAGAGCGGACAGCGGACAGCGTACAGCGGACAGTGGACAACGGACAACGGACAACCAACAACGGACAACGACAACTACGATTAGACGACGATGACAGAGGTGATGACATCTTCATAGGAGCTTGAATCCTGAAACTGGATCAAGAATCAACTTTCTAAGATACATGAAAAGTCTTGTCTCAGCTTTAACAGTTTTTTACTCTAAACCATTGAGGAAAACCCGGTTTCTGTGTTTTAATTTTTTTTGTATTTCGATTTGACAACCAACTTATAAATTTCTGTTTCAGGTTTCAATACCCAATTTCAGTTAATAAGTTCGTTCTCCATCTTCTTTGATGGCAAATTGATATTTTTAATTTTCCAAATTTCAGTTGCAGTAAAATTATTTTTGTCAACCTATTCCACCATTTTCATTCCTCCAATCCACTAGCAGGTTCCTATCTAACATGAATATTTCTGGTGTTCCATCAAGTTCCATTCAAAACCCGTTTCCAATGACCAACCACATTTTTTTCATGTTCATTGTCTACATTTTATCATATATCACGGAAATCAACTTCGACTGGGAATCCGAAAGTTATATATCCAAACAGATATTTATCTCAATTTTATTCAAAAACTTACAAACATTCAACGAATATTGCGAAAGTTTTTTGATAATTCCAGAAAGAAATTTGCTTTTGACGCGAGAAAATATCAATTTAATATTTCGAGCTACATGAAAGTACGTTACATGAAAATGATCAACCGAATTCTATGGACCCTGTTTTTCAACGAACCTACAAATGAATTCCTTTAGAAATATGCGGAGAGTTTTTATTGATTCCTGCAAATTGACGGATACATCAAGGAAATAATTATGCGGACCTATTTTCCATATTGAAAGGAGTATATTTGTGTTCTAATTAAGCCTAAATGGGCAATTTATTTTCCGGAGTTGCTTTCATGAATATTCATGCTATACATTCACGTTCCTTACATTCTACTTGAATTGCAACAGAGGAATTCAATGTAAACAAATAATTCAGTCTAAACTGAAAGTTGGTGGGGTGAATTAGGGAGGGCATAGAAAAGCCATTTTTATTTATATGCCAGAATGTCGACTGAAAGAATAATTTTACCAGATGACACTGAGAATGCTACCATCTTACTGAAGTTAGGAGAAAACAAACTTAAAATACATATGACCTACTAAAGAGATACCTTCAAGATAGGCAAGAACAAGTAGTTATTGACATTATGTGTAGTGAAATGAGAGTTGTTATCTACGATGTTCCTCAAGGCACCGTCTTGGGACCGTTGCTATTAATACTATATATCGACGGTTGGCTGTGTATGAACACCAAGGGAACCAACAGTGCTCAGTTTTGTAGATGATACGACGATATTTTACCAAACAGAAAACAAGAATATTTTTGAAAAAGATTTTACAAAGGTGATCAAAATACAAAACGGTGATCAAATACATGTTTTAAGAGTTTTTGGATACAAATAATTCATTTCTCAAAGTGTGATTAGAGCGTGACGCAATGCATCACTTTCTGCTATCATTACACAATTAGCTATTTCCTGCTCGTATAGAGGAATTGTAATGTTATGGAGGTCCCATCAGAACTCAGAGTGAATATGTATTGCACATAGTTGAAAATGGCAAAATAATTTTAAACGTTTTAATAGTATCCGCGGATAAAAATAGGTAATCTTGCAGAGAAAAATTTTGAATGTATTACTCACAGAATAACCTATATCAGAAAATGAAAGAAATTTCATTTTCAGTACATTTTTATAAAAGCTTGTCTTAATACATATTTTTTTATTTTATGGATATTATGCATCGTAGATTTTTTTAATTCGGATGTTTTATTTTCGAATTTTCTTATGTTGTGTTTGTTTATGTTATGTGACTGTTATGTGTGAAGTTGACTCAAAAAAATTTCATTAACCTGTACCTCGAAAATCAAGCCGTTTGGGACGTATGTTTTTATGAACTTTCAGTTTTGAAATCTCTCAGAGAAGCACCCCTTGAAGTTTGTCAATGTACTTAATCAACACCCTGTATGTGTGTAGTTGTCTTCATTAATTTATTATTTTATCTTCACAACTTTCTGAAACTGTGATAATTCCAATTTCTCATTTGTTATTAGATATTAAATAGGAATCGCACGTTAAAGGGGATGACAGCTGGTTAACAAAAAAAAAAAAAAAAACAAATTGAATTTCCGTTTGTGAAGCAAGTGACTATGTGACATCATTTCTGTATAGGAATATAGTATTGCCCAAATTAGTATGAATTTATGTGAGATTTTCCTGATTTTGACAAAATTTACCTCTCATATGAGTGACATATAGTGTACAATGATTTTCAGGAAAAATAAAAAAACATGCCAACAATAGTATACAGGGGAACACATTTTGACATATTCACATTTGATCTAACTTTCCCTATCGCACCCCAAGGGTATGTCACTATTTTGTTAATGGGTCACCTTATATTGTTTCGCATTATCAGATGCTCCATGATGAGCAGATTTTAACAAAGTATTAAACTATTTGAGTTGAAAATGAGCCACCCTGAATAACTTTTGGAACAATGATTTGCAATAAAAATTAAAAAACAGGTCAACAGTTATACAGGAGGATACATTTCGAAATATTCGTTCAAGAGACAAATATGGAAGCAATAAATCAGAAAAAATGATTTTTTATTAAATTCTTGAATCAAAATCTGATGAATTGACAATGAGAAGAAACAAATTTTGTATAGCAAATGTTCAAAAATGTTTCCACCAACTTCCATACAATGGTACAAACGAGCTTCCATTGCCGCCCTCACATGGTTGAGAACTTCGGGAGTTATTTCTTTGCAATGCCTCGTGATATTCTCTTTCAAATCTTCTTATGTTGTTGATGCTATCTCATACACTTTAGACTTCAAATGACCCCATAGAAAGAAATCCAAAAGAGTGAGATCCGGAGACCTTGGTGGCCATTCTGTAGGACCTCTTCTGCCAATCCAGCGACTATGAAAATGATCATCCAAAAATTGACGCACTGGAGGAGGTGCACCATCCTGCTGAAAAACTATTTCGTTTTCGAATGAATTCATATCTTCCCCAATTGCCCTACGGTATTATTCGATTCTCCAACATGTCCAAATATTTCTCACCCAGTCAAATAATCATTGATAAAAAACGGTCCTATGATGTGGTCACCTAAAATTCCTGCCCAAACATTGAGTTTTTGAGGTCGTTGGGTATGAACTTGACGGTATAAATGAGGCTTCGTATCACTCCAATATCGACAATTTTTCCACTATAAATTCTGATGCAAGTTGATCCGTTCAGTGAGGCTTTCACAAAACGTCTATTGAAATCATCTTCGTTCAATCTTATATGGATGAAATTTGTACTTATGACGGATACTGAAAACGTTTGTACGACTGATTCCTGATTCTCAAGATTGCGTATTTTATATTAGTCCAACATGCCCTAAAACTACAATAGAAATAGCTTCATCGTTGATAACTCCTGGACGGTTATGCTTTTTATTGTTAACAAATCCTGTTTCCACGAATTTGTTCGATGATTCCGAAACGTATTTGTGTCGTACATTTCTTCCTGGATGATTATCATTGAACATCTCTAGCTCTAGCACTATTTCCATTCTGGTAATACAAACTCACTATTTCAATCCGTTCTCGAAGCGTATAAACCATTTCTTCTCAAGAATTCACAAAAACAGAAACATCAATTGTAACTTCACCTAGTACGTAATCGTTATTGTAGAATTAGACAAATACAAAATGAAGAGATTATCGAATTCAAACCTAGGCAAAATTAGACTTATTTGAAGTACACTTCAAAAAAAGACCTATGAAACCTAGGTAATAGATTGTACAGTAGTTCATTCAGGGTGGCTCGTAGTCAACTCAAATAATTTTTAGCTTCCAAACTATGAGCTTCAGACCGTAATGTGTTCTACTTTGTTGAAATCTATGGAATATCTGATAATGCAAAACAATATTAAAAAATAACAATAAAAAAATGGTGACATGCTCTGGGGGTGCGATAGGGAAAGTAGCATCAAATCTGATTATGTCAAATGTGCCCCCCTGTTTTCTATTCTTCTTGAAAATCATTGTTCCAAAAGTTATTCAGGTTATTCAAATAATTTGTAGCTCTCGAACTATAAGCGTCAGATCATATGCATTATACTTTTTTGTAATCTGCTCATCATGGAGCATCTGATAATGCGGAACAATATAGGGTGATCTATTTAAAAAAAAAATTATGACATGCTCTGGGAGAGCGATAGGGGAAGTATCATCAATTGTGAATTTGTCAAAATGTGTCACCCTGAATACTATTGCTGACGTGTTATTTTTTATTTTTCCTGAAAATCATTGTACCAAAAGTTCTTCAGGGTGGCTCGTTTTAAATGGAATGCACTGTATATTATTATAATCCACCAGCTGTATTTGCAGTACAGCTCCTATGGTTCTTCTATGTTCATTCTAAACTAGATCATATTTTTGTAGATGAATTTCATTGAATAAACATATATTATTATAATCTCGAATTAACCATATGGCTGCGTTGTTTGTGAATATGGAAAAGGTTAGCTTAGTCACTCCCTGGTTCACCAGTTCACTATGAATATAGAACAATATCACCACTCAGCTTTCTTGAATGTCTTGGTTGAAAGATATTTCAAGAGACTGACGTAAATAACGCCAATAACGTAAAATCATTACGATTCTCGCAGAGATTTACAGAGAATTCCGAAATAGCTTCTCAATCGAACAGACCTGAGTTCTACTCACTCAGAAAAATGGTTGCATTTGAATACTGATTAACTTCTTATCTCCTGAGATAAGACAATGTGAACATGGTGCTACGAAAAACAGTTTGTTCAACTTCCTGCATCTGCTACGAAATCGGTGTCATTCTCAGGGTAGACAAGACACCTTAATTTAACGATGATTAGGTTAGGTTAGGTTAGGTTAGGTAAGAAAAGATTCATGTGAACATGGTGCTACGAAAAACAGTTTGTAGTCCTTCAACTTCCTGCATCTGCTTCGGAATCGGTGTCATTCTCAGGGTAGACAAGACACCTTAATTTAACGATGGTTAGGTTAGGTTAGGTTAGGTTAGGTAAGAAAAGATTCATGTGAACATGGTGCTACGAAAAACAGTTTGTTCAACTTCTTGCATCTGCTACGAAATCGGTGTCATTCTCAGGGTAGACAAGACACCTTAATTTAACGATGGTTAGGTTAGGTTAGGTTAGGTTAGGTAAGAAAAGATTCATGTGAACATGGTGCTACGAAAAACAGTTTGTAGTCCTTCAACTTCCTGCATCTGCTTCGGAATCGGTGTCATTCTCAGGGTAGACAAGACACCTTAATTTAACGATGATTAGGTTAGGTTAGGTTAGGTTAGGTAAGAAAAGATTCATGTGAACATGGTGCTACGAAAAACAGTTTGTTCAACTTCTTGCATCTGCTACGAAATCGGTGTCATTCTCAGGGTAGACAAGACACCTTAATTTAACGATGGTTAGGTTAGGTTAGGTTAGGTAAGAAAAGATTCATGTGAACATGGTGCTACGAAAAACAGTTTGTAGTCCTTCAACTTCCTGCATCTGCTTCGGAATCGGTGTCATTCTCAGGGTAGACAGGACACCTTAATTTAACGATGGTTAGGTTAGGTTAGGTTAGGTTAGGTAAGAAAAGATTCATGTGAACATGGTGCTACGAAAAACAGTTTGTAGTCCTTCAACTTCCTGCATCTGCTTCGGAATCGGTGTCATTCTCAGGGTAGACAAGACACCTTAATTTAACGATGGTTAGGTTAGGTTAGGTTAGGTTAGGTAAGAAAAGATTCATGTGAACATGGTGCTACGAAAAACAGTTTGTTCAACTTCTTGCATCTGCTACGAAATCGGTGTCATTCTCAGGGTAGACAAGACACCTTAATTTAACGATGGTTAGGTTAGGTTAGGTTAGGTTAGGTAAGAAAAGATTCATGTGAACATGGTGCTACGAAAAACAGTTTGTTCAACTTCTTGCATCTGCTACGAAATCGGTGTCATTCTCAGGGTAGACAAGACACCTTAATTTAACGATGGTTAGGTTAGGTTAGGTTAGGTTAGGTAAGAAAAGATTCATGTGAACATGGTGCTACGAAAAACAGTTTGTAGTCCTTCAACTTCCTGCATCTGCTTCGGAATCGGTGTCATTCTCAGGGTAGACAGGACACCTTAATTTAACGATGGTTAGGTTAGGTTAGGTTAGGTTAGGTAAGAAAAGATTCATGTGAACATGGTGCTACAAAAAACAGTTTGTTCAACTTCTTGCATCTGCTACGAAATCGGTGTCATTCTCAGGGTAGACAAGACACCTTAATTTAACGATGGTTAGGTTAGGTTAGGTTAGGTAAGAAAAGATTCATGTGAACATGGTGCTACAAAAAACAGTTTGTTCAACTTCTTGCATCTGCTACGAAATCGGTGTCATTCTCAGGGTAGACAAGACACCTTAATTTAACGATGGTTAGGTTAGGTTAGGTTAGGTAAGTAAAGATTCATGTGAACATGGTGCTACGAAAAACAGTTTGTAGTCCTTCAACTTCCTGCATCTGCTTCGGAATCGGTGTCATTCTCAGGGTAGACAGGACACCTTAATTTAACGATGGTTAGGTTAGGTTAGGTTAGGTTAGGTAAGAAAAGATTCATGTGAACATGGTGCTACGAAAAACAGTTTGTTCAACTTCTTGCATCTGCTACGAAATCGGTGTCATTCTCAGGGTAGACAAGACACCTTAATTTAACGATGGTTAGGTTAGGTTAGGTTAGGTTAGGTAAGAAAAGATTCATGTGAACATGGTGCTACGAAAAACAGTTTGTAGTCCTCCAACTTCCTGCATCTGCTTCGGAATCGGTGTCATTCTCAGGGTAGACAGGACACCTTAATTTAACGATGGTTAATTGCTTGTCAATACTCAGATTGTGTTCAAACTAACTGAGATATTATAAAATATAATGCTTGTATCCTCTTGATCCGCCATTGTGGGTGGTTTTACTTTCCAAGTGACCCTGTTTATTCAAAACAGTCGTCTCTTAATTATTGGTTGTATCAAAAAGGTTTTCCAAAGCAAAGGACGATTTTCTCAAAAACAGCCTGTATACGAATCCGTACATTCATTATTAGTGACATTCTCCATCAGAGTCGAACAAACAAACATTTTCCTTCCAGAAAGCAAACAGTATCCTTCTTGGAAATCGAATTCGTCGGTGTGTTTTCAGAAAACGAAATTCAATACGAACAGAAACGTTTTACCATATCAATCTGATCTTATTTGAAGTCAACATGCAGATAATGGGAACTTCATCGAAATGTGTTCAAACATAAGGCAGGGCGGCGGAAAATTGAATAGAAGTCCAGTGAGAAATTGTGTTTGTGACTTCTGTTCGGGGGAATATAACACAAGAAAGATGAAATTGAAATACGACCAGCTTTTTCATTTGATAGAAGTTGAGCAAAAGAATATTGTTATATAAATGATTGGATACTTTTGTGAAGATGGATATTTGTACCTATACTTATAAATACAGAGTAGACCATTAAATGTGTGGTCGGTGGATCAGCGGTCTAATGCACAGGCCGTTCGAAACTCCAGCATAGCGATAGTCGGTTCGAATCCGATGTAGGTACGAGAATTTTTCTCAACTACTTTATATCGGATCGATAGGCGGCCGCATGCCTTGTTGAAAAGCAAGTGTATTGTGAGTTGCCTAGATGCCAATTTCGTCTAGTGCTAGCTTGGAGTGTACACCGACCACCCGAGGTGGTGCTGTAGGTTTTCCTGGTTTTCCTACAGCTCAAAAGTGAATACATCACCTAAAACATCAGTAAGTCGCCCCGGAGCGCCACGGCAAATAATAATAATAGCCGTCCTCTACCCGCACAGGCTTTGCCTTTGGGTACACTCAACAAGTGTTTATGAGGGAGTATTATTATTATTATTATTAAAACAAAACAGTGGCTCTGTACGATTCTGAGAAATCGATTAAAGTACTTTTTGTCTAATTGCATCCAAATGCAAAAAAAGGTTAGAGATCCTTTTTTATAGCAACGGACGGAGGCTGTTAACATTAACTTTTCAATTGTCATTTTATTACCGAAAAATCAGAATATCAGTATGAGATTACGAAAAATCAAAATAACAGTATGGGATTACGAAAAATTGATAACGGTGATGGAACAAAACCGCAGGAGAACCTCTCTTAACTTGCTATACAGAAATCTGTATTTAGCTTTAGGCTTTAGGGCTTCGCGAGACCAAGACCAAAACCAAGACTGATTAGTCCTGGTCTTGGTCTCGAAAAATAAATATAGTCTTGGTCTTGGCATTGGTCTGGATGTTTCAAGACAAAGACATGACTGGCTCAGTCTTGGTCTTGAATCAAAATTTGTCTAGAAATTTGAATTATTCAACAGTTATATGCATATAAAAGGTATTTCGTATTTCTCAGTATTTAACAATTATCAATTTGTACGGGTAAAGCAAGCGAAATAAATTTCTCATTTCACCATCACAATATAATTTTAAAGAAATCTTAAATAAAGATCAAATTAGACCCACACAGAAAACAGGTCGACGCCCAACAGGCCAGAAAAAAGGTTCAAAATGGTTGGAATGTTGCTGCGACCTTACAAAGTCAAAGTCAAAATATACTTTATTGTAACAGAAAAGTAATCAATAAATATAAAACATCAAAAATTAATTGGCGCTCCGGGGCGATTTGATTGTTTCCCGTGGCGCATTTGCTTTTTCAGCTGCAGGAAAACCCGGAAAAACCTGCAGCACTACATCATTTGAAGATCTTGATCTGCCAATGTCCCCTCTCTCATAAAATAAAATGTAGGGTGTCTCCAGAGGATCCAATAAACCCAAGATATCGTCTGAGTATTTGGTAATACAACTATCGACAAACTTGAACCAGTCCGTTTTATCTTTTGCCAATGCGTAATAATGGTTTAGAAACTGAAAATCCTAATTCATTCGAGACAACTCTTAATGCGTAGCAACCCGAAGGAAACCGGTCTGCAGATGTCACATGTGTTCGATTGCCAGTTGGTGGTTGTTACAGAAAGATTGCAGAGTATATCCTTGTAGGAAAACTTTGCCAGGCGTTGGATAGACGTGATTCGGCGGTCGTATGGGGCTGTTGAATTATTTCTGTTCGACGTTTGCCGACAATCCTATTGTATAGGAAAATTTGCGAAAGGCTGGATTATTTTTATAATCAAAATTTTGTTTTGAAATTTATTGCCTTTCGTCAAGTACTCTAGTTCCACATGAGAAATATTTAAATATTTCTCATGATGCAAATTTAGATATTCGGCTCAAACGAAGTCGTGGTACTGGTCGGAATCTTTCTGTGGTTTCTATAGATGGCTCTGCTGTCCACTTTCTTGGTGGGTGCCGGAGTTATCGTAGTGCCTGTTAACAAAACCGAGTGGAAATCAATTACATATTGTGGCCGAGTCTGTACTGACGAGCGAGTTGAATCGCGAAACCGGTCTGCAGATGTCACATGTTTTCGATTGCCAGTTGGTGGTTGTTACAGAAAGATTGCAGAGTATATCCTTGTAGGAAAACTTTGCCAGGCGTTGGATAGACGTGATTCGGCGGTCGTATGGAGCTGTTGAATTATTTCTGTTCGACGTTTGCCGACAATCCTATTGTATAGGAAAATTTGCGAAAGGCTGGATTATTTTTATAATCAAAATTTTGTTTTGAAATTTATTGCCTTTCGTCAAGTACTCTAGTTCCACATGAGAAATATTTAAATATTTCTCATGATGCAAATTTAGATATTCGGCTCAAACGAAGTCGTGGTACTGGTCGGAATCTTTCTGTGGTTTCTATAGATGGCTCTGCTGTCCACTTTCTTGGTGGGTGCCGGAGTTATCGTAGTGCCTGTTAACAAAACCGAGTGGAAATCAATTACATATTGTGGCCGAGTCTGTACTGACGAGCGAGTTGAATCGCGAAACCGGTCTGCAGATGTCACATGTTTTCGATTGCCAGTTGGTGGTTGTTACAGAAAGATTGCAGAGTATATTCTTGTAGGAAAACTTTGCCAGGCGTTGGATAGACGTGATTCGGCGGTCGTATGGGGCTGCTGAATTATTTCTGTTCGACATTTGCCGACAATCCTATTGTATAGGAAAATTTGCGAAAGGCTGGATTATTTTTATAATCAAAATTTTGTTTTGAAATTTATTGCCTTTCGTCAAGTACTCTAGTTCCACATGAGAAATATTTAAATATTTCTCATGATGCAAATTTAGATATTCGGCTCAAACGAAGTCGTGGTACTGGTCGGAATCTTTCTGTGGTTTCTATAGATGGCTCTGCTGTCCACTTTCTTGGTGGGTGCCGGAGTTATCGTAGTGCCTGTTAACAAAACCGAGTGGAAATCAATTACATATTGTGGCCGAGTCTGTACTGACGAGCGAGTTGAATCGCGAAACCGGTCTGCAGATGTCACATGTTTTCGATTGCCAGTTGGTGGTTGTTACAGAAAGATTGCAGAGTATATTCTTGTAGGAAAACTTTGCCAGGCGTTGGATAGACGTGATTCGGCGGTCGTATGGGGCTGCTGAATTATTTCTGTTCGACATTTGCCGACAATCCTATTGTATAGGAAAATTTGCGAAAGGCTGGATTATTTTTATAATCAAAATTTTGTTTTGAAATTTATTGCCTTTCGTCAAGTACTCTAGTTCCACATGAGAAATATTTAAATATTTCTCATGATGCAAATTTAAAAAAAAAAAAAAAAATCTTGAGTTTTACATTCATATTATTACTTTTATAATTTTCCTTCCTCTTTTATTACCTGAGAAGTTAACGCATCCCACCGGCGTAAAAAAATCATTTACTCATTTTTATTATTAGGTTGAATTACATTGACTTGAAAATGCTGACGACATGAAAATACTAAAGCATAGAAACCATAGTCTCGATTCAACAGTATTGGAAAAAGCGAAAGACCGATTTGCCGTTGTCAACATCAAAGTCTGATGATCTTAGTCGCGGTCGAATTCATCATGATCTTACTCTCCACTAGATACGATGGTAATACATTTAAACCAGTATACCGCTGCGGTATTTGAATATAGATAATAATAATAATAACAATAAGAATAATGTTCATTTAACGCAAATAATGCATTTGCTGTCAGCTTGTCCAGCTTATGCGGTCTCAGCCTATATCCACAGGCATAACGCGGCCCTACGAGTGTTGTACTACTATCTACGACACTCGTACGGTGTAGACGAGATACCGGTGTTGCCGTATGCTCCGGGGGATATAGAGTCCGTTGTGGAGAATGGAGTTTTCAGCTTAACGGACTAAATATCGAGATCTACTCTTTGAACTCCGCAGGCTTTACCCAAACCATTCTGTCAAGATAGTGGTTCTGATAATAGGGGTCCTTGGTGGAATGATGGACACACTGCTCTCAAACTTGAAAATCATACCGGCTTGCCATGATGCGGCAGAAAACTTAGCCGAAAGGATGCAGAAGGCCGTGATTCGTGGTTCACTCCGCCTTCTCAGGGCACATGACTCTCGGACCCAGTAATTACTCACCCCACGGACGTGGGGAGTGTTTTCTGGGGTTAACGACACACCAGCGCGCCCTCCGGAGGTGTCGGGACTCCAGAGACAGAGCCTGTCTTGGTGATTCCTAACGAAAAAAAAAAGGTTAGAATTTCATCAGAATAGTACGGAGTAAGAGGTAACAAGAAAACAATGTAAAAAAGTTCTAGTTCAGCTTCAAGTGAACTTCCAATAAATACCTTTGATATAGCGTTTCGCATGATAAACTTTTCTTTTACAAAGGAAAATATAGGTATCATTTATTTCTTAAACGTTCCTTGATTATGTTCTTAAAAAGCAATGGTTTCATTTTTTGAAGTGTAGGATGAACATCATTGAATAATTTTCAGGTATTATAAGTGAAACTTCTTTTAAATAAAGTTGTATTATAGAGTGGTAGCGAAATATGACCTCTATGGCGCAGGTTGAGGTTATGAATATCAGTCGTATACTTTATTTCATTACATTGATACGGTGGACATTGTTTCATTATAATAGACTGTACTAATACTAGGAAGTGGAGATTTCGACGAATCTCCATTTTCAACCATTTTGTGGGTTTCAGCATATATGCCACAGGTTCAAATTTTTTATTGTCATAAATGAATCTCAGACACGATTTCCGTATTTTTTCTATGCGTCTGATATCACATTGATCAAAGCATGGCCCATAAAGAACATCGCAGAAATTAAAATGACTTAGAACAAGTTGATCAGTTAACAATATTTTGAGTAATTGTGTATGCAAGTGACGTTGAGGATAAAGCATTTTCAAAGAGCAGTAAGCTCTTTGGACACAGCTACTAACATGCTCCTTGAATCGAAGTTCTGTGTCCAGAAATAAACCTAAATTCTTAGCTACATTTGTAAAACCCCAATCATTGCCTTGAATTCTGACTGCCATAACAGATTCCATGTACTTTTTGTCTTTATCAAAAATGATTACATGTGATCTTCAGATTGTGCTTACCAGAAAGTTCTACTAACTGGTTCAAATCATTATTTATAATTTGCTGGGCTGTTACCCATTCTCCGGATGAAAATGAATGATACAACTGCGTGTCGTCAGCATAGAAATGTGCGTTACAATGATCCAAGCTTAATACAAAATCATTTGTGTGTATGCTGAAAAGCAAGGGTCCATGGATGGATCCTTGAGGCACACCACAAGTAATTTTTTCTTTTCTTGACTGGCCAGATGTATCTACATATTGAAATATGTTCTGTAAATAACTGCTCATGAGTTTTATAGCATCTTCCGAAGAACTTACAAAGTTCGGAATAGAAACCAGTAACTCATGGCTTATAGTGTCGAATGCTTTTGAATAATCTAAGAGAACGAGAAATGGCTCTGATAATATCATATGTTATATTTAGCAATGCCGTTGTACAACTAACTGTATATGAAAATATACCTGACTATCCACCTAATATATAAATTGTAATTTTTGAAAATATCAAATATATTGTAGGTAAGTTTATAATTATTAAACATTATTTTTCGATACTTGTTCAATTGAACAGGTTCCAAAAGTGATTACATTGAGAATTGTAGTATACGCAATTGATTTTTTTTCCAAACTTTCTTTGTCACTACGAAAATACATGTGATTTAATGCAAAATTGGCAAATCATTCTACAGATGAACAAAGGCGAGACAATAGAAAGATAGTAACAGTATCGGAACAGTATTTCATTGTTTTTATTTCTTCGATGATGACATATGAAAATGCAAAATATAGCATCGCAAATGAGTAACTGAATAGATTATTATGGAGATTATTCATTGAATCCCATAATGAGTTGGAAGATTTGGCAACCTCACGAATTCCCTTCTTCGAATAATAACTTTTTTTCACTGATTTATATGAAAACGATCATTTTTTAACTGGAAGAAAGTCATAGTTTTTTCTCTAGAGATGAAAATGAAACAAATGATAATCATCATGTGACACGATGGGTATATACTCAAAACAATTTGATGGATTTTTGGCAATAATGACAGTTAATCTCTGGCACTTGAATCAGCAAACAAACGCACTTCATTCGACTGTTTATAAACATTTTCAAGATTATATTTGAACTTCACTCTTCAACTATGACATCTGTCGTAGAAAATATAGCATTTCATACTCGAGATAAAATACGTTTTTTTCGTTTGTGAGATTGCCACACTCGCTCCGTTTCGCTCGTTGGAAAAACTCTCAGCTCACGAAAAAAAAACAGTATTTTCATCTCTTGTTGAAATATTTACTATTCCGTACAACTAGGCTTTTTATCAATTCATAAATTCGCCTGTAGTGAAATCCTTCTAGCTGTCGCTAGCTGAATTGAGCCACCCTTGATATTGGCGAAAACGCAGTAAATTGCGTACCTCTGTACTGTAGGAAAAACTTGAATACAAGGCAATTTTTCTAGACTTTGTTTATTCTAATGCATTCTCATTGAGTTACGTGATAATTCGAAAATGAATGTTATGATATAATAATATAGAAAATGAAGGAACCGCAAAATTGGTTGATTTCGGAGTTGTCAATAGTCAAAGGGCCTATATTAACCCTTTATCCACCTCAGTAGCGGATTTCAATCCGAGGACTTCGATGGTTCGTTGGTTGAACTTGCAGACCGAAATCACTGCATAGGTTAAAAATGATCGCTTGCAACTCCTACCTTAACTGATCGAAAATATCCCAAACCGTTGTGCCGTTCTACATCGTTTCAACTGCCAACAAAATGAATCTGGCGCTTGGTTTTGAAGTAATGGCAAAATCATTTTATAGCTCGAAAATTATCGTCGATATTTCATTAGAGTTCTGAACGAAAAATAATCCAGTGTGGGAATTGTGACTGGCAAGACAATCACTAAGGGACTGTTCGGGGCCCTGGTCGAGTTTTCGATCCTCCGTTTCCGTTGTGATTAATTGAATCAAGGGCAGCAGTGCCGTGCCGTATCGATTATTGAGTGGATTTTCACAGCTCTGTTGAGCGATAGAAAATTAACTGGTTTGTTGAGTTCCGTTAGATATTCGCTTAATGAATTCAGAACATATGTTAATAAATCATCGAAACATGAGAATAACGGTAATGAAACAAACCTCATATTGGCCTGAGTCGTGATTTCATATTGGGCCAATTCACATACAGTGAGCTTCATAAGTGTTACCCCCACTCAAACTCGTTCCTTCACACGTCGACTTTTGATTTCTATAATGTCAATTTTTGTATAAGTATACAGGGTGTTCCAAATTAAGTCTGCACCATCAAGTATATCATGATAATGTCATAAATCATTGTAACTGTCAACTACTGTTCGAATATTTTTCGAAATGCCGTTTTCTCATCAAGAAAAATGTGATGTGTTAGAATCGTACTTGGTTTGCCAGAAAAATAGCATGAGAGCACTCCAACACTACAACAAATCGTTCCCCGATCGTGAATTACCTAATCGGCGTTTTTTTGCTGTGCTTCATCGTCGATTCAGGAACAATGAAAAAGTTTTTGAGAAGAGGAGAACTAAAAAACGTTTTGTTATATCTGAAGATACAGAAATTGACGTTTTATCCTACTTTGAGGTATATCCAAATAATTCCATCAGAGATTTATCTAGAGAAATAGCTGTTCCACTATCTGGTATTCAACGAATTCTGAAGAAACATAAGATTTCTCCTTATTAGTTAAGACCAGTGCAAATACTAGAACCTGGTGATCCTGAGAGACGATTGGGGTTTTGTCGGTGGTTTATTCGGTGGTTTATGAATAAATGCAGACAAGATCCAAACTTCTATAGAAACATTATATGGAGCGATTAGGCTAATTTTTCAAATCATGGGATGTGCAATAGAAATAATTTTCATTATTTTAGTAGACATAATCCATTTCTAGTCCATCGCCACAATCCGCAAAAACGATTTAGTATTAATGTTTGGTGTGGTATGTTTAAAGGCAGAATTATTGGTCCATTTTTCTACCATGGTTTTTTGAACGGATCCCGTTACATTAATTTATTAACAAGAGTGTTGGAAGAGTTTTTCGATGATCTTGATCTGGAAACTCGTCAGATAATCAATTTTCAGCAGGATGAAGCAGCAGCACATATTGTCAGTGGCGTAAAAAGAATGCTGCGAGGCTGTTTTGGAAACAGATGAATTGCTACAAATGGTCCTGTTGAGTGGCCTACTCGTTCACATAGATTGTTCATACGCCATAGAATTCATTGAAAATATTTCGATAAATTCCTGTCCTCGCCTATTTCATCAAACCCTACAGAGTACAATTGTAAGGAAAATATCACCCCAAAATTGGCATGATGTAATATTGATAAAATGTTACAAAGGAAATCTAATATATATCTACTATTATCGAAAATCGAATATTGGCTGAATGCTCAATAAACAGTATTGATAAAAAATTATGATCAAACCTGGATTAGAAAGCCCTATATAGCTCTACATACAGAATATCAGCTGAAACCTACGAAAACTGTTATACTCTTCTTTCATTTAATTTTCGAGGTGGTTTTCCCAATGGTTATGATGACCAAAAGATTACCAAATAAAAAAAAATGCTATTGTAGAAATTTCGAAACATTTGACATGTTTGAAAATTATTCAACATTTATTTAATTTGCATCATATTCTACCAATAGATCCAAATGCTAATATATTTAAAAAAAAATGGTCTTCTTCTGTATTCTGCCTTTTCTGCCTTCTCTGTCTTTTCTGTCTTTTCTGTCTTCTATGTTTTCTCTGTCTTTTCTGTTTTCTCTGTTTTCTCTGTCTTCTCTGTCTTCTCTGTCTTCTCTGTCTTCTCTGTCTTCTCTGACTTCTCTGTCTTCTCTGTCTTCTCTGTCTTCTCTGTCTTTCCTGTCTTCTCTGTCTTCTCTGTCTTCTCTGTCCTCTCTGTCTTCTCTGTCTTCTCTTGTCTTCTCTGTCTTCTCTGTCTGCTCTGTCTTCTCTGTCTTCTCTGTCTGCTCTGTCTGCTCTGTCTCCTCTGTCTTCTTTGTCTTCTCTGTCTTCTCTGTCTGCTCTGTCTTCTCTGTCTTCTCTGTCTGCTCTGTCTGCTCTGTCTCCTCTGTCTTCTTTGTCTTCTCTCTTTTGTGTTTTCTCTGTCTTCCCTGTCTTTTCTGTCTTCTCTGTTTTCTTTGTCTTCTCTGTCTTCTCTGCCTTTTCTATCTTCTCTGTCTTCTCTGTCTTCTCTGTCTTCTCTGTCTTCTCTGTCTTCTCTGTCTTCTCTGTCTTCTCTGTCTTCTCTGTCTTCTCTGTCTTCTCCGTCTTCTCCGTCTTCTCCGTCTTCTCCGTCTTCTCCGTCTTCTCTGTCTTCTCTGTCTTCTCTGTCTTCTCTGTCTTCTCTGTCTTCTCTGTCTTCTCTGTCTTCTCTGTCTTCTCTGTCTTCTCTGTCTTCTCTGTCTTCTCTGTCTTCTCTGTCTTCTCTGTCTTCTCTGTCTTCTCTGTCTTCTCTGTCTTCTCTGTCTTCTCTGGCTTCTCTGTATGCTCTGTCTTCTTTGTCTTCTCTGTCTTCTCTGTCTTCTCTGTCTTCTCTGTCTTTTCTGTCTTCTCTGTCTTCTCTGTCTTCTCTGCCTCCTCTGCCTCCTCTGTCTTCTCTGTCTTCTATGTCTTCTCTGCCTTTTCTGTCTTCTCTGTCTTCTCTGTCTTCTCTGTCTTCTCTGTCTTCTCTGTCTTTTCTGTCTTCTCTGTCTTCTCTGTCTTCTCTGCCTTCTTTTTCTTCTCTCTCTTCTCTGTCTTTTCTGTCTTTTCTGTCTTCTCTGTCTTCTCTGTCTTCTCTGTCTTCTCTGTCTTCTCTGCCTTCTTTGTCTTCTCTCTCTTCTCTGTTTTCTCTATCTTCCCTGTCTTCTCTGTCTTCTCTGTCTTCTCTGCCTTTTCCATATTCTCTGTCTTCTCTGTATCCTCTGTCTTCTCTGTCTTCTCTGTCTTCTCTGTCTTCTCTGTCTTCTCTGTCTTCTCTGTCTTCTCTGTCTTCTATGTCTTCTCTGTCTTCTCTGTCTTCTCTGTCTTCTCTTTCATCTCTGTCTTCTCTGTCTTCTCTGTCTTCTCTGTCTTCTCTGTCTTCTCTGTCTTCTCTGTCTTCTCTGTCTTCTCTGCCTTCTCTGTCTTCTCTGTCTTCTCTGTCTTCCCTGTCTTCCCTGTCTTCTCTGTCTTCTCTGTCTTCTCTGTCTTCTCTGTCTCTCTGTCTTCTCTGTCTTCTCTGTCTTCTCTGTCTTCTCTGTCTTCTCTGTCTTCTCTGTCTTCTCTGTCTTCTCTGTCTTTTCTATCTTCTCTGTCTTCTAGGAGGGAGGAAGCCAGCAGTGTCGCAGTGACTGATAGCTTGGTCAAGCTCTAGTCACTGAATTCCTTCACTGATACTCTTTTTTACTCTTGAATCGTATGATATAGTCCTTCTTTAAACTTGCTGCACCCCTTGTTTCTGGAGGCAAAGCTTCGCAACTCAACCTCTAATAATATTCCGTACCAGTTCTTTCGAACATTTCATACTCTTTCTAAACTTTGCCACAATCCCTGAAAATCCACAAAGAAAAGTGCATAGTTGCCTTTCACGTCGCGAATTACACGAGGGCGGTAGAGCCGCCTTTGTTAACCTGCGAATATGTTGGTGCAGGAACTTCGAGGGCCCTTCATCACCGTCGCAGACGTGCTGAACTTGGCCGAAAATCAATTAACTTAAGGGCATAGTGGCGGTTTTATGCGGCCGAATTTCCAGCCGCTTTAATGGCACTCCGACACCCCTTTCCTGCGGTCACAAATTCCTGCATTGAAGCTCTTCCTCTATCTGTGCGGATTGTCAATAGGGCATTAGTAATTTTCTGTGCTCGGGTTGGAATCAACAATTATGTACACCGGGTCGCATCTTGAAGAGGTTTAGAATTAGCAGTTGATGAAATATCAGTGATAATAACAATATCGGATTAGTTTAACTAGGGAGGAAAGTGTTACTTTTTTTCCTGAATGCATACATGCATACAGAAAAATGCGAAGTTACTGCATGTCTTTTCATTATCGGAAAAATCAAGATTCTGGTATGAAAAAGAGTATAATATTCTACTAAATTGGATGAGGAAAAAATAGTAAAAAAATTGTAGAGAGATAATTTTGGCCTATTTTCCAAAAATTCCAAAGACCATTTAACCTCCCGCATCATTGTAAAAGTATTCAATTCCCCGCACTACAATTTCAGTAAAGAAGAACAGATATAAAGTACTCAAAGTTGATAACATTCTTGAAGAAATCTGGAGCTGGGTATAAATCCAAGAGTGGTATTGTTTTTTCTCCAGAAAAGAGACCAATAAATTTATTGTCGAACCACCAGATAACTAGTACCTAATGATGTAGGTAAATTTTGAGTAATTGGTTAGTTTTTCGTTACTAACTGGTTATTTTTTTGGAGGTGTCTTCAATATTTGCACGCCTTTGTGACGAATTGTGTATTAGGTAAGTAGGGTAATATTATTTCAATAGTACTGGCAGACACCAAAAAGAAAATAATTATTACGAATAATAATGCATTATTTTAATCTGAATGATTTGTTGTCTAAGAATCAGAATGGGTTCAGAATTAACATCTATTGAAATTGCGTCATGTCATCTACTCAGTTATGTTCATCAACAACTTGACAACAATTAAATCTGTAGACAGCTTTGATACGGTGTATTCTGAAATGATAGGCATCAAGCTATTTTATGTGATTTCTATTAACATTGTTGACTGGGAGAAATCATGTATGGCAAATCAAAAAATTATAATAAGATACTACGATGTGAGATCAAATGTATAAATAATATGCAATTGGGTGTTCCTCAAGGATCAGTTGTAGGACACCATCTTTTTATACTCTACGTGAATAATCTACCCAAATATCTTACGAATGACCAAAATCGACTAATCTCAACATCTGAATCTGTTGATTTGTTGTGTAAGATCAGCATGGGTTCAGCATAAACATCTTTCGAAATTGCTCCATTATGTTGATCAACAATTCTTTTCTATTAGATCTATAGACAGTGGTCCATACCGTGTGTTCTGAAATTAAATATATTCAAGCTATCATCTTATGGAATTCCTATTAGCATTGTTGACTGGGAGGAATCATATACAGCAAATCTAAAAATGATAGTGAGTTGCAACGATGCCGATGTAAGATCCATAGACTTCCCCCAAGGATCAGTTCTTGTATCTCGTCGTTTCTACAGGCAGAGTTATTGTGCATTATATTGTTGTGGACAGTCCTAACAGTTTGCGGGGACTCTAAAAACGCCCCGTTAACAAGAATTTTTGCAAATAGCTTGTTGTTCAATTCGATATGATTATAATTGCTTGGGTTGATGGTTATGTCCCTCCTAAGACGAAAGTTGATGTTCATTGATCTGTCTACATTGAGAATCAGTTTCGGGGGCATTAGCTTTTCCACCTGGACTCCTTCTATTGTGATCATCGTATCGTCAGCATATCTTGGGCATATATTGGGGCACATCATTCACGCATAGTACAAAAAGAAGAGGCCCAAGAACTGTTTCTTGGGAAATACCCAACAGCACATTGTATATACATTTGATCTTAAATCGTAGCACCTTACTATATTTTTTTTTTGACTCGTCATATATGATTTCACCCAGTCAACAATATTAATAAGAATCCCAAGAGGCGATAGCTTGATGCCCAATTTTTGGAAACACACGGTATGGAAACCATTCAATTGATCCAATATAAAAGAGATCACAAACGTATTGATGTCAAGTTGTCGATGAGCATAACTGAGCAGATGACATGACTCAGATTGAATAAATATGCTTATTCTTTTTCATCAGTAGCTGAGGTATCTAGCAGTGGAGCTTCTGGCTTGCATTGGGCGATCGTTCGAGGCCTAAATACGCGAGAATCCTTTTTCTCAATAACATAGGTCTCTTTAGGCAGCCACATGACTTGTAAAGTAAGTGTGATGTGAGTGGCCTAGATGCCAATCCCACGTATCGTTAAGTCGCCCCTGAGCGCCAGGACAAATAATAATAATAGCTGTTCTCTACACGCACAGGTTATGCCTTTGAGTACACTTAATGTTTATAAGGGAGTATTTTTAATTACTATAATTTCCACAGATACTTTTGATAATGAGTTCAACATTGATATTTGCCGGTTATTTACAATGTCTTTTTTGTAACTATTTTTATGGCGTGGAATATTATATACGTAAGCATTTTTCAAACTGATTGACTTTAAAGTCAGGATCCCGAGAATAAAGTCAGGACCCCGAGATTAAAGTCAGGATCCCGAGTATAGAGTCGGGATCCCGAGATCAAAGTCGGGATTATAAAAAAAGAAAAACTGTGACTCTTCAGCGGCTTCGTATATACTCCTCATTGCATTTGTTAGTACGATTCTTTTGAAGCCGATTTCTACTAGTTTTATTCTGGGTTCCAATATTTTTCAGGTTCTACCTCGTATTTTTTGCCAAACAATTTTTTTGCAACCAAATATACTTTTATACTGCTACAATTCATCATTCACTTCTGGCCCAAGTTAATGACTTCTAATTCCCCAAATATTTTACATCGAAATTCTCGTTTACTGAAATAGCTTCAAAATAATAAATAACTTTTGTAACATTATTTTGAAGTGGTTGAAGGCGGACGTTAATAGGGCGCTCTCGATATTGGGCTCTGTTCATGTCCTATTACAAAAATAGTCAAAAGCCTACAAAAACCCGGGCGCCATTAATATTTGAGTGTTATGCTACACCCTCCCATTTGATACCATAAAGGGTAGCCCAGGGCATCTGAATCTCAGTCCACCTCTGTGTTGTTTCACTGCATATAGCCAATTCAAACAAATGCTCGTTACTTATCTGGATGCTCGTTTCGGAAAATAAGATATTGGCAATCCTGCTCGACGATCTTCCAGAAATATATGGGAGTCTGGAGATGGTCCAAAACGACATAATATTTTCCAATAAACGTTGTCGACTAAAATCCAATAAAGATGGAAACATAAAAGTGTCCGGTTCGGGCCTCGTTGAACGACTATGGGGGCACATCATCACGGGCGGCAGGGCCTTTGTAGCCGCCGCATGTAACTTCCTGTTCCGTTTCCATGGCAACGGTTTTCATCTTAGAGGGTAACATCTTAATAAACTTGGTATCTCGTATCAACTCGACAAGGTGCAGTAAATATCTAGAATTTCACTATTGTTGATCATTTCAGATTCGATTATCGTTGAGATTATTGCTTTACTACGCCTTTCTGGAGTCAGTAAGTGCTCAGTGTTGAGACAAATTCAATAGTATCGAAAACATGTATTTTATTTAATCACCATATTCATTGTGGCCCATGATGTGCTGCATCATATTGAAAAATTATGATAAAAGCAACTACTGCTCCCTACGACCATTGAATTATAGCTGTTTGATTTTTGGAAAAGTTTTTTACATGAAATACTTTGCAATGCTCTTCATAAGTATCATAGTTGAAACTATTTCTCATTTGAATTGAGATTCATTCATTTACTTATTACTTCATTTATTCATCCATACAGGCCCAATTACTGGCCCAATTACATGGATATCGAAATGGAAATAATTTACAATGACACTGCATGTGTCTGTTTCAAATGAATACAAAAGAAATTGAATATTGTAATGATGAATATACAGTGACAGAGGGGTTAAGGTGTTTTTTCATAGTTTTTCTATTCATTTTCACAAAACTTGATCCTTTTGAAATATCGTCACCAAATTTGAAATGAATTCCTAATCGATTGAAGATTTCATAGGCTTTTTACGAAACCTCTGAATTTGCTAGCTGAAAATTTTGTAAAATTTGCTATTATGCTTCTTTTAAATCTTCACTGACTATATTTTCCTCTCATATCTTTAGAATATACCAATTTCGTCATTCTAAATCGATTGGCGTTCGCAAAATTGCTCTATCTTCAAGAGTTGTCGAGATGAAAAGTTCATCTGGAGTTGACAGCGGTAATATCACTCCAAATTTCAATATTTTCAATATTCTGAATCGATTGACGTTCGTAGAATTGCTCTTGAACCGTTCACAAGTTAAGAAGTTTCTCTGGATTCTTCTCATTTTTAGGGGTCTACCTCAAAGGCATTTTTTCAAGTGATTTTTTTTAAATTTCGATCGATTTGACGAAATTGATAGACTATACTAATTTGATCATTTTGAATCGATTGGCGTTCGCAGAATTGCTCTATCTTCCACCGTTGTCGAGTTAAAAAGTTCATATGGAGTTGTGAGCGGTAATATCCTGCTATATTTTTTTCTCATTGATTCCATTAATTTTCGTTAAACTCAAACTCTTCGAAAATTTTTCACCAAATTTTAAATTGATTCCCAGTTGATTAGAGATTTCATTAGCTTTTTACGGAACCTCTGCTTTTTATAGATGAAAATTTTCGAAAATTTCCAGAGAATACTAATTTCATCATTCTAAATCGACTGGAAATCATAAGATTGGTCTATATTCGAACGTTGTGGAGTTGAAAAGTTCATCTGGAGTTGAGAGCTGTAATATCTCTCCAAATTTTTTTTTTCGTTTTCTCACTATTCATTTTCGTAAAATTAATCTATTTTGAATATGCTCACCTAATTTAAAATCGATTCCTAGTTCATTAAATATTTCATAGGATTTTTACGGAACCTCTGCATTTTCAGACAACCATGCACACACGCTAAAAAGATTATTTGAATTACTGCACATTGAATCTATTGGTTTTTTAACATTAAAGAACCCCGCACGACAACATAGGGGAAATTGGCTCTCGATCAAATTCACAGAAATTATATCATACTGTAGGAGCATGGGTCGTAAGAAATATTCAGCCCTATGCTGTATCACTTCCGTTTAAAATAACGTCACCGTTATTCGCCATTTCCGTTATTTTGCTATTACCAATCATAGAGTTTAAATGATTTTGTATGTGTTGTTTCTAAGATATAAGCTGTCAAAATTCGTTAAAACGTCGTAGTTGGGTGGGATTGACATAGAAAAAAAAATTGTGTTTGTCTACAAACGAATAACATTAATCCTGAAAAAACAAGTCACATTTTGGTAAGACATCATAGTTTCAGTCTATTCTAGTCAATTCAAACGTTTTTTTCTTGATTACTCTCTCTATTTGAAAATTTTATTTCAACATTTTGTGAATGCAATGCATATGCCTTTTTCATTTGATGTTTTATATCAACTCTGTCTAATAAATTCCTGATAATAACTTTAATTACCTGTATGGTTTTGAACTTTTTGTGTAACTTGTCCTTGGATCTTCATTGAATGTGAAATTACATTCCTATTATTTCATGTAGAGTATTTCAGAAAATTCTATCCAATCAATACCATAGTCATTGGTGCTTTTTTTATATGAAAAATCGTATAGATGCACTAACTACTTTTCAGATCCAACTAAAATAATGAATTTCATACTTATTACACTTATTACACAGTCTAGAGTTAACGACGAGAAAGGTTCTCAGTTTGTTAAAGATGATTTCTAAGTTTGCTAGAGGGCTTATTTTGATTGATTGGTCGAGTATTGATTATACCACACTCCAAGAAGTTTCGCTGATGTGATGATTGCTAGTTAATTCAATAAACCTTTATTCGTGGCATGAAATATAATACGTTGACGCAGGAGTTGTTTGTATCCACTGACCAGACACTGGATTCTTGATTTGGAATGTTTCAAAGTGGAATATCAAACCGCCGAGGGTGATTACAAATTGATAGGAAATGAACATTTTCATCACGATATTTCAAAATAACACGATAGGAAATTTCTCTAATATCCGCTTTTGAATTTTGCTGTCCTCCAGGCATGCTCCACGTTGAATTTTCCTCCATTTTTATGAAATATTTAACAGTAGAGAAATTTCCCATCAATTTCATTTTAACTTTATTGTATATTCTTCTTCACTAGATAAGGGTTAAGAAAGTCTCCATCTTCAATATTGGAATTCTTCCCTTTTCTGATCAGAAAATATTGAGGATGAAGATGAGAGGCAATTAACCTATTTTATGTACGCCCCTGTTTGCAGTAACAAGCAGTTTATCTGCATTCAAATGATTTCCTGAATTTCATCAAGAAAAGTTAAGGTGCTTTTGGGTTATTCTGGAAAAATTATATTTTGGTGCACTTTTAACGCCCTTACTTGATACTTATCTAAGAGGGTATGCGCCAGTCCCGCCACCACAAACAAACAAAGCAAGCGCGCGCGAGAAATGTTCCTTTGCGGAGTTTGGAATATATGAAATACGTTTTATTTATTTTTCAGCTATTTATTTCGTAGTTTTAGTGAAATGTAACTCTCGCAAACCAGTATTCAGTATGCGATGTGTCCACTATTGGCGGATTCAAAAAACAGAATGTAATTTTTTAATTCTTTTCTTGTCTTGAGGGGAGGGCTACAGCCCCTTTAGCTCCCCCGTGGGTGCGCGCCTGATCAATCGGAGAGCTCTCATCTCTTGTTGGGGCCAAACTAGATTGTTCGATGCCCATAACCAGACTGGTTTTTTCCAGTTACATTAGGTGTTCCCATCGATAATTTTCCATACACTGCTCCACACTGGCCATGAAAGGTAACACAAATTCCAAGATTTGCTATACATACATACAGGGTTCCAATCTTGGTCCCTTTTTATTTTCAATGAAATTTGCTCTGACCGTTTATTTTTTGCTGACCTAAAATTGTTTGCTACAGCCGCAGAAATCCGTGAAAATGTCTGTATCTTTGATACCGGACAGTACGCTCCAAATAAAAAGGGTAAGTTTCGGTGTAGGAGGCAAACTATGAATGGAGTTTTGAATATATATCACCAAATTTTAAAAAATATTCCATTTATTGTATTGTTATATTACAGTTTACCATCTATCAGGATAATCGCTGATGAAATGAATGAGTTGATCAACTCATTACATTTACTTGTTAGTGAGAGAAAAATCATTCATAATTATATTAATAGTATTGATAATACAGAAACAGTTATAAACTATCTTAAAAATCATAATTTAGAACTGGTGCGAAATGAATCAACTGGTAATTACCTAACTCACTGTTTATAGCGAGCACAATCACGGAACCATATAACTCCAACGACGTGAGCGCGGCATCTATCGGTCCTTGCACCCGATTTGCATGTGCAAAATTATCTCTGTATCGTCTATTCATTATTATCGAGAGTGTGCGCTATCCAGAGCTAATGATGCAACATAAACTTCATCAGTTCTAATTTTTTTCAAGATAATTCATGACTATGTTACGTTAGTTCCATAGTAATTGTTGTTTTAACCAACGAATTCATTTTATCCCCGATATGATTCAAGATATTTAAAAATATATCTTGTAAATACTAACATATATTGAAATGGTTTTTATTTTTTCCTTTCATTCAGAAATTCACCAGTCAGGCCCTGTCTCCGGAGCCCCTGTCTCCGGAGCCCCGACACACCCAGAGGACGCGCTGGTGTGTCATTAACCATTGTCCGTGGGGTGAGTGATTACTGGGTCCGAGAATCATGTGCCCTGAGTAGGCAGAGTGAGCCACGAATTACGTCCTTCTGTATTTGTCCGATGAGATTTCTGTCATATTACGGCAAGCCGGTATGATTCCACCAAGGACCCTTATTATCAGAACCACCATTTTAATAGAATGGTTTGGGTGAAGCCTGCGGAGTTTAAAGAGTAGGTCTCAATATTTAGTCCATTTTCCTCCTCTCATGGTCGCGGAAGACTATATCAGGCTTATTGGCTTGTATTTGCCTGAAGATGAGTAATAAGTAGTTTCCATAGACTCGGTATTTCTCATTCTCAACACCAGTAGGGCCGCATAAGCTCGACACGCTGACAAAAAAATGCATCATGGTCAACAAGTCAGGGGTATGAATATCTAAAGTTTGTATTCATAGTTTGTTTCCAACACTTAAACTTCCTTGTTCTGTCTGGAACCAAAGATGCAGATAATTCCAGAGATTCGTTTGGCTGTCAGATGCAATCAACCATTTCAAGACATTCTGATGAAAATGTCTTAACCTCATTGTTATTATCGAGATTTGTGAGTTGTTATCTCTGGTAATATATATGATTATAAGTTTTCCGTTCTCCTCTTTAGAGCTTGCTGAGCATAGTTATGAACATTTTAGAGCATATATTCCAAATAATTGGACACAAGTTATATTCAGAATGACTTATGTCGACCTATCATGAAAATATACCCAGAATATGTCGTTTTCAAAAAATGAACATTATTGTAAAGTTATTTTGTAGAATGAATAGATGTATGGAAGATCTTGGGATCTGCATCTCATTTCATGGCCAGTGTGAAGCAGTGTATCGAAAATTGTCGATGACAGTGCCAAAAATAACTGAGAGGAACCATTTGTCGGTCTGGTTCTGGATGCCGATCATCAAAATCCCAACTGAAATGAGATTTCTCAGACTGATGAGTAAAAAACGCAAAAATGGAAGAAATTTTCAGTTTCATATCTCGAAAACTGCAAATTTTTGAGCTTTGTGGCTATAGATGCTTCTAATGAACATGTCGAGAACCACAATATATCAAAAATTCAGCCAAATTCACGGTATATTTCTGTCAAGACTTAAGCTATCTCTTGTGAAGTCAATCTACCATCAACCAAAGGCCAATAATAATAATAATACTCCCTCATTGAGTGCACCCAAAGGCATAACCTGTGCAGGTAGAGGACGGCTATTATTATTATTTGCCGTGGCGCTCCGGGGCGACTTACTGATGTTTTAGGTGATGTATTCACTTTTCAGCTGTAGGAAAACCCGGAAAACCTAAAGCCTCTTAACTAGTTCTTTTGAATTATTGAAGTTAGTGCTGTGCAAAGTCACACGATCGCCAACAAATCGTCACCAAGAAGAGTAATGGACAGTCACATTTATTTAACAGATTACCAGTAAGGCTAGAAATTCCCCAAGGTAGTATTGTTGAATCATTGTTAATTATTATTTATATAAATGACTCGACTATCTCAAATGGTGACCATTGCATTATTATTGCTGGTAACAACAATTTACTAACGGGAGGGGAGACATACTAAGAAGGAATAAGAAATAGCATCGAGGCATTTTTCGAAACAGAAATATGGTTCACAAGAATAATTCCCCACTGTGCATGTTTCAATAAATATCGAGCGAAATTCAACATTCATCGATCTAATAGAGAAAATTACACATCCAACACCTGTTCTATTTCAGACTGAAACAAAATTCCACAGCCACCTGAAACGAAAAACATTCCGAACATCCGACGGTCACACCCAACAAACACTAAGCGCGAAATGAAACCCATGAATAACGAGCACCGAATTAAAAAATTAATTACGCTCTCAAGATCGTATACGCCGTACTTTATATCAAGCAATCTCTTTCCGGTATCGCTTCCTCCGCAGAGTTGGCGGCGACACAAAAGAAGATCGGGTAATATTGGCAGAAGTTGCTATTTAGAAATTATAATTTTCATTATCTTGCAAGTAACGGCGCCATTAACGTCGTAATTATCATAAAGAGCGTCGGGAGCCGACGAGAACATCTCGAAACAGACAACTTTCGGACGTCTTTTCTCTTTGTGGTTGTCTACTAAAAACCCGCCAGGATTACTTCCTATCTAATGAAAACTTGAATTCCGGAGTTTCAACAAGTTTATGTCTACTCTGGGCACGATTGGGAAAAGTTCAGTCATATAAGATAATTCAGGTAATCGCGGTTCAGTGAGAGGGTATGTACGTTTCAATATGGACGTGCGAAAGAGCTCTAGTATGGTAGGTGGGACATATATCTTTTGTTTTTTTATAATTCAATTATCAAACATTGCGGAATATAATTCTTGAAAAACTTTAAAGGGTTGTGTAGAAAGGCTCAGTAATATACAATACTTCCTGTAAAACATTTCCATTTCGATTGATTTGAAATTGACAGAGTATACTAATTTGCTCATTCTGACTCGATTGGAGTTCGCAGAATGGCTCTATCTTCAACCGTTGTCGAGTTGAAAAGTTCATGTGTAGTTGGGAGTGGTAACATCCCACAAAAAATTTTTTCCGTACCTCCCCTATTCATTTTCGCAAAAGTTGATGTTTTTCGAATATGCTCACCAAATTTCAAATCGATTTCTGGTTGATTAAATTCTCATAGCCTTTATATACGAAACCTCTGCATTTTCTTGCTGAAAATTTTCGAAGGGTTGCTATTGTGCTCCTTCAAAATTTTGTCTAATATTTTCATTTTAAATTTCCATAGTATAGTAACATTATCATTCCGAATCGATTGGTTTTCGCAGACTTACTTTATTTCCAATCGTTGTCGGGTTGAAAAGTTCATCTAGAGTTGACAGCGGTAATATCCCTCCAAATGTTTATTCCATGATTTTTCAATCCATGTTCGTCAATCTTGATCAACCTCAAATATGCTCTCCAAATTTGAAATTAATTTCTAGTCATTGAAAGAATTCATAGGCTTCTCACGGAACCTCTGCATTTTCTAGTTAAAAATTTTCGAAAATTCGCTATTGTGCTCCTTCAAAATTTTGTCTGATGTTATTTTTACTTCAAAGTCCCAAAGTATACTAATTTGATCATCCTGAATCGATTGGCAATCGCAAAATTGCTCTATTTTCAACTATTATCTCCAAATGTTCTTTCCAATATTTTTCTATTCATGTTTGTAATACTTTATCATTTTCAAATATGTTCTCCAAATTTTAAATTGATTTCTAGTCCATTGAAGATTTCATAGGCTTTTTACAGAACCTCTGCAATTTCTAACTGAACATGTTCGAATGTGCAATTTTACTATTCATAAATTTATCTGATGATATTTTCAGTAGTAATATCCCGACAAAATACAGAATTTTCAAAAATACTTTCGCCTTGCTGGCACGAAAACTGTGTTGCTGTACAAAACACCAGTGCCTGGCCAGATGAAAGTATTTTGGAAATTTTGCATTTTGAAGGGATATTCGAAAATTTCACGAATACATTATATTATGGACTAAATGAGTATTGCAAGAACGGTTCATCTTGTGTAATCAATGTCAGTTGAAGAGTTGAAACGTGATTGTCGTAACTATGGAAATGTATACAAAAGCTAGAAGCAAAACTCCGTTTTGAAAATACCACGGGCTGGAGGAAGTATTTTCAAAAAGTCCTGTTCGAAATGAGAAAATTATGGCATTTGATTGGTTTACATAATATGAGGGAAATTGTCATTTCAAATTGTTAAGCAGAACATCTGCAATTTCTGACTATTACACACGCTAAAAAGATTATTTGAATTACTGCCCATTGAATATATTGGTGCTTTTAACATTGAAGGACCCCGCACGAAATCATATGGGAAATTGGCTCTCGATCAAATTGGCTGAAATTGTATCATGCTGTAAGAGCATTGGTCGTTAGAAATATTATGAGTTAAAATGATTTTGTATGTGTCGTTTCTAAGATATAAGCTGACAAAGTTCGCTAAAACGTCGTAGTTGGGTGGAATTGACATAGAAAAAAAAGACCAATATCAAGACTCTCCCCCAAGAGTATTGGTCTTGTTCTTGGTCTCGGAAGAAAAATAGTGAATTTAAATCTACTCAATATTAAGAAAATTTTGATGGAAATTGTTAAAGCATGTTATTTCAATCATTTATTTTTCATATGGTAGGTTTTTCAATTTTGTTAATTCAAAATCCAAAATACATATTTCAAAATCTGTATTGCAGTTATACAGTTTACAACAAATGTGTGTATGTTGTAAGATCGCAGTAAATAATAAATATTGCAATTTCTTTGGGATTCCGATTCCACCCCTTTGCCGCAACCGCATCTTACTGCTCATCACACAATAGTCCATTGTAAAATGGCCAATAAGAACCCTTTTTTCTGGTTTGTCGGGGATCGACCTGTGTGCTGTGTGGGTCTAATTCAATATTTATTTAAGATTTATTAAAAATTATTTCATGATGGTGAAATGAGAAATTCGTACTTCGCTTACTTTAATTATGCTATAAGTAAATTTCAAATGAACGCTCTCCTCAAAATCATCTGAGACAGCATTAATTTCGTTGAAAGGAATTGTCGCTGGTAAGATCTGAAATATGACACATGATGCAGATCTAGTAATTACTGCAGTGAAAACAAAAATATACACACATCAGAGTTGATGCAATATGAATGAGTCAATCCTGCCTCTACAACTTCTCTCACAGGCCTCAAAGTTTCATAACAAGCACCAGAACCTGAAGGTGGATCATTGGGATCCTGACGAGAACAATAAGTATTATGAACTTTGAAGGCAGATTTAAGAATAACAAATACTCACACATTGGAACTGGAGTCAACGGATAGAGCTGTGAAGTATCAGGCGCAAAATCACTCTCGTTCACCTGTGACGGGCTGCGAGACACTAGCATGCTTTTCTCATTTCCTATAAGAATATCATCATTTCTACACTAATTGTTCCGAATCAGCATTCAATTTATAACCCACCATCTTCTGTAGCCTGTTTGCACATTTCTGAAATATTCAAAGTTCGTTTACTTTGAGGTTTTATTTCTGTCATTACTTTCTGTCGCATTCAACGGGAAAGAATGTGGTTAGATGTTCCGTCAACAGTACGATAACGAAGGGCTAGTAGGGCCAATGTCCATACTAACAGGAATTTCATTTCACAACCAATGTAACAATAATGGCCAATGTCAAACATTGGCCCTCATTCTATTACGCAGAAATGGACATCAGCCTTCAGTATTAAATCATTTTTGCTCATTGTAGATACCTAGCACTTTGGCCATTTTTCTACGTGAAAATTGAAATATTATAAGTATATTGGGCCAAATAACTCAATTCGGCACAATGTGGACATTGGCCCTTTTTCTTCCAAGGTACAGCTTTAAAGTATACGAATTCGATGTTATATCTCTCTTCAACGTTCAAAAATATTTTCGCATGAATTCGAGAATAGACCCCCTGAGAAACGCGTTATACCCTGATGCTTCGTTTAGCATTTTGAAATGATTTTTTTCGTCCTTGTAGTTCAGATTTTTTTTCTGTTGTTTGAACCAACATTTATTCCATGTCCAACTTTCTTGCAATAATTGGTCTTTTCCAACCGGCCTTCTTAGGATACTTTCGAAGATGCTGTGAATGAGGCGGTTGTAGTGCTATTGATATTGATTGATTTTCTAACGTTGAAGATCTACTCTTCATCCTTTCCTCTTCGATCAAGAGTCGTGCGTTCAGATTGTTCAATTTTCTGTCATTTATAGGTGTACCTTCACATGAATTGACAGAAGCCATTCACTTGTTACTGATATTAAAATTTTCATGATAGTAATATTTTCTGACAGTTCTTCGCCTAGTCTTGTCATTTGATCCACCATTTCTTCTTCAATTTCCATCAGAAATGTAGCGATACTCTCGTTGTTGTATTTGCAGTTACAAAATTTCTGTCCTAGCGGACTCGTGGTGTTACCAAGCAATTTAATCTTGTTGATTTTCGACAGAATTACTATGGATAGTATTGCGAGCACTCGTGGTATTACCACCGATAGTATGGAGTTTCTTCCACATAGTCTTCGAAGTTTGTGCAAGTGGAAATTTGTATTTGGTTTTTCTTCCAGTCTGGAAACAAGGATTTCCTGCGCCTTGTTGTCCATATCTATCCATTTCTTCTTAGTTTTCTCAATTGTATTTCTTTCCACCATTGAGGCGTTCATTCCTGGATCACTTGGAGAGACTTCCCTGCCAGTAATTATGTCTAACAAGTTCTTTTACTTAAAAATTAGGCTCACTTGGAACTTACGAAGATTCCAGTTGTCTTGCCCCTTCAATTTTAGGTGCTGAATCTGCTCCATCTCTGCCAAACTAGGGCAATGTTATGAAGTACCTCTGGATAATGCCTTCTACTATTTGAACCCTGCTGGGCCCATCAGTTCCAACAACAATTTTAAAGTAGGTGTATTCGGAAATGAAACACGATGGTGAACAGCCACTGCGGTCAAGACCAAATTCTTACAGTTCAAATTGTAAAGGGTAATATAACAAGACCTTAATAAATAGTCAATTTATATCCGGTTGTTTACCTAAATAGCCGCTCATATCACATATCATGTGAAATCAGTCATGAAATTTCATTGGTGTTGCAATGTGTGAATGAAATAGTCGCTAGTAGAGCGTGTTGATTGGTCCTGTCAAATAGGAAAGAAACATATCATTAGTTGATGACTGATATTTAATAAACGAAAGAAATAATCTATGATATATCTTGAATCTTCGCTAAGGAAAGCACACTATCCAGTTAATGCCACATTTTAGCATTTCTGATATATAATTAATCCTGTAGCTACTCTGCTATTCTTCCCTCTCCCAATTATCGCGTCAAAACCCTCCTGTCGGATTTTGATGGGAGTCTACGAAGGAGAAGTTACATATATCACGGTTAAAGTTTACGAGCAATTTGTTTCCGAATTTCATGACACGAATATGCGCCAATGCCTTTTGTTTGATGTTTTGAAGGTATCAGAATGGAAGAGATTTCAGTTGAACCAGGTTTGTAGGAGACTAGCTGATGATTTTGATTGTTACGGCAGAAACAAAATTAGTCAAATATATAATGATAATAATACTCCCTCATAAACACTCATAGAGTGTACCCAAAGGCACAACTTGTGCAGGTAGAGGACGGCTATATTATTTGCGGTAATCGAATCATTTTAATACGTTATTTAATTCCTTTGTAGGGATAATTCAGGGAAATCAATCAACCAATTTAGTTGTTAGCGTATACAAATTATTACAATAAAACAGAACAATATACATTGAATGGTACTAAATCCATATCTATAGATATTTGTTTTTCTCTCTACTGGACTTTACAAGTCCCCATTAAATAGTACTTTCCATTTTGTCACCTTCTCGCACTTGTCTGCCCTTTGTGATCAAAACGGGAGTTTGGAATGCATCTGGATACCACCATACAAGGTACTCACTAACTTCATGGAATTTTTTCTGTATTGCCTACTATGGATGATTAGAGGTTTATAAACTGAGCGTTTGGCATTTTATTCCAATTCTAACCCCAATACTCAAACTTGTAGTCATCTTACTACAACCCAACAAAGCTATAACTATTCAACATAATTCAATAAGTAAAATCTGGCTGGCTTTTTCAACTAACCGGCGCCATATAAATTTAAGAAAGAACCCACGGCATTCGAATGGAGGTAGTCGGAGCTATGTTTTAATTTGCTTTCTTGTGTTATTTATTATTATTCTTTATTTCTCGTATGAAAGTATTGCGAAAGTATTGATCTTAACGGAGAATATTTTGAAATTCAACTAAGCCATTTCAGATTATAAATACTTGCTTTTATTTTTTTAACTCAAAACAAAGTAGCAACCCTTGTTCTTCCAAAATCAGCTACAGTTCAGCACTTTTCCTGTGCCAATATCCACATCTGATCACTTCGGAAATACGGTGTAGGATTGCCTCAGCTTCGTAAGGTGTACTTTTATAATTAGGTTGAAGTTCTAATAGCCCGAATGGCACTATTCGCCAAGCCGCACTACCAAATTTAAATTGTAAATTTCATTAGTTAATTAGACTGAGATGCAAACGCTTCCTCCTTCGCGAAACCGCCATTCTACTTCAGCAAATTCTTGTGTTTAGTTTTACGGAGATACATACTTACAATGGCAGAGTTACTTTTCGTTAAATAAAATTTGCCAAATGGGTTTTTATACTCGTAGTATGAGAATTAATGAACAATATCAAGATACACTTTTGAGGTCGAATGTGATAAATATCCTTGGAAAGGATGAAATTTTTAGTGAACTAGTGAGGGTAATTTATATGGAATTTGACATAGGTAAATCTTTGGTTAGAGTGAACATCTGAATTTCAAAAAAAAATGGTTTGTGACTCACATAGTTTGGTCTGAACGAAGAATCCGAATGAAATTTTTGGCGGTCACGACTATTTTCGAATATAAAGGCCCATTTTATTCTTCTTTCAATGAAAACACTATACACGCCCTAATTTACTTGGTTTCAGCACTTTGTAGTGGAAAAAACTATTATTTTCACTAAGAAGTCAATTTTCCTTTCTGATTTTGTTTTTCATGGACGACATTATAACCAAACGTACCACTTGTGAATGTATAGAATCACAGTTTCAGCTTTTAACTTAATCTTTCGAAACTATTCAAAATATATTTGATATAATTTACTACTATGGAAAGTGTTGTTAGGTATTACGCACACGTTATTGGCAATCGCGGTACTTTTCCAGGAACTAGATATTTCAATCGGATAATAGATGATAATTTCGAAGCAACTCAGGTAAAATAACAACACCGTTCCACAGATGCGACAACAAGGTAGTTTTCAGCGTGCTTGTGACTCCTTACTTCGTCGTGCGAGACTCTGCATAGAAAGTGGTGGCGGTCATTTCGAACACCTGTTGTGAAATCAAATTCCTTTTATTTTCAGTAACTTGTCATCCCCTGTTATGCAATGAGAATGCCTCATTGCCCTCATTTTGATTTAATTCAGTGTTTTCATTTCGGTTCACTTCGAAGCCAAATGTAATAACTGACAAGGTTTAAGAAATAATAATAAACTGGCAACGGTGCGGGAATTCAAGTAATAAACACAATACAAGAAGATAGGTGCCCTAGGAACTGATGAATGAAACCAGTGCTTCCCAAACAATCGTAAGTGAATGAGTCTATTTGGGGTAGATTTTCAAGTGCTTAAGAAAAAAAGGTAAATGTTTTTTATTGTATCATTATGTCTCATAGAACACCCCATTTTATTTATTGCTCCCATTTCTAAAACATCCTGTATATTATAATAAACTATGGCTGTGAGATTATTCTCGAGTGTTTGAGTGTGAAATGAATCTTCACAAACCAATCAGGGACATTTTAGTAGAACTGAGTAATATTTTTATGGTTTTCATATACTGATGATTCTGTGAGAGGCGAAATATTTTTTAGGCAACCCAATTTCTGAGAACAGGGAGGTAGATTTAATCTTCAAAATTCAACGATTCCTTGAAAAAGATTCAACTCGATATAATCCTTATACGGATATCCAGTTAGTTATGTCTTGTTAGTGTAAATTCTGGTAACTTTCCATCAGGCTTCTGGGTTAAACTCTGATCTCAATATGAGGAATTATTCAATTTTCAATATAAATTGTTCAGTTTTATAAACAATGATTCTTATTTCTCTGGAATGTTGATTCTTCCAATCAACTTTCACATCAGTCAGTATGTCATGTAGAAGGGCAACACTACTTGACGGATAGATTACGTAATCCGATTCAATTGGCAAGGACCAGGAAACCGGTATGGAGGTGGTCCCCCAATTCAGTCGAAAAATAATTCCAGCTTTGATATTTAAAATGCATTGCGAAGTTTGTTCTTGTAGAAAACTCTGCCAAGTATTGAACAGATATAATTCAATTGTCGTAGGGGGCAGTAGTTGTTTTCAGTTGAATTCCTGCCATGACAATGCCTATTCTATATAGGATCTCCAGTGGAAGATTTGGATTACGTAATCCACCATTTTTCTTGATCAGTAATTATGATTATTCTATACAACTTTCAGTGCATTAATTGTATTTGATTGAACAATATTATCGTTTTTTGTCTCGTCAAGATGTTCGTAAATTATCTTGACCCATTTATAATAATTCATGATCAGATTCTCTTATGATTATATATCAATTTCAATAATAATTGATTGCTGAATGTCCCTAATTAAATCTCTGGTAATAGTGATTATTTTTTTCGTATGATTTTCAAACAATCAGAATGTCCAATTTAGTTAAGTTACCTCGTATAATTTCGATAATACCTGATTATACATAGAGTAGCTCCACCAATCGAAAATTTTAAAATAATTTCATTTTCATAGTAACCACATCGACATCAATATACAACAAACAGAACTGTCAAATTGTGACGTTTATCAAAAATTGTACAAAAATGAGTCGATTCGAAGATTTATCATACAGTATAATACAGTGAAAACAAAAAGTACGTATGGAAACAATTTCTTACGGTTTGCAGTGAAAGAAACTATGTGCTAAATGAATCAATTTCCACTGAAATGATAGCGTCCATTTTGAAAGATTGGGCTTTCAATATGCGAAAATGTAATGGAGAAAATTATAAAGAAAATGTGGTTAAAACGATGTGGAACATTACGGCAAACCAAGTACAAGAAAAATATATGAAGGAGTTTAATAGAGTAATTGATCCATTCTCTAGTCCCATATTTTTAGCCTCACGAAACGCAAGAAATTCAAAGAGAAGGGGAACTCCGAATGTTACCGGACAAGAGAAAGGTTAGTGCATCAGCATTTAAAGATAACGAGTACATAACAATGATAGAAGCGTGGGATGAAAATACACCGGAAGGATTAAAAATAAAAATTTTATTAATTGCTTCTGTAGAACTTGCGTGGAGAGGAAATGAAGGAGCGTCATGCTTGACTCATTATTTTCAAAAAGAAACTGGAAATGATGATACTCCAACTGGTAGAATACAATATAATCCTATTTTTACCAAAACCAAACAGGGAGGAGCAAAACCATGTGCTAATAATAAATGGCTAACCAGTGAACTTTTGGATAAGCTAATGATGAAAAGAAGTGAAAACATCAATATTAAAACAAATAGGTTATTTCTGACAGTAAATCCCAACTGGAGAAAAGAAAAAACCCTTGGCTGGTACAAAAATATGCCAATTGGAGTGCATGAAATTAGTAAATGGACCAAAAAGTCTGCAGAATTGACAAATTTGAATATGACGAACAAAAAATTTTCAAATCATTCTCACCGAGCCACTGCTGTTTCACAATTGGCAAAAGCAGGTGTATCGGAACAAGAACTTATTAAAATAACAGGACATGGTAATAGCAACTCTATCAAACCCTACCTACAGATAGATGAACAACATCACCAAAACATAATAAATAAGATGAGATCCAATTTTAAAAACGCTGCAGGTTCAAGTAATAACACCTCCAGCACTTCAATGAGCAGTGGACACGTTTCCTGCGCCGAAAATAACTCAGTTAAAAAAAACGTAGTATATAATAATTGTAACTTTCATTGCACCAATTTGAATTTAAATTAATAAATTTTTATATATTTACTTAATTTACTCAAAAAATAATCGTATCAAATACAATAGGTACTTCAAAATAAATACGGTTATACATCTCAAACTTCCTGCATAATTACAAATCGTGTCAGTTTGACAGAATAATCCTCCCGCTTCGCGGTCGGATTATTTAAACTGTCAAACTGACACTCTTTATGATTATGCAACAAGTTATCGATGTATAACCTGATTATATTGAAGTACTTATAGTATTACTACTGATTATTTCATTCACACATTGCTACAACAAAGAAATATCATGACTGAAGTCACATGATATATGATATGAGCGGCTATTTAGGTAAACAACCGGCTATTTAGGTAAACACGGCTATTCATGTAAACAAAGCTTTCTTTTATTTGTATAAGTGTCAAACGATGACAACTCCGTCGCTCAAAATTGAAATGTCTCGTTTTGGGTTGTCTTCTATGACATATATAAGCAAATCCATCCCAGAAAATACCATGAAGAGTAAAGAGTATATGAACTAAGTATATTTGAATGATTTTATACTGTTCATGAAATAATCTTCCTGAATATCACTCGACCATGACAAATAGAGACTATTATTTTCTTTGATTTATCTCGAGTAACTTGTATTTGAAGACAATTCAACTCGACCATATGAACATCGATAATCAAAGAATAACTCTCTCGAGCTAAAGCTCTCGGGAGTTACTCAGATTATTAGTGTTCATATGGTCTCATTAAATTGTCAAAATACAAGGTACTCTCGATAGAATTAGAAGAAAATAATAGTCGGCTATTACCTACGATTATTTTGTTATTTAATTCACCATTGAATATGTAATTATCGTTGGATCCTGTTTATCATTGAGGTCATATACGGGCTCAAATAGCCTTGTTAATTTGAGAATAGAGATCTCAATATTACCAGACTTGAAAAACAAAGCAAGTGTCAACTTAGCGAACCTAGTGAATTTTGCAATATGGGTCCAAATCCAGTATGTGAAGAAAAAGTAACAATATAGCATTTATGGGAAGCAGAAGACGATGAAGAAATTAGGTTTAGATCCATATCAATAAATGAAAATAATTTGTCTACGTAAGGTTGGTTCATTCTAGTTAAACAATCTCAAAAATTTCTCCTTGAAAAATTCTTATGTTCCATTTTTAGTCGCCAGGTCACCAGAGTGGGTAAAATCGTAGCACAGTGTACGAACAAAGTCATATCGATTCTCATATCAGAAAGAGCCCCACTTGTTATATAATGCAGAATTCAAGACCTTCGTGACTCACATATCGGAAATACAGGGTGGGGCAATAGTGCGTCAGAGTCCGATTGCTTGAGTTCTAAGATAGTTAGGACGGTAATTCAAAAACCAAATATAACTAGAGAACTGTGTCTATATCTAGAAATTACTGTCGGATATACAGGGTGAACCAAGGAAAATCTACAGGGTCAATTGCATTTTTTTCAAATGAAATGCTATGTACTTCAATCCATTTTTTAAGCATTTTAGTGGTCTCCATCCACACCTACAATATCCTTTACTATCTCCCAACCACTTGGGAGTTATAATTTTTTTTGTCAAAATAATGCTATCTGCAGATGCATACCGAAAAAACCACCGTTCTCAAGATTACGGAATGCAGGAGGTCATGATTATAATCCTATTCGTCAGACATATGAGTGATATTTCTGAATCATTATCATTCCCTAAAATTATACAGGATGATTGAAAATGATTTTTCAATTCGGAAGTTTTTGAATTAAATTTTCTCGAGTTCTTCAAATGGAACACTCTGTATATTTTTCAACCATGTGATATAGGATTAAGAGGCGAGTATTTTTTGTACCTACATGGGGATATTCCTAGCCGTTTTCGAGTTATCCACTCGGACAATTTTTAGTATCCTATATCACATGGTCGAAAAATATACGGAGTGTTCCATTTGAAGAACTCGAGAAAATTTTATTCAAAAACTTCCGAATTGAAAAATCATTTTCAGTCATCCTGTATAATTTTAGGGAATGATAATGATTCAGAAATATCACTCATATGTCTGACGAATAGGATTATAATCATGACCTCCTGCATTCCATAATTTTGGAACGGTGGTTTTTTCGGTATGCATCTGCAGATAGCATTATTTTGACAAAAAAAATTATAACTTCCAAGTGGTTGGGAGATAGTAAAGGATATTGGAGGTGTGGATGGAGACCACTAAAATGCTTGAAAAAATGGATTGCAGTACATAGCATTTCATTTGAAAAAAATGCAATTGACCCTGTAGATTTTCCTTGGTTCACCCTGTATATCCGACAATAATTTCTAGATATAGACACAGTTCTCTAGATATATTTGGTTTTTGAATGATCGTCCTAACTATCTTAGAACTCAAGCAATCGGACTCTGACGCACTATTGCCCCACCCTGTAGATTGATTTCTGTTCCTTAATAGTTCACTGAAATTTGATCGATATCTGTATAAGTGTTGACATAAATAACTGAAAGATTCGTGTTGGCCGGAATTTTTCTGGAAACATCGCATCATGAATGAATATTGGAAACATCAAATATTGAGTGGTATTGATGTCGTGTGATATTCACAACTTTGATTAGCGGATAAGTGAACTGAGAAAACTCAGTTATTTCGTAGAGATTTTCGTTCTTATAGCACAACGAAATGTGGGTGATGAAACAAATAACAGCTCCTCCCTACCTTTACATTTTGGCGTAAAAAATAAAAACAAAGAAAACATCGTTACTCGTGTTAAAAAAGAGTGTCGGTCCACAAACCACCAAAGTGCTCATTTCCAAACAACGGGCCCATACAAATGTCCAAACATTTGAATACATCCCCTGTGAAAGGGATATTCATTTTATTTCATGCTCTGATACGCAACCATTTCGGCTACAAATTTGAACAAAATGTTTCATCGCATCCTCCTACTTCCTTTCACATCTGCCTTGAATTTGATACGCCATGAGTACAACGAAACGTGTCGTAAAATGGTAGGGTAATGTTAGCCACATCGTGTTTGTAAATTTCGTAGTTTTTCATGGAGGCGACAGCCCGTGAAATGGAAGGTATCACCGGACTGAATCCAAAATGGGTACTGAGAACGACTGAAGCTCCTCTGTGATGTTGAAATGTGAAGTTCTGAGGGTCAGTTACGAAACTAATTGCTAGTCCAGTACAAATTGGGAGTTGAGGATGCCATTTGATCAGGCTTGATAAAGTAACCCGAAATTATTCAATTGAATATTTATGGAAGTATCCAACAGTAGAAATGAAGAATTTTGATCGAAATAAATTTTTATTACGTCATACGCCAGTTGGTCAGTACATAATATGAAACGGGTATCACGCTCCTCGACTAGCCTTCAACTTTGCTGCTCCAGGCCCTGATGGGCTAAACAACTATTGGTGTAAAAAGTTTCCAAGTACCCATCATCAGAGTTTTAAATTCATAGCTAGATGGGAAGCAACAGATTCTGGATTGGTTTGTCGTGCTAATCCCCAAAAACGGAGATATTTCTGATCCCAAGAACTACAGACCGATACCATCCTTGAATGCATGATGAAAGATGTTCACCCGCATCTTATACATGCGAATGCTCTTCACAGTTGATCCGGTGTATGAACGGATATATTTGAAAAAGAGGTCAAAGAAGGCGATCGATGGCTGTAATGAGAACCTGCTGACGCAGGACTATTTGATACAACATCGCATGAGCTCATCATGTAGTTGCTCAGATGCCTCGCGAAACCCGATCAAATAGTGGGATGCATTGAACAGCTGATGCTGCTCTGGAGGACCCGCTCCACCATTACATCTGGACAAGTCATAGTCCAAACAGGGCAGGTTATCTTTATAGAAGGGGCGTGTTGCAGGGAGACTTCCTCCGCCCTCTTCTTTTCTGCATCTCCCTATTGCCATTGTCTGTTGCAGTACGGAAAATCCGCGGATACAACTGCAGCACCCCCAGCAACCTGAGGCGTGAGGTCACCCTCTGTGGACTTGGTGACATTTGCGATGCCTCCAGTTTTTTGTTTGAAGAGGACCGCGGGGAAAACGTTATTCAGGATCAGTGGCCTCTGCTGATTAGTATCTGTGAATTTTGTGGAACTAGTGGCACCTCCATTTTTGCCTTTGGTGAAAACATTGGAGTTTTTGGAAGAAAAATAAGATTTAAATAAAAAAAAAATTGATTTCCAACAATGTCGAACATTGCATTATTCTACTTAGATCATCTGTGAATCTCTTAAATATGCAAAATCAGCTTATAAGAAAGGCGGTTCATTTGGAAAATGATGATTTTGTGGATAGGTGCATTTTCGGGATTAAAAATGTTTCGAAAATTTTTCAATTCATCATCAAAATTCATCATTGTGGTGATTCAAAATCAGCTCGTCGAGAAACATTTGAAGGACGTTTGCTATTTCCTTTTTTATGCAAAGCCTTTCATCTAAACATGGGTATATTTTCAAAATCAGCATAACATTTTGCGAATTTCAAATGAATCTGTTGATTTTGTATTTTTCATGAGTTTTGGGCTTTCTTCATTATTTTTTCAGCTGATTCTTCGAGTTGGAGATTTCATTTGGAGTTGAGTTATTTGGTGTTGGGTCATTTGGCAATTTTTTGAGAAATTCAAAATAATAATGTTCGAAAATTCGATCGCGTCAGAGAATTTTCGACTATTCATTCCATTTTTATACAGATTCGTTCATCTGAGTTCATTCAAATCATATGTTTTCAAAATCAGCATAAAATTTCGCGTATATTGTGCGAATTTCAAATGAATCTGTTGATCAAAACCCAAGTATGAGCATAGAAAATAGATTATTCTTTCGTAGCGTATAATCCTTGGTCAGAGGCCTCTCATAGAAATGGTTTCGATAGCTTCAAGTAATTGTAAGAAATGGTGGAGGATCCGGTACCTCAAATATGGTTCGTTTTGAATTGGGTACGTATAGCAATTTTTTTATTGAATGACATAAGCAATACGTCTTTCAATGGCGAGTTATGCACCTAAGCCATCTCTCTTCATTTTTCTTTTTTTTATTCGGTAAAATTAAAATTGTAGGGCATAGAACAACACATTAAATAGTTTATGCACTAGCGGGCGGTAAAGTACACTTTACCGCCCGGTTCGCCTGGCGTAAACTGGCACTTTACCGCCCGTGGGCGCATCATGGCCCGCGGGCGGTAAAGTAGACAATATACTAAAATTGCCCATATATACCTACGCACATCATTTCAAGGAAGACCTACCACGAAACAATTAATTCAGTTCAATAAAGAAATACTCATTTAACAACTTTTATTCATAATCTACATTTTTGCTCCATAACCCTGAAAATTAGAATTTTATATTAACTATGCAATTGTTACAATTTTGAATATTGAGGGTGGGATATTCACTTTTCTCTTGAAAATAACTATTCCCTTTTGAAACATCCTCACCACTCATTTTAGATGTGGATGGTAGGTCCAAATAATTATTATTTGGTATCGGTCCATCACCATCGCCGGCAATTTTTTGGCAATATTCAATTTATTTGAAATCGATTGTTCAATGTAGCTCTCTGCTACTGTAGTTGATTTCCAACCAGCGTGTCTTTTGATATTGGTGATACTTTCCCCAGCATCAGCCAATAAAGTGGCTGAAGAACGCCTGAAACAATGACCCGTATATTCTTCTGGGCCTGATAGCTTCAAAAATGCTGCAATTTTTCTTGGAATTTGACCGAGGATATTCTTCCCATCAACTTGTTTTGTACATTTGTTGTTCTTATAGAATAAAAAAATGCCCATGTTCAGTATTTGCGGGACGTAGTCTAGCATATCTTCTATAAATATCCAAATAATTAACTGACTGGTTTTCAGTACTGCAGATGGTAAATGTTCGTTGTATTTTAGTTTTTGACTTTCGAATTGTAATGAATAAAGCATAAGTTAGGTCTTGAATGTCATCAAGCATGAGATTTGTTAATTCTTCTCTACGACAAACACCATGTACCCCAAATATTAATGCAACCTATAAAAGAATCAATAAGTTTTTTAATTACTTAATAAATATAGGTAGGTATAACATACCATCATCATTAGATATACATTATCTGGAGCTTATTTTAGAAAAAGTTCGATTTCATCCCTATTCAATATTTTGGATTTCTTCGGCTTATATCCATCATTCTTCCGTTTCAAAAATGCTATCAATTTTGGAAATTTGCTTATATTTATATTATTATACAAATTCAAAGTAGACTTCATCATCGAATAGTATGACCACAAAGAAGATGGTTTTCGATTCTTGGACTTCTCAAAAAAATATCCCAGTAATATATCTTCTGTTATCACCTTCACATTATTTTCATTGCGCCATTTTATGAACTCATTATACGTCTTTTCGTAAAGTTTCTTTGACTTTGTTGGTGGCAGTTCGAGTTTGGCACTCTCAGCCGATTCCAAAATTTCCATTGGTATGTATATATTATGTTTTTCATCTGATGATTCCATCATTTTCGTGTTGAGTTCACTCACGCACTTTTTCAGATAAACATGAAGACCGTTTACCTTGTTTATTGAATTTGTTGCTAGACAACAACCAGCTTGCTTAACGTCATAATTAGGTGGGTATATACTGGGTATTCTGTGTACAATTTGAATTATTTCAGTATACAGAGATGATTATTGACACGATAATTGCGATATAAATATATAAACAGTGTCCGCCAAAATTTTGGAACGATATGGAAAACTTTTTTATTAATAGTTTCTCAGAAAATGTCATTCTTCATAAAAGTTAGTTTCCCATGCTGTTCCAAGGTTTTGGTGGACACTGTATAAACCGCAAGTGCATAAAATTTTGTATGTATCACGTGCGTAAAATGCGTTTATGGCCTTCGGCGTGTAATGGCCCTCGGCTAACGCCTTCGGGCCATTATCCACGCCGCAGGCCATAAACGCCTACTTCACGCCCTTGAAACATAAATAACTATTAGGTACACTGTAAGATCAATAACAATGATGTCATTAAAAAATATTTAAAAACACTTAGTATACCGATAAAATTAACATTGTAGGGCATAGAACAACACATTAAATAAAAAACTATAGGTACACTGCAATAACAATAATGTCAATAAAAAAAAAAAAATAAAAGATAAGAGTATAAAGGTATAAAACTATAAAATTATTTTCAAAAACTGTCGTTGTAAAACTCCTGCAGACTATAATAGGGTCTAAAACTGAGAAGATTTTTTAGTGCCTTTCTGAAACGAATGTAATCCAAAGTTTTCAAGTGATCTGGTAGATGATTGTACATCTGGAGACCATTATACACAATCGAGTCCTTAATGAGGGTTGACGAAGGTAGAGGTAGTCTGAGATCATTGAAATGTCTGGTGGCATAGGTAGAAGTGGCAGAGGGAAAATTTGTTTTATGTTTATGTAATAGACAAACTGTTTCTAAAATGAATAAAGCATGAACCGTTGAAATCTTGTTCGTAGCAAATAAAGGCCTGCAAGAGTCCCGTCGTTTGGCTTTGCACAAGTATTCTCGAACTTCATCAATGGTTAATAATTTGAAGAAATCTGATATAAAAGAGTCAATGAACTAACAAACAATTCGGAGTTCGTTCAACAGAAAGAGGGATCCAACATCCCATCAATTATCTCGGAGTTTCTACGCAAAGTTCGCACAACCTTCTGTAGTCGAATATATGAACATATCATAGAAACGAGAATGGAAAATTTCATGATGGCAAAGGTTTAATTCGCCCCAAAGGTCATAATAACTAGATTAGCTCTTTACCCATGTGGCCGGTGCTGAAATGATTCCCGAAATACGAACTGTTTCATCTCCCCATCAATTGTATCACGAGCAACCACTTATGGAAGGCAGAGCCGGAATAGAGCAATAGTATACGAGGTGGATTCCTCAAAAGGGCACTGAAAATTTTCTTGAGAAAAAATTGACCAACAGAATAATGAAATGAGCACACAGTCACAATAAATTTGAACTGTTCAATTCATCTTTATCATCATCAAGGAATTCAGTAGAAAAACTATTATAACCTATCTGTTATGTAATGATCTGTCATCTGTTCACATGTATATTTTTCTTTCTGTTTTTGTAGATGTATAATTGGCTTGTTCGTTGAATAAATAGATAAATGAGTAAAAAGGTAACGAATAGATAAAATCATTCTTATTGTGATGAGATGAAGCCGGATTTGTTCAGAACATCATTCATGCGCTCAAGTCATAAAGAATGCATGACATCATTGCTCTAGAATGGCTCTAGGCATTTCCGGGAGTAGACAAGAGAACCAGCATGAACATTCTGGGAGTCCATTTATTCGAACTCTGTCCGTAGCTATATATACAGGGTGGGACAATAATATGTCAGAGTCCGATTGCTGGAGTTCTATGGTAGCTAGGCAGATAATTCAAAAACCAAAGTAAACAGGACATCATTGTACACATGCAATTTCTTGTATACAGGATGAACCAAGGAAAACATACAGGGTCAACTGCATTTTTTACGAAATGCCATGTATTTCAATCCATTTTTTCAAGCATTTCAGTGGTCTCCATCCACCCCTCCAATATCATTAATTATTTCACCCCCACTCGAAAGTTACAATATTTTTTGTCGAAATAATTCTATCTGCAGGTGCATACCTACTGGAAAAATCACCGTACTCAAGATTGTGAAATTAGGGATAATTTTAATCCCATTCGTCAGACAGATGAGTGATGTTTCTGACTCATTATCATTACCAAAAATTATGCAGGGTGGCTGAACATGATTTTGAATTGAATTTTCTAGAGTTTTTAAAATGGAACACGTATATTTTTTGACCCTGTGATGTAGGATTGAGATACGAGTGTTTTTTGTATGTACACCCCTTGTCATGATCCACCCTGTCCCATTCTGATTTTAGAAATGATCCGTCATCAAACGACGTCATGCAATTCATTATTCTCGAATATCGGTCAAAGATATTAAAATAATAAACGATGATGAATGCATCTCTCTTCTGTTTGAGAGCAAATTGCGCGAATATCAAGTTCATTGCTATCCTTCCCCCACGACCAACATTATTAACGAATTCCCAGATAGTGAATAGGTATCTCGAAATATTCCATCCTACTTTTCAATAGTGCGTCTTTCTTCCACCCACCGCATAAGATAATATCAATAAATTAAGGCCATAAACATGTCTCGCTAAGTAGGTTAAAGCAATAAATGATCGCTATTAAAAACATGATTAATTATGCAGATGTCCTATTGTATGGCATAGGGAAGAATAACGGCGACACGTGTTCCTTTGCGAGGGGTCAAGCTTGTATTTAAGCGTCAGTAAAAACCGTAAGATGAAACTATCGTACTATTAAAGGTTACCCAGAAACGATCATGAATATAATGTCTGAACAGATATAATGAGTGCGGAGATTTATGTGCCTTCTCGTGAAAATAAGCCGCCTTAAAAGACATCTGCAACCCTGTTTAATTTATGAGCACATACGGAACGGAACCTAATATTTTAACCCTGATACAGAGGCTGTGGCTCATGTACTGGTTGCTCAGGGTTGAAATTATTATATTATTTTCACCTGTCGAGTTTGGTTATTGTAATAGCTGTCCCTTATTTAGGTAAAAGTGCATACCGGGAACCACGATTGGGTACAGCTATCGTTTATATCGTAGTAAATGTTTATGTCTACTAGTAAAGAGAAAGCAATTACTGTCACTTCTAATTTTGGTGTATTATTATAGGTATCATGTAATAGTGTTTTGTGTATTTGCTTGATTTGCGTTAATTGAGGTTTGAACTGATTACCCGTTTTGTTTATGTCTTGTATGTCTGATGAATATTTACCAGGAATGTTATTAGTATATATCACGCAAACAAAGGTATTTAGTAGTGACTATGAGGTTGCTATCTTTGAAAGTATGTTTTTATGTATGTGAACTGTTATCCAGAAACATTTATGTGCTTGCTACCATTGTTGATTCAACTGTTTTTGATATACCTCTGTCAGTAGCAATAACGGCTAGTTGTGTCAGAAATGTCTCGTTGAATATGCGTTTTCGCAAGCTTGCCTGTTTTCAAGGGTACTTTAAGTATTTAGGGTGTTGTTTACACTGCATTATATTATTAAATTGTGTGTTTGATACATGTTAAAGAGGCCTGGCTTGCGGGATAGCAAGTAGATCTAAAATGCAAATACTTGTATTCAATTCGGAACTACTCTATATTTATTTAATATACTCATCAAATTAATCCATCTTGTTTTCTCTCTATACTCGAATTTCACTTATAACAGGACGTCACGTACTTTCTAGGACCATCAGGGGTATGACGTAGCCGCTCACGTTATATTCCTTCTTGTTGTTAGGTGTCCCGACGTTTTGATACGCCTCGTCCATCATCAGACCAAGCGGTGTAGAGGCTAAGGCCGATATGCCGCTTCATAACACCCTGAGGCTATATTTAGCCGTTCATTCACTTGGACAATTTTTATTAGCTCATTTTAAGTGACAGTTCTTAAAAGGGTTATGGAAACACACCAGTTCAATTATTTAAACGAATCTCAACTCCTTTTCTTATTTAATTTTATTTCGTGTGTTTGATTCCCAATTTTGCATAATTTTTCAGTAAATGGATGTTCCACATGAACAGTATTTTTGTTTGCTATTATGTGCTATCGACCGAATATTTATCGGCAGTACATACAGATGAGGGATTTAATTCCAGTAGTCAGTTACGAAAAATGTCAATTGTAAAGTTCTGAAAGTTATCAAATTAATTTCAACAAAGAAGAACTTGTAGATATGATTTTTGTTCTTGGAGAGTCTGAAACGAATTGTTTACTCGCTGCTAGAATTTACCGTCAGAAATATCCTGGAAGAAGGTGCCTGGAAATTAACAGCTTCCAAAACCTGCTTGAAAGATTTGTACAAACCGGCAATGTGCAAAATGAAAAGCAGGAACAGTGAAAAAATATTTGCAACGAAGAAAATGAGTTCTCTGTAGTATTAGCAACTGTTGAGAATCCCCACTTCTGAGGAATGACGATTTACAAAAGCGTCTTCAGTTCTGTAATTGGGCGAACGAAAAAATGCAAGAAGATGCTGATTCTGTCTATAACGTCTTGTTTACTAACGAAGCACGTTTCATAAAAATGGATTCGTTAATAGGCATAGTTTCTATTATTATGTAACAGAAAATCGAGTTAATAACCAGCACAGGTGGTCTTTGAATGTTTGGGGTGGAATCATTGGAGAAAAATGTAACAGATCGACATTTCTTTGATGGTACCTTGACAGGAGCTGTTCATATGAATATTTTAGAAATACCATCTGCCGAATTTACTAATAAATCTTCCTGGCGAACAAAGAATGAGGTTTCAACAAGATAGAACTTCACCTTATATTTCAATTCAGTAAAGGAGCACTTTAATAATACTCACCCACTTCGATGGATTGAAAGAAATGGACCCGTTCGATGGCCTGCAAGATCCCCAGATCTTACTGAAATGAATTTATTTCATGGTTATATGTTAAAGAAGTTGTCTACAGAGACACATCAACAAGTATAGAAAATATGAAGGAAAAAATAATAGATGTATCCAAGAGTATAACACCTGCAGTGTTGAGAGCAGTGGAAAACTCATTCCGTAGGCGGGTGGACATGTGTGTTAACCAAAATGGGCCACACGTGGATCACTTATTATATTGTAAATAAAAGGAGTTGGGATTCGTTGAAATAATTGAACTGATGTGCTTCAATAACCCTTATAGGAGGTGTCTGTAAAAATGACCTACTGAAAATTGTCTAAATAAATAACTCGAAAGCCGCTAGGAATATCCTCAGGGGTGTAATACAAAAAACATTCGCATCTCAATCCCACATCACATGGACGAAAAATATACGTGTTCCATTTGAATAACTCCAGAAAATCCAGTTCAAAAATAATTTTCAGCCACGCTGTATGAATTTTGGGAATGATAATGATTCAAAAATATCGCTAATCTGTCTGATGAATGGGATTATAATTATATCCTCCTGCATTCCATAATCTTGAGAACGGTGATTTTTTCAGTATGCATTATGACAAAAAAAATTATAACTTTCAATTGGTAGGCTACATGGTATTATTATCACCCAGTACTGAAGGAGATGGTGTTTTGAAACCATATTCATAACTCGCTTAGGCACTGTGTCGAATCATTTCAATATATTTCTGAAACAATTAATTTCCTCTCTACATTCATCATTGAAGTCCAACATTTCACTAGTATTTTTCTCCAACTGTGATAGACAAAATGTTTGTGTGCTCGTATTTTATAGAAATGCTTTCAAACGAAACCACAAAATATTATCAATATTATGAAAAACTAAGTTAGGAATCAGCCAGTGGTAAATAATCGTAAAAATGTCTGCTAATGAGCATTCCTAACAATAATATCCAACTATTACAGCACAACATAAGTAGAAAAAAATCTTGGGTAATATTTCTTGATCTTATGAGTGTACTTTATGATATCGAATCAAGGAGATCAATACTCCTCCATATAGTTATGTCATTCTATGCATTTTGCACGAGGAATTATAATATGCTAGTAGACTACCTACGTAAGTTGATATCGTAGTTGATATTACTATACCAGGAAACCACAGAAACATCTACACCATCGACTTCGGCAACTTTTTCAATACCATTTTCCTGCATTACAGAGTACTTGGGAAATTTGCATAGCGCACAAGCAGATCCTTCGCCATTCCATCCGGTTTATCACGTGACTAGTATTCAGATCGAAAGTTCAATGGCAACTGAATAATTTGGTGGTTCCAGAATATACGCCATTTCATCGGATTATCCCGTGAAGACTATTTTGGATGGTCGTGTAGTAGAGCGCTCGCCTTACAAGCATAAGGTCGTGGTTTCAAAGCCCAGCACGGCCAACTGTCCCGGATCTTTTCCTTGCTCGCACAAACTCCTCTTAGGGGTTTCTCTCACTGTAAACCTGAGAGATTCTTGTAGAAGAAAAAACTAAAATGAGTAGTCCTAGCTTCTTCGCCATTTAATCAGTTTATGGCGTGAAGAATATTTCGAACAAAAAGGTACAGATCCTTCGCCATTTTATTGGTTCACCACGAGGTAGGTATTTTCATCAAAGGCTTGGGATTCATCAATATAACAGGAAAACTGTATTTGAATGAAGGTTTACATACAGGTAGTAACGAACGTGTTCATACCAACTTTCCATTTATTCCACTTGTCAATGACTGTGAGGTAGTTCGCACTTTGAGAGATCCGTCGTACTTATTTAATTTTTTTAAGTGCCTACAGATCCGGGCACCCAGATATTTAGTCTAATTACTCATCTGACCAAGCAAGCATCAGCTTTGATATCACTTTTTCATGATAATTAGTTGTCCGTTTACCAGCATCTTGGGTAGCTAGGTTAGTTAGGTTAGGTAAGGTTGTGTCCCATTCTTTTACGTTAAGATATTGATATGAATTAGGGAAAAGTAAATATTTGCGGGCGCCCGGTCACATGAATATTTGAGTAAGAAGTTTAGGCACCCGAATCCCTAGGCACTTCCTTAATTTTTTGAGTAATTTCCTTGCGATTCTTGTTCTGGTTAAGTTAGTTGTTCCAGAAAATAAGTAGAAATCGTAAATAAAATCTGATACTTTTCACTTAGTACAACACTTTAGAGCCAAATGTATGCATGTGGTCTCTTTGGGTTACACTTCTTTACGGTTGATCGAGCTTTTGTTGGAATAAGTTGCTCATTAACTGCAAGATGCTCTTCTTTTAGGACAAGTGGGTACATCTCTCGTATTTTTTCTAAAAAATGGGCGGATTTTTGAAGAGTTTACCGTAATCAGGATCATCCAGATTTTTTTCGTTGGTATTATCGTTGAAGTTGTATGTCATAGATTGATACCCTTCATTGACAATATGAAAATATTTTGTCGACAAAGTCAATAAAAGCCATTAACGTTCACAATATAGTACAGGGTACAGTGACACACAATGTTAATATTTACTTATACAATTAAAAAAAAAGTGAGTATTTTACAAAATTTTGAACTGATTTCTACCCGACCATACGTATTTTTATTAAATGGGACATTATAAACTGGGCCCGGTCCTGGTATCCCATCCAATGTACATGGAGTTCAGGTTCATTATAGTACTCTGGAGCAGATGTTTTTTTAATCTTGTTATATTTTCATTCATGTCCTGAAAATTGAACCAAAATTTGATTTTACTTTAGCGTGAACATTTTTGTTGGCAAATTCATTTCGTCGTTCATGTGAACAGTAATGTTTTATGTTCGTCGTGGTGAAATACATAACGCTGATGAAGAAGAAGTGAAACATATCCAGGAATTGATTAAAATGTATACAGTGTGAAAAGATTTTTCCAGCGGTACTGATTCGTTTGTAACTGGATGTTCATGTCAAATTCTCTGTCAACAAATAGGTATTTCTTGATATTACCTCGGGAATGACACAGGGAAATGTGATAGGTCCGATTGTTATATTGAAAGGAATTAATTTCTGATTGGATTCTTGTAACATTCCTGGATAAAGTTTCTATAAAAAGTTTCAAAGGTAGCACATAATATTGGCTCAACGCCAATTTCATAAAAAACCAATATAAAAATTTCATTTGTGAAATAGTTATTCACGTATCAAAGGAATTATAAGGGCTTTAATTACCGATGGCAAAGTTTGCGTCTCGAGGACCTCTGCCCCGAGGGACAGCAATTGTCTGAGGTTATTGAGGCTCATTAATTCCTGTGATACATTTTTTTTTCTGGCCGATTTCAATTAAATTTTGTTCGTTTTTGAAACGGGCGGCCTCAGGAACCTCGTACTAGGATTGAAATTGTCTATAACGGTAAAAATATTGAGATTTTCCATAAAGTACAGAACACTAGGAACTCTCGTTTTTTTAGGGTATTTTGTATAATAATAGCGCTAATTTCAAAATATGTTATTTTTCTGAATTCAAAGAAAATCTCTTATTTCACATTTTATAGTTGATGAATAATGAATGGATCAAAAAAATATTCCAATCCACATTAGCTCAGTGTTAGGCGGTGGAAATCGAACCCGGGTGTCCTAGGTGAAAGGCAAACGCTCTAGCACCACGACCACTTCTCTAGTTTTGAATTTATCGCCATTTTTTAACAAATACCCCTAAAAGAAACTAAAGTCACTAGTGTTTTGTATTTTAAGGAAAATCTCAATATTTCCTCCGTTATGGACAATTTCAATCTTAGTACGAAGTTCTTGAGGCTGCCCTGAACCTCGACATGAAGAAAAATTATCGAAATAGGTGTCAGTAGTTTTAAAGCCAAAAGTTGTGTGGTGGCATGACTGAATCCTTATCCAAAGTGCTCTATCGAGTAATTGATTCTGTTATTTATTCTGTAGGCTGTGACCACCAGAATTGAGTTGCAATGGGCAGCTTGTCACAGTATTTATAACTATTTAAAATGAAAGAAACTCCCATTAGAAATTCAACAAAAAATATTTATTTTTATTACGCGGATTAATGAGCCTTCTCTTGACAAATAGATATCTTCAATTCTGTACCTAATCTTCGAACCACATGGAACTCACATGGAAGTGATAATAAAAATAAATAATAATCTTTATTTCATTAAATAGGATATACTAATATAAACACATTAAAATTTCTTTACTAACTATAGACAATAGACAATAATACAGCACATAGTGACTTAATAAAGCAACACTAGCATTACAAAATAAAATATAAAAACAAAATATAAAATGTAAAGTATAAAAAATATAAAAAGAGCATAAAAATAGCAGCGAGACAAATTTAATTTAATTTAAAATAATTTAAACTTATGACGTTCATGGCAGTCAAATACTCTTATTAGACTAGTTACCAAGTGAGCATACGAAAAAAAAGTTTTTCACGTACATCACATCAACAGTCAGACCAGGTAATAGCCATTGAAAGGCCCTCTTGAGATCAAGAAAGACAGTTACAACATATTTATCATTATCAATTTCAGTTTTGAATTTGGATGAGGTAAGTTGTATTGCTGCTTCACATGACTATTTCTTTCTAAACCCAGATTGATGATTTATCAAAATTTCATTTTTTTCTATGTGCTCCATGATTTGATTATAAGTTGCTAATTCTAGAACCTTTTCTATTGGTGGCAATGTATTAATAGGTCAAAATTCACTAGCCTTGATTGTATTGTTTATTTTGGGTATTGGGACTACCGTACTTACTTTTAATGAACTGGGAATAACGGAAGTCTGGAGGGACGTATTTAAAAGATTCAGAATTACATGACCAGACGTTTCAAAGACTGATTTTAACATATTGGAATTTAAGATCTCTTGGGTACTACTTTTATTATCTAGGGACTCAATAATCGTATGTAATTCATTCATCGATAATAGGTTAAACTCTGAAAAATTTTAATACAAGTTGTAGTTATTAAATTTCCTTACATCACCGTTGCCAATTCTACGATTTGTTGAATACTGGTTATGAAGTAATTGTTGATTACTGTATATTTGCTGCACAGACTCTTCGATGTGGTGATGACCACGATGAAGCTGATGAAGTTAAACCAACAACAAACTTAAAACGAATTCTTCTAACTCGATATATGTTTTCGTCATATCAGTAAGTCGCCCCAGAGCGCCACGGGAAATAATAATAATAGCCGTCCTCTTCGGAGGGAGAATCATTATTATTATTATCATTATGGTGTTCATCACAAGTGTTAAAATCTCAGGTTTCATGTATCTGATTTTGATTAGCGATATCGTAATTAATCAGAAGCAGAAACATACGTTTTCCTTTTTACTGAACTCTGCAATTATCCTTCTTTGAATTTTTTGCGGAAACAGCAACGTTGTATGTAGCTCACCCACGTTGCTTTGATGATACACTCAATACTGCCTCTTTGTGTATTACTTTTCCATATTCCTGATGTAACAGTTTTACCTCAGAACGAAAATGAACTGAAAAAACGCTACCCTTTCTATGATATCAATATGGAAAATTACTAAGCTATGTGAGACAGTGTAATGAAGAGCCTGTAAAAGCTTTGTGAGGTACAAGAGCACCTATTGGACTAACGAAACTTTTATGTCGTTTCAAATTCACTTACAGTCGAGTAGCTGATGTATAGTGGATTGCATAGGTAACGGGATTTTTGTAATGAGTCTAATCTAGCTCGATTCTAGGAGATGACAGGATAAATTGAATGAATTCCATAATTCAAATATGCGAAAGGCTTGATTATTTTTATAATCAAATTTCATTCATTTTGAAATTATTGCCATTCGTCAAGTACTCCCAGTTCCACATGGGAAGTATTTAAATATTTTCCATGATGAAATTTGGATCTTCGGCTTTAATGAAGTCGGGGTACTGGTCTGAATCTTTCTGTGAGTTTCTATAGATGACTCTGTTGCTCACTTTCTTAGTTAACAAAACCGATTGGAAGTCAAATACATATTGTGGCCGAGTCTGTACTGATGAGCGAGTTGAATCGCGAAAGTAGCCTGCAGATACATATTGTAGCCGAGTCTGTACTGATGAGCGAGTTGAATCGCGAAACTAGTCTGCAGATGTCACATGTTTTCGATTGCCAGTTGGTGGTTGTTACAGAAAGTATTGCAAAGTATATCCTAGAAGGAAAACTTTGCCAGGCGTTGGATAGACGTCATTCGGCAGTCGTATGGGGCTGTTGAATTATTTCTTTTAGACGTTTTCCGACCATCCTATGGTATAGGAAAATATGCGGAAGGGTGGATTATTTTTATAATCAAATTTCATTCATTTCCATGTTAAATAGATATTATATTTGCTTTCTCAGATATATTTGATGAGGTATACCATTATCATAATCAACATCCATCTCTTTGAAAATAGCTTGAAATTGAAGTAACTACGAGTAAACACAGTCAAACAGTCTAACACACGGCGTGCCAACAAACATTTTCTATAGTAACGACACAGGAAGACCACTGGATGCTGTGAAATTATTTTGAAATTATTGATTACATCAAGGATAACATGTACGGAAAAGAGAAGTATTGTTTAGTTATTTGGACTTATTTTTTTCAGACAGGAATTTTTTTTTTAATACGAATTCACTGAAAACATTGAAATATATTTTCAATCGTTTTCAATTCGTTTAAAGGCGGTGACAAAAATCCACGTTAATATGAATTGAAAGTATCTAGTTTTAATATATTTCAAACGATGTAAATTCACATTCACAGTTGTATTTCGTTTACAAAATTCGTATTTTTATGGCGCATTTTATGCACTTAATACAAAAATTATTATTCTCCTCTCTACAGTCTAGTAATAGCCTCATACGCAGCCCTTTATCTCTTCAAAAATATCATAAACTTGGGTTATTTCTCCCTATCTTCTCTTATTGAAACGGATCATTGAATAATTTGTCCATAACGTGAGACGTTGGGAGGTCTTTGGGAGTTTTGGAAAATACGCCAATTACTTCTCCATAAATTTTTTCACAATTTTTTCCTTCATTCAATTCAAAAGAAGTCACATTTTTAGTAATTTCGCATCTTTCTGTATGTCGTTGTGTGTAACATTTTCTTTACGTCCGTTCAGTTTATCCATATTTATCATACATTCATTAAACTCAAATTACTCAAAATTGCAGTCAAAATGTTTTATGTTTATTTGAACTAACTACGGATACGGATAAAAATTGTATTTATTTTATTAACAAAAAGTATAATATTGCTGAATATATTTGAAACTATATTCTTTGTTATCAATTATGGTTTCATTATGTTGAAGGTATCAAAAACATCGTATGTTTACATTGAAGTGAAGTGTCTTTTCCTCTCTTTCCATTTAATGCAAATTTAGCATGCGGAAGAAAAAGTGATATTTTTTTTCCTGGGAAAAGTAAAACTTGTCCCTACCAGCTGATTACAAATCCCAACTCGCACATAACTCAACATTAATTTTCACGAAGCCTGTTGACCGTCCACAACGTTTATCGTACACACCTGACACCAAATTCCCGTATTCATCGAACTGTGATGTGGGCATTCTCGACCTATCACAAAACGTCAATTCAATACATTTCTGATTCATTATAGTATTGCATACTTTCTATTCCATAAGCTTTAGTTGTATATCTCAAGAAAAATGTCCTATCTCCGACATATATGATAATGTGAGGAATATTCTTGCGAGCTTTGTAAACAATGGAAACTTCTTCATCGATCAAACAAACCAATCTCGTTTACTACATACAAAGCCGCTATCAAATGACAAATGTGCTTTGCATACCGTACGTAGATCACACAAAATTATACCACAAAAAGGAGGACTGGAAATTCAAGTCGCGTTCTCCAAAGTACGGTGTGACGGAATTATTCATTATAATGTATACCGAATGCAGCTATGCGTGGGAGATGAAGAGAGATAATTTGGCTGGTGTGCTTGTATTAGACTTATTTTCTGCGGGATAATACCGGGTGAAGGCTGGCTTGTTCGAGCGTTAGATTTCCGGAAAGTTTTCAAGAATATGAAACAACTAATTGTAGGTCATTTTTTCATGATAAATGATTCAAATGACTGATGTCGGAAATAAAACAATCTTGTCCATCGTTGCTATCAATGGAGAGGGTCATAACTCCTCTAGGACATTATAGATTATATAATTCCCTCTACCTTTCTCAAGTGAAAATAAAATAAGAAATGCTAATATATGTATGTGTATATACAGCGTGATTTACGTAGGCCGTGCATTAGAAGTTTTTCAACTTGCAGTTGGACTAGACACTTGAAATTTGATATGCTGTCATAATTGATCATGTGCGCTCTACCTCAAATGCTTTTAGTCCTACAATTATACAGGGTATGCCAAAAGTCGGTACCAACTTTCTTATTTTAAATGGAAACCTAATGTTTTTTTGTCATGGTTTGATTGGCCTTGTGATTATGACTTTAGACAACCTAAGTTATGTTTACTTATCTATCACAGTTTTTGAGATATGTCCATGTTTCTGAAAAAAATTACGGCTGTAGTAGTTTACGAAAACACGTGTAGCCCGCAAACTGTTCAAAACTAGGAAATCAAATTTATGGATCAGTTAGCTGGTAGTCCAGGCTAACACCTGATGTCCCATCGACGGTCCCATTTTGTACCATATGGGCGCAGCCGATTTTTGAATGTCGCAATATAAAATTGTCAAAAACTCAATTTTTTCAAATGGCACCTACCATTTTTTTTAACCATTCGAAAGAAAATTTAATTTTTGGATGAGTTATTTCAGCATTCCCTATACCCAAGTTCCACCTCTATTGAGTTATTCAATAAAAATCAAGAAATGCCTTATCCTGCCGAATGCTTTTGTGCTTATTCAAGTATGCCATGAAAACAAAAAACAACTGTAAACAAGAAGGTGCTATTCTGTCAAAGTAAAAACGAGTCGTGCTAATTCTTAAATAAAATTGATTGGAATATGGAAAATTATACAAACGAAGTTGTGTTTGACTTGTTTGTTATCCACGGCATGTGTCAAAAAATTGTGCAGCGAACTGTCCGAGAGTTTAATTTGAAATATCCAAAGTTACCGAGGATGACACGGGGCAAGTTCTCACGATTGAAAACTAATTTTATACATTTTGGGAAGGTGGCTAGACCCGTTACGAGATTCAAACCACTAACTGGCAATGACGATAATCAAATTACCATTCTCGGATATTTTCTCGAAAGGCGTCTTTGGAATTGGGATTTTCATACTCTGCAATACAAACCATTTTACACCGCCATAAGCTACATCCTTTCAAATTTATACGATTGCAAAAATTACACCCAGATGACTTTCCCCGTAGAGTAAACTTTTGCGAGGACTTATTACTCAAAATACAAGAGCACGCCGGATTCTTAGACAACATAATTTGGACTTATGAGGCAAAGTTTTGTCAGCAGGGAGTTTACAATAGGCGCAATCGACATTTTTGGGCTTCTGAAAATCCACATATGGTGTTCGAAGTTGAAAATCAAATACAATTTCGAATAACTGTGTCTTGTTTGGTAATGAACCAAGAGGTACGCTACTTTATGTACGATGAAAATCTGAATAGTGACAGATATGTAGAAATTCTTCAAAACGTAACAGAAACATTTCTTGACAATTTGCCACTGGCACGTTCATGGTACCAGATGGATGGGGCACCATCGCACAATACACGAACTGTGTATACCAAATTGACTTCCATGTTCGAGCACCGTTGGTGGGGAAATCGAGGACCCTTTCTCTGGCCTGCAAGATCTCCAGATCTTACCCCTTTAGATTTTTATATTTGGGGTAGGGTAAAAGATTTGGTCCATTCTTCACCAGTTCACAATATAGATGAGTTGAGACTTAGAATAATACAGACTTTTGACAGTCTCGATCCCAACGAAATCAAACGTGCTACGCAATCTATTGAAAGTAGAATAATAGAATGTTTGAACAACAATGGTGGTCATATTGAACATTTACGCTAGAGTTCTGTCAAAATTGTTCAATATTTTTTATTAAATTATTACAATTTTCTTTTGTTTCCATGGCATACACACATAATCATTCTGTAAGATAAGGCATTTCTTGATTTTTATTGAATAACTCAATAGAGGTTGAACTTGGGTATAGGGAAAGCTGAAATAACTCATCCTGATATTCAATTTTCTTTTGAATGGTTGAAAAAGAAATGGTAGGTGCCATTTGAAAAAATTGAGTTTTTGACAATTTTATATTGCGACATTCAAAAATCGGCTGCGCCCTTATGGTACAGAATGGGACCGTCGATGGGACATCAGGTGTTAGCCTGGACTACCAGCTAACTGCTCCATAAATTTGGTTTCCTAATTTTGAACGGTTTGCGGGCTATACGTGTTTTCGTACTACTACAGCCGTAATTTTTTTCAGAAAAATGGACATATCTCAAAAACTGTGATAGATAAGTAAACATAACTCAGGTTGTATAAAGTCAAAATCTGAAGGCCAATCGAACCATCACAAAAAAACATTAGGTTTCTATTTAAAATAAGAAAGTTGGTACCGACTTTTGGCATACCCTGTATAGTTGTAGGACTAAAAACATTTGAGGTAGAACGCACATGATCAATTATGACAGCATACCAAATTTCAAGTTTCTAGTCCAACTGCAAGTTAAAAAACTTCTAATGTACGGCCTACGTACGGCTAACGTATTTATGAAATGACAACTGAACCATATTTTATTTATTCACATCATTACAAATAATAACTGCACAATTTTGAAATGTTCCCTGAATATAACTTCCACAACTGAAAATAATTTCTTCTTTTGTATGGCTGGAGATTCTGTTCAGTACTGTCGAGGTACTGCCTCTTCTCAAGGCAAAGTAGACAACATACGCGCCGTTTTATTTCTTAATTCGATGCTATCCTCCAAATACCCTTCCACTAACGTGAAACTTTTCCAAACTCCGTGTCTTTTTAAGTTAGTCACAGTTGCTCCTGCATGAGCTAGAGCAGTAGCAGAAGTGCGACGAAGGCAATGTCCCGTATAGGAAGATGGGTTTCTCAATCCTGAATACATTTGGATTTTGCTGGGGATTTTCCCAAACTTTTTTTTTCCAATTGGCTGAGATTCATTCATTTTGTTGGAAGCTCAAAAAAATCGTTTAGTACTTTCTAGACGCATAGACATATATGAAGTCCTAATAAAACCAACGCGAAAAACTATTTTCATCCACAACTGTAAATTTCTTTGATACACCAGTTTTACTTTCCAGTACGTTCACTATACTATAACGGAATCCCGGTCCTCTATATGCGATATCTTCATATTCAAAAGTTCCTGACTTGGGCCGCAGTGGTCATGATGGTAGAGCGCGAGTCTATCAATCAGTGGGACGTGGGTTCGATTCCCAGCATGGTCACCGATCTCGTGCTAGGAATCGCACGTCAAAAGGTAAGATCTCGTTAATCCTTAGCTCGTACAAGTTTCGACTTCTGAGGGCTGTCGTTTGTAGGGGGGTGACAGCTGGTAAACGGAAAAATCAATTTTTAAACAATTTTTTTCTGCATCCTTCAAAATACCTCATAATCAAAACAACCTATAACAAATAAAAATACTGCAACGAATAAACACAATTACTACCAAATCTACCAAAAATCATAGAAAATACCTAACCAGTTCTTGAAGATATGCCAGAAATACAGTTTCAGTAGCATCTTTTGGCATAACATTTTTCCGTGTCAGCCACTCCAGATATATCTTTTTGGTATATGGCTCCACTTTTTGATGGAATTATTGATACTCTTGCTTTTTCAGTTTTTTTCAAAATATCCTGCATTATATTTGAGGGTAGAGAAAATGTTCTGTTTATAAACAAGTAACATAGCAACAACCTAGCAACAACAAAACTCCTATAATCTACGGTACTTGATTCAAATATAGAATTGGTATTTATTTCGTTTGAAAAATGAACAAAATTTTATTTAAATCCATCGGAAATGAAATTATCTATGTAACACAGGAATTAGTCTTAATAACCTCAGGCCCTCGGGACGCCTTCGCCAAAATTTAAAAAACCCGCGTCTTGAATGAGTAATTAATGCGCCTGCTGCTTTCTGTGGATAGAGTAGCTATTTTTTTCAGGCTCTATCTATTTCCGAGGATTTTTTTTATTAATGAGTAAGTAATTGAGAACTAAAAAGTAAAATATGAAGTATATTTAAAATAAACTGAAAACTACGATTTTATAACACATTGAACTAAAAAGTATATAATAATAATAATAAGATTATGAAGATTTGATATTTTTGTTTCATATACAGGGTGTTCCAAATTAAGTCGACACCATTTACAACTACGTTATTATTGATGCTACGAATTCGGTTAAATGGGCAAACTAGTAGCATTTTTAATGGCCTTCTTGATGCCGAAAACAAAAAAAAATTGACTGTTGTGTTTTCAGAATATTTCATAAAATGATATTTCTTTCAATGGAAAACCCTAAATTTTTTCATGCATCTCGATTCGTAATAACATTCTCAACAACAAAATCTCATTTGACATTTTTTCGTGAAGGTGAAAATATGACAGTTTTATCAGTAGGAAATATTAATAACAAACGGATTTGATAAAGCGCTATAAAATATCGAGTAAATGTTCAAAAACACCGCCTTCTTGTTGAATACATATTTGGGCCCTTCTATTGACACTACTTGTGGCATTCAACACAGTTCGGTCATGAATGCTATTAATTATAGTTTCAATATAATTTTTCAGTTCATCTACATTATTATGTTTCATTTTGTACACCTCGATTTTCACAAATCCTCAAAAATAAAAATCTAGTTATGTCTGGTAAACGATGGGGCCACTTAGCAGGACCATTTGTAGCAATCCACCTGTTTCCAAAACAGCCTCGCAGCATTCCAGTGACATTATGTTTTGGTGCTCCATCCTGCTGAAAATAGATCATCTGACGAGCCTCCAGATCAAGATCATCGAAAAACGATTCCAACACTCTTGTTAATAAATTAACGTAACGGGAACCGTACAAAGAACCATGGTAGAAAAATGGACCGATTCTGCCTCTAAATAGACCACACCAAACATTAATACTAAATCGTCTTGGCGGATTGTGGGGATGAACTAGAAATGGATTATATCCACTCCAGTAATGAAAATTCTTTCTATTATACTTCCCACGATTTGAAAAATTTGCCTCATCGCTCCATATAATATTTCTATTGAAGTTTGCATCTTGTCTGCATTTATTCATGAACCTTACGCACTTACACTATTTTTCTGGCAAACCAAGTAGGAATCTAACATATCACATTTTTCTTGATGGAAAAACGGTATTTCGAAAAATATTCGAACACTAGTTGACAGTTACGATAATTTATGACATTGTCATGATATACTTGAGAATATTTGACAAATAGTATTTCAACAAAGTTTCAAGGCAACTTGATTGCTCATAATAATTATTATGTTTTATCAAATCAAACACATTTTTTCCAACCACATACATATGACCCTCCAGTATTTTCTGTTCTGTACAAATACGGCTTCAAAGTTATCATTACAGCAGATATATTTTGAATCACAAAATAAATGCAGCTAGCGGAATGACTTTAAGATGGAAATTATCGTTTTGTACATTATTACCAAATAGCTCAGTGGTGTCAATTAAGAGGTGCGACATGATGATCACGGGTTTCACGAGTTCACACCCCGGCGCAATTTTTTCTTTTCACTGTTTCATTTTGCCGTTAGTAACAAAATATTGTCATTCGTATGGGTACTAAAATTGGGTGTTTGGACAATCATGAGGTTTCATTCGCCAAAACAAAGAAGGAAGGTGATATGAGCTTTGTTGTTGAGAATGTTATTATGAATCGAAATGCATGAAAAAATATAGATTGTTTCATCGACTGAAATATCATTTTATGAAATATTCTGAAAACGCGACTGTAATATTTTTTTTGGTTTCGGCATCGAGAAGGCCATTAAAAACGCTACTAGTTTACCCATTTAACCGAATTCGTAGCATCAATAACAACGGAGTTGGCAATGGTGCCGACTTTATTTGAAAAACCCTGTATACTGAAAGGTAGGTAGTATGTTTCGATGTTGATAGTTAATAATCTGTTTGTATAGAAGGAAGGTCAGTTTCAACATAATTTTTCAGTACATCCTTACCCTCTATAAAAGATGGCGGTATCATCCGCCAAACTGATTATTGTTCCTTCACAATCAGAAGGAAATAAATCGTAAACATACATCGAAAAATAGATTGGGCCTAGCAGTGTACCTTGAGGTACTCCACACTTTATTGTTCTAAATTCTCCAAATGTTTCATTTATTTTAACGCATTGTTGTCGATTTTCTAGATAGCTTTTGAAAAGTTCCAGGCAGTTATCCCTTGTACCAATATTTTCCAGTGTCAAAAGCCTTTGCGGGGTCTAAAAAACGGCGAGGCATAGAATGTAGAAACCAATACTACCTTTGCTCACTTCACGGTATTTTTTCATAACTAACGAGAAATGCGAACGTGAGTTCAATATCGGTGTATAATAATTATGAAACCATTTTTCGACTGTCAATCGTCAGTAACTTCCATCCGAATCGACACAATAAATGTTCTCCGAACGTTCTACGTCGTCGATTACCTCAACCGTGAAATGTATTAGTGTGCATCTCCTAATGGCATTAAGCCCCGATATGTCACTAAAGTTTAACACTCGAATACACCGCATAACGAAGATGACGCCTCGTATTACATCTCTCCGAAATAAATGCCACACATGAGCAACGAAGGTTCCCCACCAGCTGGGGATGACGACGAAACTTTTTCGATTTCATAAGGACTCTGCGAATACTTTTATCATTGTGCAAATCAGAAACTTATTAGCATCCATATTTTTTCAATATAGAAAATGTTCTTCTTTAAGAAAGAAGGTTGAGATAATAATTCCTATTAAAATGAATACGGGGTACCCCCCTCTATGCGTTTCCACCAAGTGGGCGAATAAAGGCACACATCTGTCAGAAAACAACTACTTCCCTGGCTAATACCACGACGGACATTGAACTACATCTGACAGATATTTGTGCAACGTTCTTCCAAGAACACCCAATTGTAAGTTCTTGTCTTTTATTTAACAAATTATCCTTCATTCGACTAGGAATGAACACCTGCAGACATGCATGTTTCGAGGTTTATTGCCTCTCTTCAGTGACGCTTAGAGGGAAGGGTACCCCGTATTCATTTCACATTATTGATATCTCTCTGACAAATAACCTGCGGTAGAAGTCCATGGTGTCTCGAAGTGGAGTTTTGTGGAAATTACGAAGACTTCGAGTTTTTATTCTTCGTAAAATCTCTGACAAATATTGAAATTAAATTTTGCAATATAGTCTGCTGTGTATAGTAAAAATACAGTGTGTTTCTGAATTTCATGTACTTACATGTGGAATGAGGTAATTTCTTGACGTCAACGTAAGTCAACCTGAGCTAACGTGTTATTTTTCACTTGTCTACTCAATCTTGAGTTTAAATATCATAATATGGGGTCTATCCATAGAAATTCATCCATCCATCCATCCATCCGTCCGTCCGTCCGTCCGTCCGTCCGTCCGTCCGTCCTTCCGTCCTTCCATCCTTCCATCCATCCATCCATCCATCCATCCATCCATCCATCCATCCATCCATCCATCCATCCATCCATCCATCCATCCATCCATCCATCCATCCATCCATCCATCCATCCATCCATCCATCCATCCATCCATCCATCCATCCATCCATCCATCCATCCATCCATCCATCCATCCATCCATCCATCCATCCATCCATCCATCCATCCATCCATCCATCCATCCATCCATCCATCCATCCATCCATCCATCCATCCATCCATCCATCCATCCATCCATCCATCCATCCATCCATCCATCCATCCATCCATCCATCCATCCATCCATCCATCCATCCATCCATCCATCCATCCATCCATCCATCCATCCATCCATCCATCCATCCATCCATCCATCCATCCATCCATCCATCCATCCATCCATCCATCCATCCATCCATCCATCCATCCATCCATCCATCCATCCATCCATCCATCCATCCATCCATCCATCCATCCATCCATCCATCCATCCATCCATCCATCCATCCATCCATCCATCCATCCATCCATCCATCCATCCATCCATCCATCCATCCATCCATCCATCCATCCATCCATCCATCCAAGATGTCCGTTTCTTCCGGAAGACCATCTGTGCGAGTTGTTGTGGCTTCAGGGGCTTGATGTTATGAAGCACCCTGCGGTTTCTGATTCCCTCTATTGCTGTTAAGATGCGAGCCTCCTCTATACTCTATAGGCAAAACGAGACATGGCATATCTGCCACTCTTACCATTTCATTAACTGGCTGAGGAAGAGTATTAACATAGCCCCGACTGTGGACATGAGATACATAGTCGCTGAGAGACTTTGAAAAATGCGACATATTATTATAATCATATAATTTTATTATTAATTGAAATTTGTTTTTTTGAGCGTTTTGACTTTTTATAGTCTCCATATGATAAATAATAATTTCAAGAAAATTCATACGTTTACTTGAGAGAATATAATTTAATTTTGTCAGTATTTTGATTTTGCATTTCTGTTCAAATCAATTGAATATAATTCTTTTTCATGTTTCGGCTGCTATTTTTGCTGCATATTCAACATTTCATGTATGCAGGTGATCATTCCCAACCGAATGAAAAATAATCTTTAATGTTCGATCATAATTAGCAGTTGCATCAGTGTCCTCTTTAAAGAACGTTTGATAAAAATTTGTCGTCAATGTCCGTAAGGAAAATAATGGTTTTCTGCTACATATATCTCACTCACTCAAGGTCACAAAATTATTACAAATTTAATGAAATTTGGAAAGGACGTCTGACGAAAATCCTACCAAATATATTCGACTGACAATAATTGTCACTTGAAATTTGGGCAGATGCTGTCATAGGGTCAGACTGAAAACTGAGAATTATTGTATTCTAATGAAAAAGAAAAAGTTATGTTGAAAATATTTATAAATTTTAGTTGAACTCATATTTATCTCACCAAAGATAGTAAGTACACTGTATACTTCTCTACTCATATGATACCTCACATTTAGGAATTCTCTGCTTGTTCACTAAATCAAACCAAACGAATCCAATTCATTTTTATTGCTATTGCACCGCCATTAAACTAGCTATCGACTGCGAAAGCGTATTATTCATTCAGGTCGTTACCGGCTAGTGAATGTCGTTCGATGTTTTTTCTCATCGTTAGAGTTGTTCAATAGATAATGCTGATAACTCTTATTGAGGTTCATCCAGCCACTGGTCACCTCGCCATGTTTATTCATTCATTCACACGTTTCAGAAATAAAGTGAGTAGGTGAAGGCAACATTTTTTTGTTCTTATTCGATGTGGTACAGCTTCGGATTGAGACGTGCATACGGAATCAGTGGTGAGAAAAAATTGTTCATTCAAGGAGAATAATTAATGTAGAATCAGAAACCATATTCATGATGGCAAATGTAAAATTTTCAAGAACTCTTACATTAGACAAAAGAGAAAATTTGTTGGAAATTTTTTAAACGTTACTTACTAATATAATCACAGTAAATTACAAATTATAAATAAAAATGGATATCTCAGAAATAACCGAGTAGTTAGTAAGTACCTACAGTATGTAAAAGTGAAAGTGAGGAATCGTTTCCCGAACTCTAAAGTGCCAGTTAGCGTTCTTGAAGATGCGATGCGATGCGATTTTTTCATTCTTACACCTACAACTCGGAAACGTTCAATAGTTAACGAAATCAATATCCTCTCTTCACATTTCTGTAGAATGAAAAATATGTAACGAGCATGCGACAAAGAACAATTTATTTCCTTTACGGAAAGTGACTGATATCTGTGATTGATTAATTTGTTTAAGAAAGTCATAAATCACTTCTTAAGAGACATTTGTGATATCTATTTCAGAGGTTTTGTTCGAAATTGCGAAATTATTATATTTTAGCCGCTAAATATAAGTGTTGATTCTTTATCTTCTGGAGTTCTTATTAACCACCAACATCGTATGAATTCCGAAACGAATATCTGTACATTTTTTATTTTCAGCATCTTCTATCATGAAAGGAGCTATAACAAATCGATTAAAAAATGATTTCTGCTAATGATTGATCACTTGTTGAGATTTTGTACAAAATCAAATTTCATCAGAAAAAGTCTCGTTAGACAACTTCCCGTTGAAAGCAAGAAAAATTACCTTTCGGTGACTATCTCGATCTCCATTCATCACAAAATATCTCATCAAAACGTTTACGAGGATGCTCGACAAATTCAGATTAAACCTTAAAATTAATTATTTTAATGTAAAATTTCCGATCGCCGATCTTGCACCCTAACTGCTCGCGAAGAAAGGCTTCTATAATTTTCCGATTTCCCGGCTTATAATTAAATTTTCGAACCGTCTTCGCATAATTCAATTTTGCTGGCTCATATCAATATTGACTCCAAAACATGGGCGAGAAATAAAGTACTTAAAAATTTATAACTTTCGCTAGAGGGCGTTATTTGTCTTCAAGTATTGTTTACACTCGTAATTGAAATTGAAGCTTCTTTTTTCGCTAGATTCATTTTCTGAGTTGAAATATTATGAAACGTTGATTGATTTTTGTCACTTCATCTCTATGAGTTATCTACAATAATCAGCCCAATGCTGTATCACTTCCGTTTAAAATAACGTCACCGTTATTCGCCATTTCCGTTATTTTGTTATTACCAAGCAATAGCAAAATAACGGAAATGGTGAATAACAGTGACGTTATTTTTAATGGAAATGATACAGCATAGGGCTGAATATATGAGATTATTTATATTATTGTAAACGGTGTATGGGAATCAGTATTTTGTGTAAAAGTTGAAATGTCCGGAGTGAAGGGTCTAGACGTTGACCTACTCAGAAATTGAAGTGCTTTGGAGTTGATTTGTATACAAAAAGTACAAACTTATTTTTTTTCCTATACAGGGTGTTTCCGGAATTGGAGCAATGAATAAAATGGGGTGTTCTATGAGACATAATGACACAATAAAAAGCATATACCTTTTTTTATTGCATTTGAAAATATCACAAAACGAGACATATTTACTCACGATTGTTTGGGAAGCACTGGTTTCATTCATCAATTCCTAGGGAGCATATCTTCTAGTATTGAGTTTATTACTCGTATTCCCGCACCATTGTCATTTCATTATCATTTCGTAAACCTTGCCAGTTATTACATTTGGCTTTGAAGTGAACCGAAATGAAAACACTGAATTAAATCAAAATGAGGGCAATGAGGCATTCTCATTTCATAACAGAGGTATAAGAAGTTACTGAAAATATAGAAAATAGGTGTTCGAAATAACCGCCACCACTTTCTATGCAGAATCTCGCACGACGAAGTAACGAGTCACAAGCACGCTGAAAACTACCTTGTTGTCGCATCTGTTGAACGGCGTTGTTATTTTACCTAGGTTTCAACTAATTTTCGTCTATTATCCGATTGAAATATCGAGTTCCTGGAAAAGTACCGCGATTGCAAATAACTTGTACCTAGCAACACTGACATTTTCCATAGGGCTGTGTTCAATAGGGATTGTTAGAATTTCGAAAAACAGATGTCAGATGTCAGGTCGAAGCCAAGTTGTAAAAACGTCAACATACTCCAATGAGTTACCTGTAGAATGCGGTGTGCCTCAGGGGTCAATACTCGGACCAATTCTCTTCCTACTTTATATAAATGACTTGACAAAAACAAACATTTCAGGAAAAATAACCTTGTTTGCGGATGATACGAGTATATTCTGACATAATAAAAATTCCGAAACACTTCTTGAAATATGTGTGAGGTGAAGAGATGGTGCGACTCAAATCAGTTAGCTATGAACATGGTAAAAACCAATGTAAAAGGTGGATTAGATGAGCTGGTCATGGGTGATGATGTTATAGGAAACACAAAAAATACTAGATTTCTAGGTATTCAAATAGATTACAGGTTAAAATTCGATGAGCATGTTTCCATTTTGAACAGAAAACTGTCCTCTGGATGTTATGCGGTAAGAGTCACATCGAATGAACTTGGTCTTTCTTCTTCCTAGGTTGTGTACCGCTCTTTAGTAGAATCTCACTTGAGATATGGAATCCCATTCTGAGGGGTGTTTGATATGAATCTTATAGACTCGGTTTTTGTACTACAAAAACGCCCAATAAGATATATGTGCAAAGCAAGAATTCGTGATTCCTGAGAACCCCTTTTTGTTGTATTTTTTACCTAAATTTAAGGTTAGTTTAGGCCCTTACTTTGCCAACAAGATTTTATATCTTTGGACAATAAAACATTTTCTCTCTCTCTTTTTCTCTCTCTCTCTCTCTCCCTCTCAGAGAAGAAAGTAAAGAAAATACGAATGCAGTCGAATACCGAAACACAACAAGAATCTAGTCAACCACCTACGTAAAACGTATGGATTCGTCAAACGATTCAACCAAAATTCATCTTCGATATACACGTAAAATAGTCACAAATATCCTAATGAATACAAGAAGCGATATGATCGAAGAATACCACGACAAAAAATATACGACGCTGAATAGATTAGCTCGCAAGCTTTGCCATTAAAGGGGAACTGAATGATGGGGGTAGTTGCGGCCGATGCCAAACCAACTCAGCGACCACCACAGCTCCGAGTACCTGCGTTAACCCTTTCAGTGCGCCTGGCGCACATGCGCGACGCAGCGATTCTGCGCGCGGTGCGACTGTCACTCATGTATGCCCTGGGTCTACGTCTAAACAAATGGCCAGTACGTCGCTAGCAGCCTTACAGAGAGGTGTGTTATCATTGGGAGCGTGTTGTGAAGACCCGATACAATATTAAATTTTGTTTCTTATAGCTTTTATAACAATATGACGTTCCGTTTATTTTAAATTTCGGATCTTATTCCCTGTTTTATCAAAAATAAACATTCATATTCTGATTGTTTCATTATTTTTTATGCAAAACAGCAAATATATGTATACGACACACATGTGTGCCAGAGCGCACTGGGCAACAAATTGGATGCTGAGTGCTGCTGGCACTTATGTATGTCGGGGAAAAAAATACTAACATCGTGTTACTATTTGTTAAACTTCAGCAAATACTGAAATATTGATAATAAAAATTTGATTTTTACTAAAAAAATAAGTGCAGCTCCGGACGAGTTACTCACCATGCCGATCCGCAGCGAAAGGGAAGCCGACTGTACTGGTATAGCAAGAAATGTAGTAAAAATAACAAAGTGAGTAATGAACAATATTTCAATTAGAACACCGAATACGTGCTAGGACAGCTCTCTTCGATGTATGTCGATCTTATGTGATTTATTATTATAAACAATCATGTAATGAGATCTAGGACAAAACAGTGTTTAGATTAGGTCTGACCATCATGCATCGAGCACGATTGGATAATGTTTCACTTCTTATAAATGAACCTGAAGTGAGTTTATTCCACCACCTCGAAGCTAAAGGGGAACTATTCAAAGAAAGAATATCGTTTACTTTATCATACCGTCTTTCAACATATAACGTCGGCAACATCGTCAAAGTTATTCATTACGTGCCGGCCTTTTTTTGTCACCACGTTGGTTACATCTAGGTGCCGTTGATCTCTGGCCAGAGATTCCCAAAAGTTTGCCAGAGTTTTCCAAAATCTTCAAAGTATAATATTTTTCAAAATAACGTTTTTTCGAGAAAAATGTATTCTGTCATTCCGCTTTGACATTCTGTTTTCTACCACCCATTTCATTTATTGCTCCAATTTCAGTAACACCCTGTAGATACAAATGCAAACTACCAGAAAATATAGTCAGAACTGTTTATATGTAAGGTAGTGTCAATAGCGGATTTCTTAAGTGTTTCTGAATCACTAATTCGTCCAACATCGAGAATAGAGTTATCAGGAAAGATTAGAGAAATATGATGTTATGAACCACGAATACTTTTTGCCGTTTAATCTGCAGCTGTGACATTTCATGTGAAAGCATTTCATCAAATTCGTGATACAAACCAGACTGGCTGATATCGACCAAGGATTGCCGAGCATAGTACTGCGATTTATAGTTCAGTTTGATGTGAAATGTGCGATATTGCGACTGCAGAAGCGCACAATGTGAGGATTATATCATACAGAAACCGTATTCATTTCGAGCCGTCCTTTCTGGGTGTATATTGCAGGAAACATGCGGCGATGGAGTTAACACATGAGTTCGCCGATATCACGTTTCGCTTGGCCGTTTTTTCGACGTATCATTTAACAACTCTGATGGAATGCAACGGCGACAGATACTCTGTGAATTCGCAAATCTCTAAAAGGTTTTGCATATGTGCATTTTTTGATGAACTTCGTGAAAGCAGTGTGAGTGTCGATAAAAATGAATTCGATATAGTATATTCTGTGAGGAAGGCAGTAGTAGTAAAATAATTATGTATTGAGGGAATTTTTTGTCCCGCAGGGACAAAAGGGAACAAAGTCGGCAATATATGCGGAGGATACCGCGATATATGCTCATTCGTTCTCCACTGTTGCAACTGCTATGCAGGTCCAATCTCGGTTGTACAGGAAAATCCTACCGTATCTGGAGGAGGATGAGATCGTGGTAAACCCGGCTAAATCCGAGGCCAACAATTTCTCAAAGAAATTCAAATTCTCGAATGTTCTTCAGAAATTGAAGGTTAACGACAAAGCCTTGGAGGTCAAGACTAATGTGCGATACTTGGGAGTACAGCTGGACAAGGGTACAACATGGCGAAAGCATATCAACTAATAGCCAGGGGATCCCACAAACAAATCATTCGGCCAGTGATGAATGCTTGCCCAGCGTTCTGCAGCCTGCCCTTTTATGAAGTTGGACAGAATGCAGAATAAAGTACTTCGTATCATCACCGAGAGTGACAGGAGTGAGTGTAATAAATAAAAGAATTAAAATTAAAATATGGAAAGGAAACCTGAAATTATGAAGGAAGAATCTCCACAGGATTTTGAGAACAGCCAATGCTCATTGACATGTTTTTTCATAATTCATTCATTTATTCATTTCACTCTTTTCCAATTCGGTTTCCCTTTCTCGATAGTTTGATATTTTGATTTCCAGCTTCATGTAGTATTTTACACATTTCACAATGTTCACGATAGTTCAACACAAATTAACTCAGAATTTGCCCTATATTCACTAAAGAACACTTCAATAAGCCAAAGACGAAAACAAACAGAAATGTTTTGTTGTTTGTTCTGTCAAATATCAAATGCAGCGTTGCCGTACTGACCAGACTATATCGACAACTAAGAATCTCTGTTCGGGGAAGGAAATACTATCGTTTTTACATGCTCCCAACAAGCTGCAATGAACGTTTCAGTTGCCTTCTGATTGCTATATATTTCATCCAAAACAGTATTTTTGGATTTTTGTTGCATTGAATATACCCGACAGAAATCAAAATCTAGCTGACGTGCATTGTTTCCTTAGAAAATTGCTACATGGCAACAATGTCATAATTTGAGGGATAGCATTATGAAAAGATGTTATCTTCAGTACTATTTGACTATTACTCATCTAGGTTGTGTTACTTGATCGGAGATTTTATTGATGAATTGTGAAAAATCTGTGTATTTACTACGGTATCGTGCATTATTTTACTCTCCAGTTTTTTTAATTTGAAATATTGCTGTTGATTAACATTGACAAAACAACAGGGCAGTAAAATCTTCCTTTTCCATTACCCGTGTTCTTGCGAGCGTCACGTACATCAGATGGACCCACAAACTACCAAAAATCGCCTCGAGCACTGTTCCAGAGGAAACTGCTCATTGTACGTCCAATAAACCCCAACAAATCCCTGCGAAATTGACATGCTCTCGACGTCGAGGTCCGGTCCTTTCGCCGCAATAAACAAGTGGCGGCGAACAAATGGGTCTGGACGGGTCGAAAGGCGAAGATATATGTTGTAATATTTGTATGGATAGCCGCAAGTGATCGATGCGACAATTAAGCGGAAGCGGCCAGGTCGTTCGCTGTGATTGAGTCCACGGTGATGGACGACCTCTGACCCGTCGCCATCCGCCCATCGCAGACGCCATTTCGATCTCGTTCCGAACCCAAATGATGGACGGCTGTCGATGTGGCCGGACTCCCTTTCCGATCCCGTTGTTGCTGGATTTTTCATTACTGAAGGTCGAGGTCAATGTCGTCATTTATATACAGTCCTTTCGTTCAACATAGGTGTCGAATTGATGAGGATGAGATCAGTTGTGCCCTTCTGCGCTTTCATACGGTAGTAGATATGGTTCATTTGCCAACAACCACTCTCAATTGTCTACCACCCAAGGAAGATTTTTTTTATTGAAATTGAAAGTGAGCATAATGCGATGGCGTTAAATTTCTGCCGAGAATCCGCTCTAAATCACAAGGATTTAATCTCAAAGCAAGAATTATCAACCCTAGATAACGCTACTGATTTTTCTATTTTAGTATCATGTCGAAAGGCAGGTTGTACTTTGGCAGGTCCAAACAGGTAAAACCCGTAATTTGATAATTCATCTTATAGGATAAGCTATTTATTTATTTTATTCATTCAGTCATTTATTCAGTCTTGTTTAGTACAAAATATATACGCATATAACATAAAAATATATAAAATATATAAATGAAACCTTGGAGGTAAATAAGAAAACTGGAAATGGGTTTATAGTGAGTTCCATTGTAAACGATATACAATGAACCCAATCTTCCCTACAACCCTTGGAAAGATGCATAGGTATACATCACAATTGTTCATATATGAAGTAGAAACAGAAAAAACTAACAAACTATGGGAAACTATGTGAAGGTGAGGGAATAGATGAAATTTTTTTTACTTCTTTACTAAATAATATGTTTACATATTTAGTTTACGCATTGAAATCAACTATGATTTAATTTTTCAATATGATATGTCTCACTCTATTTTTATGGATTCATTTCAAGAAAGTCAAATGGTAAGCCATTCAACAATTTGCAAATCATATAGGAAAAAGATCGCTGGAACAAGGAACTGGTGTGACGTGGTAGAGAGAGATTATTTTTTCTTCCATTTATGTTATCAATATCGGACCTAATCGTTTATCTACGTGCTAAATAGATAGGTTTGTAATTTTTGACCATTTTGTGTAATAAAAACGCAGAATATTGATACCTGCGTTTGACCAATTCCAGCCAGCCTATCCCAGCTAGTTTGGTAGACACCGAGTGTCTTCTTTCAATACCATAAATAAATCTAACACATCTATTCTGAATAATTTGCTGCCTTCGGCGATTATCATTCATAAGACATGGTCCATAATCAACATCAGCGTAATTCAAATGGAAGAGAACGGGGGTTTTGCTTTCGCACAAGATAATTTTTGCTCTCTTGTCGAAAATGTCACGGTTGTTAAAAAGGAGTTTGAGTTTGAAGAGGGCATTTTTGATCATATGGTTACCTGCTCGACAAATCCCATATATGAGTCAAAGAATAATCCTAGATTTTGTGCTGTCTCGATAGACCGTTAATACTGATATCAACAAAATTGGCATTACTACTGACCTTGCAGGATTAAGGGACGAACAGTACTTATCTGACAGTCTGAATGAGTTGTCTAGATCATAGTTTAACATATTGTTGGACAAGCCAATATTCGATTGTTTGAATGAAATATACACTTGAGTATCGTCTGCATAAAAATAACTCTAACTGTGGATAAAGCACTTCACGAAAGATGTGGTCCCAAAATGGAGCCTTGTGGAACACCGTTGGGAACTTGTAATATTGATGATTTTTTTTTCTTCATAACTTACATACTGTCGCCTGCTAACTACATAGCTTTTCATGAGTTCCACCGTTTTCTTGCTAAATCCGATGTTGTGCAATGTTGCTAGCAGTAACCGATGATTAATGCTGTCAAATGCCTTGGTATAATCCAACAACACTAAGGTAGTCAACAAGTTTTCATCAGTTGTAGACAGAATATCATCTGTTACTGGTAACAATGCTGTCTTGCAGCTATGTGAAGTTCTAAAGCCAGATTTATTCTCAGGGTGTAAATTGTGTCTATCTAGATGTCTTTCGATTTGAGAGTGTAATATTATTTTCGAAAGCTTTGGATAGTGTAGGCAGAAGGCTTATTGGTGTAAGATCTTTTAGTTCTTGTGGTTTTTTTGTTTTTGGACTTTGACACAGAAATAAAATTTAATTTTTTAACGGCCGATTTTGAATATTTATTTAGATTTTTCAACTCATTGAATAAGGTTTTTGACGACTTACTCTTGCCGAATTTATAAGCCAAATATCTTTTTTTTTTTCATTTCTCATTGCAGTCCTGGTAAAGTCCCTGAGTTGTTTATAGCCCAACATAGTTATTCATGCGTATTGATAATTATTATAGATAATTAGTTAATTTAGATAGATAATTAAATGCTAAAATTCAGTATAAATACATTGCACTTAACTTCTGAAGAAGTTGTAGAGTGCCTGATTGGTAGATTTGAGTAGAAAGCACAAAAAATATTTGTTTGTTTCAAGTAAAATAAATTATATTGTTTTACATGAAGATACTGATCCTTAATTGACAGATTTAGATTATGTAAAGAAAATAACATCGTGTAGGTTCATGAATCTTTTGTCTGAGAAGAGCTGTGTTGTTGAGATTCTTTTTGGTTTTGATTGTAGAACATTCAAGATCCATTTTTGTGTCAGTATAAGTGTAATTGATTTTGGTAAGTACCACCCCATATGATAATATCGTAAGACAAAACAGATTCAACCAACAATTTGTATGCTATTACGAGAATGTGGACTGGAAGAAACTTTCTGAGTTCATAAAACGTCAGTTTTCTCAGTCTTTTTGTTAAATAATCAGAGTGGCTATCCCACTTCAGTGTAGTGTTAATCATTAGGCCAAGATATTTGATATTTTTAGTGTTTTCTATAGTTCTTTGACATGTACACGGATTTAGTTTGCAGTTGGAGTGATATTTTAATGTGGTGAAATCAGGTTGATTCAGGATACTATTTGAGAAGGTCATGAATTTGGTTTTTTGAGAGTTTTAGCTAAGCAGATTATTGTCTAGCTAGCATTTGATTTTGTAAAGTCCCTTCTCTGCTTGTTTTTTTTGTTGTTTCCCAGGTGTGATTTGTGAAGAGTAGCACAGTATCATCGGCGTATGATATAATATCTCCCGAAATATCAAGACTCAGCATGTTATTTATATACAGAAGGAATAGCTGGGGACCAAGAACTGTTCCTTGAGGGATACCACTTTTTGTTTCCAGTATTTCACTAAAATTATCATTTATTTTGACTTTTTGTGTGCGGTCGGTCAGATAGTCTTTAAAATGCTCAAATACAATCCCGCGGATTCCGTAATATTCAAGTTTTTGCAAAAGCATTTCATGAGATATACTATCGAAAACCTTTGCCAAATCTATAAATATTCCTATAACTTTTTTATTGTTTACTAGATTTTCATGTATTTTTCTGGTGAAATTATATTTCTCTTATTTTCAGGAAATTGTAATACTCAGAATCACTAAGTATCTCTCAAAATATTTTCAAAGTCTAGAATTTTACTGTTTTTATGTTTTTGTTTGTGTTTACTCAACGTAGACCATTCTTGTATCTCACAGGTTCAATACACAAAGCGAAAGTCGTACGTGAATTGCCGTAAGAATTGAAGAAGAAAATTGGTTGAGACTTTTTGCATGTGGGCGGTAGAGTTTTAGGCAGAAATAGATCAGAATTTGGACAAGTCATTTGAATGAGAATCAGTCAATTATGGAGAGAATTTTGCTAGAAGAATGCTTTACAACAAAAGCCTTACGTTCTTGTAGAAAATTAATTCCTCAATAAATCCTATGAAATGTAAAGGAATAATTGACAGTTTCAAGGGATTTGTCAATCGCTGAGGTCATTATAAAAAACAAACGGAGTTTTTGAATCAATTCTTGATATACGAAATTTGTAACTGATTCAAAAAGTAAAAAAAAAATCGGTTATTGAAGAATTTCACTTTGTTCAATTAGCTCCAACAAAGATCTATTAGGAAAATTTCATCCAGATCCAACTCATTCTCCGAAAAAACATAACTTTTGAGATTCTGCAAATTTTGAACAATGGGTTTTCTCAAGAAACTGAAAATCAGTTTATCCGATTGGTTTAGGTTTTTTTTTGAGGAATCACATTACAGATTTTTTCAATTTGCATTCTTCTATTCTATTTTCAAAAAAGACGTTTTTTTACAGGATGCGAACTTACTATTTCGATTTTATAATACCCGCAAAATTTTAATTAATGTCTCTAGATAAACTAATCTCTGATATATTAGTTATATGGACCAAGCATCACGAACATTATCTCAAACCCATTAATCCGTTTGGCTCATATTACAGCGAAAATTCCATCACGATAATACCAGCTCATCGGGGCGATGCTCTGCTAGAACAAATATCAAAGGCCCATTTATTATTCCCGGATCAAAATCTTGTCATATCTGTCGGTCGTATGTCGATGTCTCACACTGTGATGCATATTTCACTGTTCGATATTCAAATAATTGATATATGCTCCACGGGTGTGGGGTTCTATAGATGAAATAGGAAAATGGATGGGATTAGCTGTTCGTAGACAATATCGTAACGAGAACAACACTGATTCATGGGACTGGTTATATAATGTCAAATATTCAGATTAAATTATTTCATCTACAAATTTTTAAGGAAAATACAATGAATTCGTACACATATTCCTTCGCTATGAAACTGTTGATTTGTCATTTGATGGATCAAATTCACGTATGTTCTCTTCAAAAACCAATCACAGCTTGCTTGAAATTTTTCATGATGAAATCCAGTGTCTATCAAATAAATTTAACGCAATTGATATGTATCTCGATAAGAACAAATTCAATATTCTATGCATCTCAGTATACCAAATTATAAACTAGCATCTTATTTTTGTAGCATTAAAATGAGACATGGAAATGTCTTAATTTTCGTCGATGAAAATGTGAAATACGAGAATTTTAGATTGGGGTATAAGCAGTGTACTGTGCAATTGAACTCCTTGATCAAAATACCATACTCATTGGTCTCTATAGATCACCAAATGGTGACATATACAGTTTTATTGATTTGTTGGAAAAAATTATATTGCAATGCTCTGTAATCAGACGTAGAATCATTATTGCTGGTAATTTGAACCTCCATTTTCGCACTAAATCGTCTGCTCTCACCGAACTTATTCACGTGTTAGTCATTTAAAATCTCCATAACAATCTCTGATTACACTTAAATCACTGCTCAATCAGCTACTCGCATTGACAACATCCTCACAAATCTAAATGGGAATTATTATAGTTCGGAAGTACAGGTAATATCTTTCATCGGCTAGAAATGAGAAACAGCAGAAAACACTGCACAAGCAGGAGACAAATATCAGAACAAGGTGTTCATAATATCAGATCATCTGTCACAGAAATCGATTGGGATAGCATCGGGTTACCCAATTGGGAGTGCTCATCAATTGCCAATTCAATCCATCAGTTAAAAAGAATTTTCCTTTGAAAAAATGTTCCACTGTTCGAAAGCCACCAGTGCACCTAAGGGGCAGATTATCTGAGGTTGAATCCATATATATATAATTTCACGAGAGATTTCAGTACTTATACTATCCTGAAAAAGCGCACTATCGCTCTCAATAAGTCGAATCCAAGAAACTAGCATATGTTAAATTCGTCTGTGATTTCAACAGCAGGATTCGTAACAGCTGGAAAATCCAATCATTCTATACCAGCCAGTTCTTTCAATCATTATTTTTCCACAATTGCTGAAAATTTGATGAGTACAATCCAAACTCAGTTCTCTGAGGGTTTTTTGACAGGATTGCCTATACCTTGTTCATCTTTCTTTCTGGCGCCGGTTTGAAATTTTGAAAAAGTTGAAGCTGTACGCATCTTGAGGATTCCAAGATGTACTGATATACAGGGTGTTCCAAATTAAGTCGGCACCATTGCCAACTTCGTTATTATTGATGCTACGAATTCGGTTAAATGGGCCATGTTTAATGCCGAAAACAGAAACAAAATTGACAGTCGCGTATTCAGAATATTTCAAAAATTATATTTCTTTCAATAGAACACCCTATACTTTTTCATGCATTTAGATTCGTAATAACATTCTCAACAACAAAGTTCATATCACCTTTCTTACTAAAGTGGAAAATGAGCGACTTATGTGGAAATATTTATTCCTTTTAATAGAACAAAATATTTTTTTGTTTTGGCGAATTAAACCTCATAATTGTCCAAACACCCTTTGGTACTTATAATGACAATATTTTGTTACTAATAGCAAAATAAGACAGTAAAAAGATGAAATTGCGCTGAGATGTGAACTCGTGAAACCCGTGATTATCATGTCGCACCACTCGATTTTGACCCCACTGAGCTATTATTCAGTATTAATGTATAAAACGATAATTTCCATGTTAAAGCCATTCCGCTAGCCGCATTTATTTTGTGAATCAAAATATGTCTGCTGTAATGATAACTTTGAAGCCGTTTTTGTATATAACAGAAAATACTGGAGGGTCATATGAATGTGGTTGGAAAAAATGTGTTTGATTCGATAAAACATTATTATGAGCAATCAAGTTGCCTTAAAACTTTGTTGAAATACTATTTGTCAAATAGTATATCATGACAATGTTATAAATTATTGTAACTGTCAACTACTGTTCGAATATTCTTCGAAATGCCCTTTTCCCATCAAGAAAAATGTGATATGTTAGAATCCTACTTGGTTTGCAAAAAATAGCGTAAGAGCACTCCAACACTACAGCAATTCGTTCCCCGATCGTGAATTACCTAATCGGCCTCTTTTTGCTGTGCTTCATCATCGATTCAGGAACAACGAGAAAGTTTTTGGGAAGAGGAGAACTAAAAAACGTTTTGTAATATCTGAAGATACAGAAATTGACGTTTTATCCTACTTTGAGGTATATCCAAATAATTCCATCAGAGATTTATCTAGAGAAATAGCTGTTCCACTGTCTGGTATTCAACGAATTCTGATGCTCTATTTTCAGCAGGATGGAGCACTAGAACATAATGTCAGTGGCGTAAAAAGAATGCTCCGAGGCTGTTTTGGAAACAGATGGATTGCTACAAATTATCCTGTTAAGTGGCCTCCTCGTTCACCAAACATGACACCTCTAGAGTTTAATTTTTGGGGATTACTGAAAAATGAGGTTTACAAAATGGAACAATAATGTCGATGAACTGAAAAATTATATTGAAACTATAATTAATAGAGATGATGGCCGAACTGTGTTGAATGCCACACGTAGCGTCAATGGAAGGGCCCAAATATGTATTCAACAAAAAGGCGGTATTTTTGAACATTTACTCGATATTTTATAGCGCTTTATCAAATCCGTTTGTTATAAATGTTTCCTATTGATAAAACTGTCTTATTTTCACCTTTACGAAAAAAAGTCAAATGAGATTTGCTGTTGAGAATGTTATAAAGAATCGAAATGCATGAAAAAATATAGGGTGTTCCATTGAAAGAAATATCATTTCATGAAATATTCTGAAAATGCGACTGTACAATTTTTTTTGTTTCCGAGAAGGCCATTAAAAATGCTACTAGTTTGCCCATTTAACCGAATTCGTAGCATCAATAATAACGGAGTTGGCAATGGTGCGATTTAATTATTTTTTGGAACATCCTGAATATGGGATGAACGACGAACTTCTGAAATACACTCCGGACCTGATAATCGACCCGTTAGTAAATCTTTTCAACGCTTGCATTTCAATGGGAGAATTTTCTGACATCCTAAAAATCACTAAAATAATACCAATATTTAAAAAAGGAGACATATCAGATGTGGCAAATTATCGACCAATAGATTTTCTGAATAATATTAAAGCTATGGGTTACGAAATACTTCGAATCGAAGTAATGAATCCTTCCTACTTAGTGAAGTGGAATCTTCTAGAGGAATTGGTTTTGTTCTTTCTTGGAGTGATCGATTTTGGATTCTGGACTGTTCTGATAAAGAAGGAGAATCAACTATCAATGGTTTATCATGAATTGGAGATTTAAAATGCACTGAATTCTGCTTCATCCGAAGAGATTTAGCTCTTTTAACGGAATGAGGAAAATATAGAATTTTCTAAACAATGTGAAGGATCAATAGTTCCAAAATCCGAAACAGCATTACCACGTGATATTCATGACCATGAACATCGAAAGTTTCAACAGCTACTGGACAATATAAATAGTTATTACCAAGATTATGGTATTCTTCACTCTTCAACTTGGAACAACAATGGAAAAGGTCATCATAAGAAAAGGAAAAAGAAAATTTCTATGTTTTTATACATGGACATGGATATGGAGTTGTTTGAGAATGTCCATATAGGACGAAACTGCAGTAACGAAGTGTTACAAGTTAAAGTGGTATAAAAATATAGAAATTTTCTTTTTCCTTTTCTCATGATGATCTCCTACCACGTAGTAATGGCTACATCCATCAATTTATTTGACACATGATTGATTCTTTTGAGACGTCCAAGAGGAGCACCGATATCTGCTTACTTTTCCTTGGCTTTCACGATGTTTCCCGAATATTTCTGTAGAAGATTAATAAAAAAGCTCTCAGTTCCCAAAGTGGATCTCATAATTTGTTTGTATATTCATGTGTCTCACCAGACTAAAGTCTGTCTTAGTTATTTCTCTTCGATGTAATCTGTAAGGTTCTGATTGCCAAGAGCTCCGAAAGTGTCAGCAATGAAAAAACTTGCAGGATACTTGCCTCGTCACCTCCCGTATCCATAAAAGAATATTCCCAAAATGATTTTATTGAAAATGTGAACAGGATGTTCACAAAGTCAAATGTAGAATCGTCTGCGACTGAAAGATGAACTTCAATCGCCATATTCCACTGTATTTTTGATCCTCAAATATTCCCTGTCCTCGCGTGAACACCACAATGATCTCGACATGCAATATCACTCGAATCATTATGTAACTAAATTAATTACTTGTCGCGGTATCAATTACCCCCGTTGGCAATATGTGAAATTAATGTTTCAAAGCCCTCCCAAACTTGTATATAACCAAGCTTTATTATTATGTCTCTGCGTTTAGTTGGATTGATAGTTACCGATTAACTTCGCTGTATCGTTGATAATGTATCGATGAATTCGGTTGTTATGAGTGTATTCCATTCGTTACAGACACGATAGTTGAAAATTACTGGAATATTGCTGGTAATATCTTGTCGATTGAGTGAATTGCAGTTTGTAATACGAGTGGAGAATTGAAGTATACGAATCGACCATGAAGCAACATTGGTCAACTCCTGAAATTACTTATTCAACTTATCAAAAACAGCTCATTACTTAATGTACAAATGGCAGAGTTTCCCATAGCATACAAAACATAATAGAAGACATAGTTCGAGACATAGTATAAGATATAGTTCAAGCCATAGTATAAGACATAGTAACAGACTAGTCAATATTTAGTAAATAAATATGATATAGTATAAGATATACTATAAGACATGGTTCATGACTGAAAGACATAGTTCAAAACAGTACAAAACATAGTACAAGACAGTATAATAGAGTACGATACATAGTTCAAGACCAAGTTCAAGACCTATTTTAAGACGTAACTCAAAAAATAGTACAAGATAGCGAAAGACATGATTCTAGACATAGTAGAAGGCATAGTGGAAGACCCAGTTCAAATAATAATGTTAGACATGGTATAATGAGTATAAGATATATTTGAAAACGAGTTCAAGACTTAGTTCAAAACGTAACTCAAGACATCGTACCAGACAAAGTACTAGACATAGTACATGATATAGTAAAAGACATAGTAAAAGACATAATTCAAGACATAGTACACGACATAGTAAAAGACACAGTTCAAGGCATAATATTAGGCATGGTATTAGGAGTAGTAGGCATATTATAAGGAGTATTAGACATAGTTCAAGGTCAAGTACAAGACATAGTACAAGACATAGTACCAGATGTAGAAAAAGACATAATTCAAGACATAGTGCAAGGCATAGTGAAAGACATAGTTCAAGACATAAAAAATACTCTGCTATATGCAACAATCGCATTTTATTTTGAATACACTCACACAATCGAATATTATAGTGATATAATTATTCCAAAAGTATAAATTTTAACGTGAAGATCAGACAACTTTTAGATTCAATGAATCAGGTCATATTTCAAAGTAACATTTGACTTTGTGCCTACTTCCTTAATAGATACCCGAGTTATCATATCATTTGACAGCAGCGAATGGAACAAGCATGACTATCATCTCTGACCAGACTGGGTCTGTAATGATTATCGGCAGAAGCGTGAAAGTTATTTGCAGATAGTCACCTGTTTTCTAGTAACAATTGCCAGTTGTTACAGAAAGCTTGCATAGTATATTCTAGTAGAAAAACTGTGCCGTATTAGGCAGAGGTAATTAAGCAGTCGTATGGAGTCGTTGAATTATTTTCTGTTCTACCAATAGGAGCCAAATCTGCTCAAAACAATTGAATCAGAATGAAACGCAATATTCAACTTCTGAATGATTCTGAAAATGGAGAAACTTTACTTTTATTGAAGTACAGTGACAATTACTTGAAATGTATATTCGATAACAACTGAACAACTAAATATATAAACACACAGAGTAAAAATAAAAATACCAACGCCAACTTCAGTTTGTTTCTTCAATATTCCCCCTCAAACTGGTAATTGGTGACAGTTCCACAAGGATCAAGTAACTCCCAGAAGATCTCGTAGATACTGGAATCTCAATTTGGGCAAAGGTTTCATATAGATGTCCGCAATTTGAAGTTTATGAAATTCGGGGTTTTTCACTAATCTTATTGCACTCTGATTGTCCACAAATAAAACAGGGCTTGGAGTGGAGTCTTCCGAAAAGTTTTCAAAAAGAAGCTTCAACCATATAAGTTCCTTAAGTGCTTGACTAGCTGCTATGTACTCTGCTTCTGTCGTAGATAAGGATACGGAACTCTGTTTCTGAGATCCCCACGTTACTGGACTATTTCCCAAAAAGGAAACGTATCCACTGATTGACCGTCTAGTACTCGTATCAGCTGCATTCCAAAATAGCTCTGAAGAAGAGAGTCTCCTGGAGGAGGTACGGTGAGTACTAGGAGTATGAAAGAAAGTACTCTTGAAGGATACACATCAAGCGATTCAAAAAATAAACACGTAGCAAACGTGTACAGAAGTAGGAACAATCAAAGAACAACTTAGAGTTCCTTTTCCTGGTACCAAGATAGATCAGACACGTACGAAGCAACTGAAAAATCTGTAGAACGCTTTCATATTAAGCTGGGGCAGAGCAAAATAAAGTTCAATATCCAATTAGAACCAAAAGCACTGCTAATCGAACTCTTTAGCATATTCAGAGGCAGTCTGGACCTAGAAGACATCTTGGGGTCCCTTTCATACCAGAAACTGAAGAAGAAAACTTCTTGGCAAAGTACGTAAAACCAATTACTCTCATGTCATTTTCAGTCAAGATTTTGGAGAAGTTATTGGATAGACATTAGAAATGGTGTGATGCTGGAGAGATTACTGCACCGTGAACAATATTCCTACAGAACTGACTGTTCAACAAAGACAGCACTTCACCAACTCGTAACAAAGGTGAAAAATACGCTAGAGAAAGGAGAGGTGATATGAGTGGCCTCTCTAGATATAGAATGGGCTTTCGACAACTCTATATTCTATCACCAGAGATCTTAGACACAGAGAAATCAAAATGCAAGAGAGATTTGGATGAACCCAATGCTAAGGAATTGGTTGATGCACATTACTGTACTAGAGGAGACCGTAGTAGCCAAAACAACCAGATAATGCCCACAAGTTGGAGTATCATCCCCGCTTCTGCGGAGTCTATCCGCTGAAAAGTCTTAACAATGCAGGACATCAAGCTCTTGGCTATGTTGACAATATAGCAGCCATAGCATAAGGAAAATAAAACACGACGGTTGGAGATCGGATGTGGGAGGCTCTCAACCTGGTTGAGAAAGGGAGAGATTTGAAGGGTTTGAACGTCAACATTACAAGGCAACCATAGTGGTAATCACCCAAAGACAAAATAAACGGAGCCTTTGTCCCATACATTTTCGAGAAAGAGACAAACAGATAAAGAGGGAAGTCAAATATATTGGAGTACAAGCTGACCTGGAACCAGCATCTAGGAAAAACAAAAAACAAAGCGTTGATCTCACTACTCACAGTCAGACGATTTTTTAAAACGACGATGGTCATGCCATTCATGAGATACACATGCCTGGTGTAGTGGCCGGAAACATAAGCAAGAGATGTCATAATATTACTAGACAAGGTGCAAAGACTTGTCTGTCTTGAAAAAATAGGGGTAACTGAATCAACACCAGCTGCATGAAGACACTCCTCAAAATGCCTCCTTTCAACCTAGTGGTGCAGGGGCAAGGCTCAGTGCTCCAGGCTGTAGGACACACCAACCACATTTAGGAGTGGTACTGTATCAGTAACCATCCAGGAAGCAAGTACCTGACAGAACTGAGTGGAGCGATTCGCATCCCAAGAACATTTCTCAAAAGAAATCTGGTACGCAGATTAATCCAAAAATGGGAAAGAAATGAGCTCAAAAGTATTCTTCAGGAATCCAAGTGCTGGAATAAGATACTCATTAGGAACACGAACCTCTATCTTTCAGTAAGAGGTGTACGCAATCCTCCAATACGCCAAGGAGAACAATAGAAGAAACGTTGAAAACGTACATATTGACATCTTGTTATGCAGTCAAGCGGCACTCAAGACCTTGTGCAGCAAAAAAATTACTTCCAAACTGGTGAGGGACTGAGAAGGATGATGGAGAAAGCTTGCAAACCGAAATCACGTCAAACTGAAATGAGTTCCAGGATACTAGGAACTTGCAAGCGATGAGAGAGCAAACTATTTTGAAGGAGAACGTTCGGAAAATGATTTTTCCAGCCGAGGGCAGATGTAAGATGAACTGAAATGTATCGTAAAACAGTTAGTAATATAAGAGAGTACTTCAACAAAATGAAATAATATGATGGTGAACTAGCGATACAGAACTATGCAATTTCCATCCAGTAAAGACTTGTACAAGGTGTAACATTGAATTTGTAATATAGTATAGTAATTTTTTGTAGTTCAAGTCCTCTCAATGCGTGTATATCTATTTTATTTTCGCTTCCAACTCCGGAATATCGTCAGCATTTGTTTTTCATGGATACCATCCCAACAAAAATTATTGTTGGCTTCCATTGTATTATAGATGTATTTGTATTTTTTTTCTCGTTGCAAAGGAAGCTTTACCAAATATATTGAGCTACCTCAAGAGAGTTCTAGCAGGTGTTTGTTTATCATCGAGTTCTATCTATCAGTGTCTGAAATGAAAATAGATGCCCTGTATTCATTCATGGTAGCCGTAAAAATACTACTTTTAGGTACAGTAATTTTCTTTCTTCTGTGGCCAATTAGACATTTTTTAGATGTGTCCTTTATCAGAGCAGTTAGTATCTTTTTGACCTCAAGTGATCTTTTTCTTCGACTCCGTGATGCAATTTTCAAAACACTCGAGTTAAACCAAGTTCGTCACTTCTCTCCACAATTAATATTCGTTCGACTGTGTTCGAATTGGAAACAATATTAATTCAGCCGTTGATACAACATCGAATTGAGTATTCGACATGGTAAAACAACCTTCTGAAACACAAACAGACTGCTTATGGAAATAATTGTTCACAGATCTGACGGAGTTGATTTGCAATATTCGAATCATCTATTAAAGGTGATTATCCATTCATCAGGCTCAGAAAATACCGATCGGGAATCTTCTTTTATTGATGTCTGATAAAATGTTGTAAATCTCAGTGACGGTGGATTTTTTTTGTTTATTTTTGTTACGAATCTTCCACTTTAATAAAAAAACACAAATCGTGTCTGAGAATTCTCTGAGCCACACTCAACTTTACATTTCTGTTTATCTTCCTTATCTTTCAACACTCAAGGTTCTTTTGTGTACTGCATTTTTACTGCATTTCTGATGAACTGTGGCTGTATGTTCGCTAGACATTCCCGATTGGTCTGCTCTGAATGGTCAATATCGTTAGATGGCTGGTGCTGGCTTCTGATATCCCCACATGAAAAAACTCAGTGGGGTTAAGTCAGGAGAACGAGGTGGCCAATGAAGATGAGACAATTTCCAACTTCTATGGAATTGTGAACAGGTGCACCATCCAGCTAAAACCACACATCTTGAATGATTTGAAGGAGCATATTGTTTATAATTCTACTCAGTATATTTCTTTAAAAATTCAAGAATTTCGCAGCGTTTAAGTTCCTTCCGTAAAAGTATAATCCGATAACTTGCTTCACCACACTAGATTATTTAGTGCCACACACAATAAATAAATAAATCCACCAAAAATATAACAACATTCTTTTTGAACCAAATTAATTATTAGAGCTAATCAATATGAAAAATTTAAGTGAAGAAAATATGAAATCCGACTGCGGTTTGAACTAAAATATAATAATCTTTTCATAAAGAAAAATTGGAAGTAGCCGAGACCCATTTCATTTCTATTGATTTTTTTAAACAAATAGGGTACTTCGAAATTTTATTTGATTTGAAAAGATATCACTTCTTTTTTGATTTTTATTTTAAACCACAGTCGAGTTTTTTAGTTTATTTATTAACTTTTTTTTTTGTTTTCAGCTTTTCAGTACACAATTATTATGTTTTATCAAGAAGACTAATTCAGCGCAAATAATCCGCTATCTTGATTTTTCATAATTTTAATAAAATAAGTGTCACTTGCGGTATCAAGACGAATCCAACGATCCGCCTACCCCCTGCCTCTCGCCCCGATTGGGAGGCCCGCAGTCCACAAAAGACTCTGAAGTTATGGACCGTCAGATAATGACAAATTTTGCTGACTCATCTCCTCTTTTCTGAGATTTTAACCACAGAAAATTATGTCAGTGCTGAGCAGAAAAAAATTAAATCACAGCAGCACGCTCTGACATGAATGAAATATACTATATACCATTGCTTTCTATCCAAAAACTACCGATTAAGAAATCAGTGAGAATGTTGATAAGGTAGGAACTATTTTACGCCGCTTTATATTTCAATTTGGCTATTCGCTGCCCATTTCGGAAATCAAATTAATCTCCCAAACGACATTGTCTGGGTATTCCCTATCAGTTGGAAGTTGCACTGTTTTTATAGGTATTTCTATTGCTAGCGTGCGCACCGACCAAGAGGGGTGGGGTAAGTCGCCCCGGAGCGCCACGACAAATAATAATAACAACCGTCCTCTACCCGCACAGGCTATGCCTTTGGGTACACTCTATGAGTGTTCAATTGCGGACCAAAAAAATCTCAATTTTCGATATCAAATCAATGTCAATATATTCAATAAATACTCCAATCCTTTCTGAGTTCACCTACCAAATTTGAGTTTTCCAAGTGAAACCGTTTCCAAATGCAATGTGAACTTGGAATACACGAAATTGAACGCTCTCCTTAACGGTCTCGCCCTTTTGAAAAGTACTTAGTGCTTAGTCTCGCTAAATCGAATTACTTTTTGAAAGTGCGTAGTAATCGTGAGCACTTCATGAGAAGAAGTGCTTGGCACAGCTCTGCGTCAATACCATACAGTAACAAATTCATAAATTTTTCATACATCTCATTTAATCCCAAGTCACTTTCATAAACAGATTGGCATCAGTTCTCAATAATTACGAAGTTTCTGAGATTCATGAAATTCTCCTGACATGTACTTTTTTCCTCCATATTTGGTATATTCGAATAATTTTTTCGAAAATCGACAATATTCAATTGAAATATCAAGCCACAGATATCAGCGAGAACTTATTCCACCCACACATCCTTGTTACACCCTGTAGAGTGAATTTAAAAATGTTGTGCTGCTGATTTTGTTGTTTCATCAAAGTGAATACAACCAGCAAGGTGTCAAATGAGTAAAATTGTTGATCTGAACTGATACAGGCTGAAACACCACGAAAACGAAAATGGGACTCTTCTTGCTCGATGCCACGTTCCGCAAAGGAAAATCCACTGGAATAATTAATCCAAGGAGTTATCTTAATATCATCGCCATTTCCATGAACGGAGAGGACATATTAAAATTAATAATACTTCGTGATTACTTTGAAACTTTTAAAGAGTTTCTTGGCGCATGATCTCTCTTCTTTGCTTTTGCTCGCTTAGTATGCACAGGTCGAGACTTCATGGAGTCAAAGTTAACGAAAACTTTGACCACACTTTTGCCCATACTATATGATTCACGACAGAGGATCGCAACTGGTGGATATTGAACCTGAAGAGGAGTTTCAAGCGAAGGTTTTCAATAATGCAAACTTTCTATTAATCAATTAATTATCCCACTTTGAAGACTAACTACTCCAAAGTAATAAACAATCTTTGGAATTTGAATATACAGGGTGTCAAGTTAATAACTTCCCACCCTCAATGTCTTTCTTCCAGTAAATAATTTGAGAAATAAATTGTTCGAGCCATTTTGGTACTTTTGGTAAAATTTGCTGCCTTCACTAAATGTGGCAACATGTACATACCAATATAAAAAAAAAACAAAAAAGTTCAGTTCGATTTCGGTATTAGAACGATTAACATTTTTACTGTCTTGAATGTGTGTGCTATTGTGCGGAATTCACAAAAGGTCATACAAATAACGAATCAAAAACCATCCAGATCAAAGCCAAAATCCTTTTATTATCCTAATTACTTTCCCACCTTTAACCTCTGGAATAAGGCAAGTGAAAGTATCCCGGAGACCAGTGCCAACGGATGGTAAGTCGCAAAATTATCTAACATGATTTGGTCCTATCGAGCGGGAGGATTTTGAAAATATTTTCAAGTTTTGGTAAATATTTGTATTTGTGTGACCTGAAAGTGTACGGATATTTTGATTCAGTTTGGCTATAGCAAGTTGATACTTTCAGAATCGGTTATCGTTCTAGCCACCAGAGGACAGTATTTGATGGTAAACATTGAATTATAGATAGTTCATACCGGGTGACCAAAATTGTTGTTTGTTGAATTATCATTCTCTTACTCATTAAAAATAATGGGCGGGACCGTAGCAGAGCGTCGGGTAAAAGTTCTGACATAAAAAAAACAAGCCATATTTGGTATTTTGGAAACACTAGTGGACTCTTCAACAAAATTGTCAGAGGAAGTGAACCGAAAGAAATTCCAAACTTTGTATAGATCCATGGGTGAAACTCGTTCGGAATTACTTAGCGTTATTGACGAAATGTCAATTTCATTTTGATGAGGGACACTTTCAATGAATATTTGTAGCCCTCGTAGTTCACCCCCTAGGAAAGGGAAGTATCATTTCGATAGGCGTTCAATTTTTTGTCCAATGATACTTTGACTTATTATATTTGATGGGCAGATTTCAAAATATTGCGTTTTGAATTCACATAATAAGCACTTTCCTGCGCGGGCATGGTTTTCAGGTAATCATTTAAACAAAAATTATTGAATGATTGAGTTTCCTTTTAGTAGAACTGTTTAGAAGATTGGGTGATATCATTTCAACCCTTTATCAGGGACAACATTAACCATCAGCTTCAAAATAATTACATCAAGAAGTTTTTCAATTGTGAAATGTTGACAGTAGTTGAATTGCGTTTATTAAATGCTGGGTTTTTAATTCTTATCGCGCACAATCCATAGATAGCATTTTTTTCTTGCTACTTCTCCAGTATGAAGCTTCTGTTTCCAAATGAAAATTGTATATCGAATTAGATTTTTGAAGAGGTTGGAAAGTGCACACGAAGAGCGTATTTTTTATGTAAATCTAAATTTTTCAGGACGTCAACGGTATGTGCTTGATTTGATGACAAAGTTTCACAAAACTGGTTCGATGAAAAATATAAAAAGGAATGTCTCCAAAGTACTAGGTTGGGTAAGGTTAGGTTATGTTAGGTTTGAACGTGAGTGGGCCCATATAGGCATCTCCACTGCGGCCAATAAATGTTGACTTTTTTAAAAATTGTTCCACTAACCTAGCGGAACCATTAATACATCTGAATAATAGCTCATAATTATTAGGGAAGGTACTCGACGACCTGAAAATTTCCACAATAATCCCAGTTCTCAAAAAACAATTCTAACAAAGCTTCAGATCTTAGACCAATTTAATATGTTGAGCTCAATAGAAAAGGTACTTGAAAAAGCGATAAATAGCCAGTTAGCATATTTTATTGAGGGGAATGAACTATTAAGTAAATACCAGTCAGGATTTAGAACTGAACATAGTTGTGAAACAGCGGTCCAATGTGTATTAGATGACTGAAAAATTAACTTGGACAACAATGGCAAAATTCTTGGATCTGCAAAGAGCGTTCGAGACGGTTCACAGGTATAGGCTAATACAGAAGTTGGAGACATTAGGAATAAGAGGAAGAGTGCTGAAATTGTTAGAAAGTTACCTAAAGAACAGAAAACACAAGAAGCATGGTGTCCCTCAAGGGTCAATATTAGGATCGCTGTTGTTCATAGTATACACAAATGACTTAAGTATTCATACATGGTTCCTGTGAAAACTGTTTCATTTTCAGATGATACGATATTCATTCATTCTGGAAAACTGAGATCAGGTCTGTACAGAACTCACGAGGAATTAGCTGATATATCTGAAAATTGGTAAAACTTAACAACGATAAATTGCAGTCTCCTTATCTTTCGTCCATGAATGCCATGAAAACTCGGTCTGCCAATTTACTAGGAGTAACTCTGGATAGTGATCTATCTTGGAAACTTTATATTACCAAATTGAAAAGTAAACTTAGTAGTGCTCTGTTTTTCCTATGACAACTTCGAACTGTTACCAATTTAAATGCACTCAAAACATTATATTTTTCGTTAATTCATTCGCACATCAGTTACAATACTATTCTTTGAGGTGGTTCAATTGATTCTCTCTTAATTTTTCGTTCAGAGAAAAAAGCAGTCAGGATCTTGTCCAGTGTGAGCTATCGGGAACATTGCCAACTTTTGTTTGTTAAACACAGAAAAATGCCCTTGCCGTGTTTGTATGTTTCTCAAGTTCTTATAGAGATTCACAAAAACTCCTCGATGCTCACTAATCAATGTGATATACACAGTTATGGTACTAGACAAGCAGATAACCTGAGATCAAACAGTTTCCGCCCAACCAAATCTACGAAAAATTCAATGAATTATTGTCTCTACAATATACTACCACCAGAATTGAAATCATAGAGTGTGAACTTATTCAAAATAAGGATAAAAAACTTACTTTTGACACATTGATTTTACTCCACAGACATTTCAGACTTTATGTAGAATAGAATTCACTTCAACAAATTTCCATTTTGCTATGTCACTTTCTATGTTTTTTTTTCTATTTTCCATGTTTCAACTATATTTTTACAGTAATTTACGATAATTTTTACACTATATGTCATGTATATATATTATTAACAATTCATTATTAAGATATAGTATTGCCGTTTTTATGACGTGCTACAAACATGTATTTATAATGTAGTCAAATGAACATTCTTCTTCTTCTTATCTTAGCTGAAACGAGCTCTTCGGTTCACACCCGTAAATACCTATATTTCCAGTAGTTTTCCATATAAATATCAACTTAGATCATCTTGGTTTATCACACTGTACTTATTTTGGGCGGATATTAACAAAATTGAGCCAATTTGAGTTGCTACCCAGGTCAGAGCATCCATTTAAAGTATGTAATTGATCTAAATATACAACGGACATTTCGCATATTTCCGTTCAAATTTATTTTTGAGTGAAAAAAATTATGAAATGTGCTCTTGTGCCTTCCCTAAAAAAGCGCTCTGTATTTCTTTGTGAGTATACATGGAACTAGGGCATAATTAATTATCTAACTACAACACCGCATCACGAATTTTACCCAATTTGAAACCAAATGGTTGAACAAATTGCTGCAGAGTACTCTCTCCCCTCTAAAACATGCAAAGATGCTAATCCGCAGGCTTTTATCTCGACCCTCACGAAAAATGCCTGTAAAGTAAAAGCGCTCTGATTTATATCCTTTTTGCCTGATGATGCACGCGATAAGTGAGCATTCATATTAACCCACAAAAGGAGTCGTTCGTTTGGCATGGAATATCTTCTTTAATGTTTTAGGATAGGAGTGAATTTCCTTGAGAAGACGAATTTATTTTCGGATCTTTTGAATTTTATTTCGATATGATACGTTATTTGTTCTGTCAAAAAATCATACATTGCTAAATGTAAGAGAGAAGAATTTTTTAATGATTATTTCATTCACATATGGCTGCACCTACGAAATTTCATAATTGAAGTCAAATGATTTCGGTTATTTAGGTAAACAAGAGGCTATTCGGGTAAAAAGAGCTGTTCATTTCCATTACAGATGGTGTCAGAAATAGAACTTTTGAAATTAATGAGTGTTGCGTATTGTGCAAAAATAAACTGATGAACTTTTTTAGCGTAAGTGTTATCTAAGTCTCAAAAAACTCGTATTACGAACATTTTTTGTTCAGAGACACTGAAGGACAACATATACTCGTGTGTAGTGAATTTTGTGGATTTGGAAGCCATCGGTTTGAAGCAGGAGTTGAGAAAAGGGGAACTGTAACCACCAGTAAAAAGTCCGTTGATTCAAAAAAGGTGGTTGAGTTCAAATTCTTGATCAGGGCATCAAAAACCATAAGGAAGCTAAGTTTTGGAACTACAGCAAAACTTCCCGCTAAATTTCAATATTTGACTGGAATATGAACATTCCTCATTGAAAATACCACAATTCATACAGATTTTCAGCAGAGGATTCTTGGAGAAAATTTTCGTTACTGATATATTTAATTTCAATTTCCATGTCTTATGTTCTACACAATTTCAAATGTGATTATTCACGAAAATGTCTCTTAGAATTTTCACGTGACCACAGCTTCTCTATTCTACATTGTAGCGGATAGACTGAATCTTCAGAAATCAACAATGTTATCAATGGTGATGAAAAAACTGCCTTACGAACTCGATCACAACGAATATCATCCAGGTTTCTGGGTGATTTTAATAATAAACAAAAATTTCCATGGAAACTTCTCATGCCTTTGTGATCCAACGACAAAACTTCATCTCCGGATCTTTCCTTTTTTATGTAAATTTCGAATTCTGTTGAGAGGAGTTCCAAACCGAATGAGAGTTAGGATTTGGGAGTTTTGTGATATTTTAATGAACAACTTCGTGGATTCGAACAGCACGTTTATAGAGAGTTCTAAACGAGTTGCCAGAGGGAAAACAATCATTAAATTTCGGAAGGTAGTTGATATCATTACTTTGTTTGGGAAAATATCCTGGAATACTGAAGGATATATTCCTTCATTTGTTTATTCGATTTATTTATTTATTCAGGTATTTATTAATTCATTCATAATTTTTTTCATTCTGTTCATCAATTCATTTCAGGTATATTCCTAACAGATTCCCATATGTAAATGTGAATATGTTGTTCCTCAGGGTACAGTCGTAGGACCAGTGTGTTTGAATATGCATCTCAATGATCTATTGGATCTTCAAAAATAAGGTGAAATTCATTGTGTTACAGATGATATTAGACAGATATTCTGTTATATGATTTCACATACATACGAATAAAAAGAAGGTATTCATTTCAACTCACACACTTATACCACATGAAACAGAATTACAACCACTTAAACAAAATCAAATTTATAAAACAATATGTTAAACTTTTTTTTATTTATTTAATTTCTCATTAGTCATACTAATTACAAAATGAAATAAAGAGCATCAAATCACTTTTTCCCCAAGAAAACGAAAAAATGGATTGAAAATAAAGATAATTTTTCCACAGCATTTAATGAAAAAATTTATATCACAAACTTTCCTATTTGTTTTGTTATTATTGTATATTATGATTAGAAAGGGGTCTTTCATATCTCCATCAGAGTAATAGATAGAAATAGAATGTTCAATTTTTTTCTGGCGGGTCACAATTTTGTTTCTTTCAAATAGTATCTGTAAATTCATCAATTTTTCGATAGAGAAATAAAAGGTACATCATGTGAATCCTTTTTCCTAAACTGACGGTTTTCGAGAATTTTTTCAAGACAGTTTTTTTCCTAAAATTCGTTACAAATAATATTTTGAATTATGAAGATGTGACGAGTCCCATTAAATAGTGATATCTGAACAACTGTCAAAAAAACTTGACATTTTTGGATCTCTATTCATGCGTAAAAGTTTACTTAATTCACAAAATAAACATGAAATATTAATTTTGAAGGACTATAGATCCGGCATCTTCAATGGCTTCAATAGTTTTATGCACTAGCGGGCGGTAAAGTACACTTTACCGCCGGGGGTTCGCCGGGCGTAAAGTGGCACTTTACCGCCCGTGGGCGCATCATGGCCCGCGGTGGTAAAGTAGACAATATACTAAAATTGTCCATATATACCAACGCACATCATTTCACGGAAGACCTACCACGAAACAATGAATTCAGTTCAATAAAGAAATACTCATTTAACAACTTTTATTCATAATCTACATTTTTGCTCCATAACACTGAAAATTAGAATTTTATATTAACTATGCAATTGTTACAATTTTGAATATTGAAGGTGGGATATTCACTTTTCTCTTGAAAATAATTATTCCCTTTTGAAACATCCTCACCACTCATTTTAGATGTGGATGGTAGGTACAAATAATTATTATTTGGTATCGGTCCATCACCATCGCCGGCAATTTTTTTGGCAATATTCAATTTATTTGAAATCGATTGTTCAATGTAGCTCTCTGCTACTGTAGTTGATTTCCAACCAGCCTGTCTTTTGATATTGGTGATACTTTCCCCAGCATCAGCCAATAAAGTGGCTGAAGAACGCCTGAAGCAATGACCCGTATATTCTTCTGGGCCTGGTAGCTTCAAAAATGCTGCAATTTTTCTTGGAATTGGATCGAGGATATTCTTCCCAACAACTTTTTTTGTACATTTGTTGTTCTTATAGAATATAAAAAAACGCCTATGTTCAGTATTTGCGGGACGTAGACTAGCATATCTTCTATAAATATCCAAATAATTAACTGACTGGTTTTCAGTACTGCAGATGGTAAATGTTCGTTGTATTTTAGTTTTTGACTCTCGAATTGTAATCAATAAAGCATAAGTTAGGTCTTGAATGTCATCAAGCTTGAGATTTGTTAATTCTTCTCTACGATAAGCACCATGTACCCCAAATATTAATGCAACCTATAAAAGAATCAATAAGTTTTTTAATTACTTAATAAATTTAGGTAGGTATAACATACCTTCATCATCAGATACACATTATCTGGAGCTTCTTTTAGAAAAAGTTCGATTTCATCCCTATTCAATATTTTGGATTTCTTCGGCTTATATCCATCATTCTTCCGTTTCAAAAATGCTTTCAATTTTGGAAATTTGCTTATGTTTATATCATCATACAAATTCAAAGTAGACCTTAACATCGAATAGTATGACCACAAAGAAGATGGTTTTCGATTCTTGGACTTCTCAAAAAAATATCCCAGTAATATATCTTCTGTAATCACCTCCACATTATTTTCATTGCGCTATTTTATGAACTCATTATACGTCTTTTCGTAAAGTTTCTTTGACTTTGTTGGTAGCAGTTCGAGTTTGGCACTCTCAGCCGATTCCAAATTTTCCATTGGTACGTATATATTATGTTCTTCATCTGATGATTCCATAATTTTCGTGTTGAGTTCACTCTCGCACTTTTTCAGATAAACATGAAGATGACCGTTTACCTTGTTTATTGAATTTGTTGCTATACAACAACCAGCTTGCTCAACAACGTCATAATTAGGTGGGTATATACTGGGTATTCTGTGTACAATTTGAATAAATGAATCTATTTCAGTATACAGAGATGATTATTGACACGATAATTGCGATATAAATATATATACAGTGTCCGCCAAAATCTTGGAACCATATGGAAAACTTTTTCATTCATAGTTTCTCAGAAAATGTCATTCTTCTTAAAAGTTAGTTTCCCATGCTGTTCCAAGATTTTGGTGGACACTGTATTAACCGCTAGTGCATACAATTTTGCATGTATCACGTGAGTAAAATGCGTTTATGGCCTTCGGCGTGTAATTATCCACGCCGCAGGCCATAAACGCCTACTTTACGCCCTTGATACATAAATAACTAATACCTATGTTATAATTCTTCACGGCGACAAGCACCGCTGATACCCATAATTAGGACAACCTACAAATGAAAAATATTGAATTTACTACTAATCTTACAAAATTATGATTATATCTGTACCTAATAAAGTAAATTTGTGTCGTTATCATCATCTCGATTTAATTTACTGATATCGTCCCTTGATAAAACTCTAGATTTCTTTCCTTGGTATCCGACCCTTTTTTTGAGCGGTATTAAGACCCAGACTTCTTCCATATTCAGGGAACGGACTTTTCTCATTATCAATTTGTAGTTGTGAAGTATCGGGTATAAATAAATTCGCGAGTGGTATCTTTGCTGAAAAGCAGTGTATACGACTCGGTTGGATTAATTTTTAATAAATGGTCATCAGAAGTATTGTACATAGAATTCAGATCATGAGTAATTTTTTGGAACTCAACTCAATTTAATTATTACCTGTAAATGAATAATATATCTGAGTGTCATCAGCATAAAAATGATAATTGAAATGACACATACAATTTTGGAAATTGGGAGTATACATAGTGTATGATGAAGGTCCCGGAATACTCCCTTGAGGAACACCTGCTGTCACTTTAATTGGATAAGAAACTTTCGCTCCAATCTTATCTTGTTGAAACCTATCAGTTGAGAAGGAGTTCAAAAAGATTCCAGCACTATTTGTGAAACCAAGAAAAAGTTATATTGAAATAAGGGTTTTAAGGTTGAAGTAGAATCAGGACGCTTATTTTATTTTGATCCATATTTCGAATCGTCGAATCATCGACAATATCAAAAAGTGCTGTTGCGAAACTGTAACCTTTTCTGAACCCTGATTGTTTGATAGGTAAAATATCGAATGTACTAAGATGCGTTTTAATTTAGATTTCTATTGTTTTTTCTAGTTATACACTTATGGATCGAAGATGCTTGAATTCCAGAGGTTTATTGATATACTGGGTAGAGGAATCACATTGTCATACTTCCATACTTTAGGAAAGTACGACTGAACAATTCACTGGTTAATTATATGTGTAACAGGAGTTATAATGAATGCCAAAGTGGCACCACAGATAAATGATAGTTATATTGATATTGTCTGTTCCGCTTGCCTCGAATTTGATTTCCAATACTGTTTCCTCTTTTTTATTTTGGCATATGTAACAACATAAACTCTATAAAATTTCATTGAATATTCCCTGTGGGTAAAATCAATAAATTTTTTTAAAAGTTTTTTCTTTAGAAAAATGGAAATTCTTATTATTCCTTCGTCATAATCTTAATGAAATAATTTTTTTACCGCGATCTTTAATAATAATTGAACTTCCCAGATAAGCCACCGTATATACCTTACCACAGACGCATCACCTGAATCAGAAACGTAGCAATAGTAACTACTAGTAATATTTTTCTTCATGACACTTGTTTCCGAAGACTTAATTTTGTTTTGATACCTTTTATATTGTTCAATTCATTTATCGTATCATTAAAAATGATAATATCACAGCAACACCTAATACATTAGTTACAAAATATAACACCTTAGTTACTTTTTAATACCTTAGACATTGATTTTATTTAAAAATTAATTTATGAAAATGTACATCAATGTCGTGACAGTGTTCGAAAATGATAGATACACCTGCAAAATTCTTGTCCAAAATAATAGGAATGTCCGCTGAATCTTGGCTAGCAACATTCTTATTTAGTTCGATGGTGTCTTTCGTAGATGAGACAGTGTTTACAGAAACGTCTCCAACTTGAATATTTCGCGCAATGGAAATCTTCTTATTAGTCAAGTTATCTTCAACATTGCTCGATTTCCAACCACCAAGTTCTTGTAAATCTAATATGTCTCCACCCGCATTAACTAGAAAAGTTACTGAAGATCTTCTAATACAATGAACAGTATACATAGTTGGATTTTTGAGTTTGAGATATGTAGCAACTTTCTCAGGTATTTAAAAAAAACGCAAGGCTGAACGGTGCCTTTTCCGTTTCTATATGATACGAACCATCTTCTATGTGTAGTATGAGCTGGTCGTAATGCTATATATTTTTTAAATACTGTCACAGGATTAACGTCTCCGTCAGATATCACCGCAAAAAATTATATGGTCGTAAAATGTTACACTGAAACAATTTACATTTTTTATCACATGAATTATCAACAAATCGTTTTTATGGTCTAATTTCTCTCGTCGAAACAATCCGAAACACCTAGTGAATAAACTATCAAACCTGGTGAAGATTGAGCACCTCGACCAATAAGGTCTATGGTTCGTGACCCTTTTTCTTCTGCTTGGAAAATGGTTGGGGTCTTGCCAAGGGGTTTCGAGAGCCCGAAATTCGGCACTGTAACGCCCACTCCAACCCCTTCATCTATCTTGGATTCATCTGTGTACCACACATGAGGCATCTGATGTCGATTGAGATCCGTTCTCTGTGCAAACTTGGTGGTTGTTTATGACCACTTCAAAGTCGTACCTTATCGGCATGATTCTGTCGATTTAGACATAGCTAAACCTGGTGAAAGACACAGGCCCAATTCAACTAGGAACCACTGACGACAGAATAATACAATAGACCCCAGCAGGTCCCAGTGTCAAGGGACACCCTCACGGGTAAACTCTGCATCTGGTCCGTCATCTCCAAACCAACCAACCAACCAACCAACCAACCAACCAACCATGGAATCTTCATGAGAATCGGTTTCCATTTTTAGCAAAACTGAAGCACCAAAGTGTATCGATTCATGGTGTTCATAAAAGTCAGTTTGTTATTGACAACAGTCCCATCATTTTGATTTAAATCGCCTTCGTTGTGAATCATTTTATTCCCTGGCAAATTGAATAAACTATAATCTATAGAGTATTTAAAAAAACCGCAAGGCTGAACGGTGCATTTTCCGTTTCTGTATGATACAAACCATCTTCTATGTGTAGTATGAGCTGGTCGTTATGCTATATATTTTTTAAATAATGTCACAGGATTTACGTCTCCGTCAGATATCACCGCAAAAATCTTTCCTCGTGGGTTTTTGAATGAGGAATTGAGATTAGCTTGCTATTTAGAATGTCAACATTTTCTATGGACCTTTTCGTCAATTGATTGGTTCTGCAAGCTCCGCCAATTCTAATTGTAAAAGTTACTTTCATCATCAAAAATGTCTCGTCTGAGGCAGTACGAACAAATTCACTAACCTGCTCTTTCGTGAACAATTTCGATTTTTTCGCTCTATATCCCACATTTTTTGTCAAGAAATAGTATCAAAGCGGCATACTTGTCGATTTCTATCTTTTTTTCAACTCCAAACAAGCTCGTAACAAAGAATATTCAGGCCACAAAGATGATGGAGACTATTCATTTGGGAGTTTCACAAAATAAGCAAGTAACCGTTTCTCCAGCACCTTGAACCCGTTCTGTATTTCGCCACTCACAAAACTGAAGGTATTCTTTTCCGTAATGGATCTTTGATTCACTCGAAAGCAAATCTAATCTTACAGTGCTGGCAGCCACAAGTATATTTTCAGGAATACCAATACTTACCATAATTTCAGCCACAGTTTTCATCGCATCGTTTCAATGATATGATAAAGCTTCGAATGTTACCAGATTATTATGCAATTTGAATGAATCTTGGTTGCATGAGGCGACTCGGCGCAATGCGCCTCGTCGCCTGGCAACGCCTCGATTATTATAAGTCGCTTGCTAATCTCGATACATTAATACCTATCAACGTTCACTAGAGTTAGGTACTAGAGCAACTTTCAATAATATTCTATTCATTCATATCCTGGCATTAATTCTAATATTCTGAATATTATGTTTTGTGCATTGATAATATTATAGAAGTCTTTAGTTCTAGCTATCTGAAAGTCTGCGAATCTCAATTATTCAGTAGAACATTTATTACTATTAATTGTCTTGATTTTTGATTTATTTTTGTCTAATCAAGCCGCATCATTCGTATGTCTTAAGTTCCCAAACTCTCAAGACGTCATCCTTTCTCCCACCGTTACAACTTCTCTGGCAGTGTTTGTTCAGAGATCGGCTCCACAGAATGAACGTCAAACTCTGGCAAGCGAGAAGACATGAATGGGATCTCCAGGGTAAACATCTTCGCGAGCAATTTATGGCAAAAATGGGCAGAAGAAATATATTCGCGCGAGCAAAAAGTCTAGACTTTCAACATAAATATACATAAACAGAATAGGGACGTTGTTCGTTTCAGCTGCTGAAAATCTCGGAAAATTCCTTATTTTTCCGAACAATGAAGCGCTCTAATGAAATTACGGCTTTGTCATTGAGATTCAGCTTTAGCCGGCGTTTTCAACTTGTTTTTGACCCTGGAGACTTTTCTTGTACTCCACATTATCGTTTTCTTTCGTTTTTTGCCTTGTTCTCGGGAAGTTGGATGTCGAATGGGCCACACTTATTCGATGTGAGGGATGTTGGGAGAAATGGTGAAATCTTTTATTGATGTGATGATAGAGTAAAGTGTGTCAGTAACTTTCTACAACTGGGAAGCTCAATATATCTCATGTATATAAAGTGGCATTCAGAAAGTACGCAACATATGGGAAAAATATTTATTTTTCAATTTCCAACCTATGGAAAAAATTATCATCAACTTAGGCTCGTCTTGAAATATACTTAGCCCCTATCAGATGTTCTGAGTGATTTTCAGTTTGATGAAATAGCCTTTCTCTAAATTAGCAAAATTTCAAAAGATATGTTTTTGGAGAACAAGTAACATTCGGATGAGAAAATCTTTGTTGGAGCTCATTAAACAATTTGACAAAAAAAGTGTGTCACTTTTGCTTTCAGAAGAGAGTAAACTGACCAACAATGTGAAAAATCTCCAGGTCCTTGTTAGAAAAATGGGTAGTGATAACATAGTGTGATTCTAGATTGCATGATATCAAACAAAGTACCTGAGTTTACTTTTCTTCTTTTTTCAAATATGTGGTGTCTGTAGCCTAAATGATACCCAATATTTGGGAATTCGATAATAATGTTCGTTTACTCAAAAGAAAATTACAATGAGCCATAGGAATATATAGGTTTAGTGAATAAACGTAATATCACAGGAAAAAAAGATATATTTCAAATTTGTATCTATCATTCAGTCTTACTATTCAGTTTGAATCTCGAGTTCGACATTTCTACTATTATACTTCAGTTCTTCGATTCAGCTCTATGCTTCAGTTCTTCGTGACAACATTATTGTCATGGTAGTAAACTTCAGCAATAATTTTCGCTAAACGTTTGGGTATGGATTATTGGTGACAATCTAATTGGCCCATTTTTTCCAAAAGAGAGATTAATAGGTGAATCCTGCATGACATTTTTTCAACATCATTTACCCATTTTGTTTGAAGAAGTACCCATAATTGTAAAAGGCAACATGTGGTTTATGCACGACGGGGCTCCAGCTCATTTTAGTGTTGTTGCTCGTCAGCATCTCGAAATCACCTACAACATTGGTCAGCTCGCAGTCCTGATATGAATCCTCTAGATATTTATCTATAAGGTCATCTGATGAAGGCTTCTGTTCATGAAACTACTGTATGATGAGAATGACTTGAGGAATCGAAAAATTGACAATTGCAATGTAATAAGGACAACGTCAGACATTTTTGAACGTGTCAGAAGATGATGCAGGATACCAAGAAGTTGAATACTCAGACGCCCAATCTGAATAATAAAATTCTGCAAAATAAAGTCAGTGATGTACGCTTTTTTACAATATTGATGGCTGTGGTGCATAATCTAGTTAGGGCTACATAAGCATCTTATTAGTTCAAATAAATGTACCGAATTTCAACCAAATCGGTTCTACGAGATTCATGATATTTTATTGTTACCATTTTTTTTATTTCAATGCCCTAAATCTCAGAAATGAACATATGTTCAAGAGAACTTTTCTTCTCAAAATGACCTAACGAATCACCACCTGCAGTAAGAAACCGTTATCAGGAAACTCAATAACTCTGAAAGTTTAAAATATTCCACTTCAATTTTGATCCAGATACAAAATGAAACATGTAAAAGTTTCGATTTTTCAAAATAGAGTTACTAGATTATATGGTCGTAAAATGTTACACTGAAACAATTTACATTTTTATCACATGAATTATCAACAAATCGTTCTGATGGTCTAATTTCTCTCGTCGAAACAATCCGAAACACCTAGTGAATAAACTATCAAACCTGGTGAAGATTGAGCATCTCGACCTGAAAGGTCTATTGTTCGTGACCCCTTTTCTTCTACTTGGAAAATGGTTGGGGTCTTGCCAAAAGGTTTCGAGAGCCCGAAATTCGGCACTGTAACGCTCACTCCAACCCCTTCATCCATCTTGGATTCATCTGTGTACCACACTGAGGCATCCGTTGTCACTTGAGGTCCGTTCTCTGTGCAAACTTGGTGGTTGTTTATGACCACTTCAAAGTCGTACCTTATCGGCATGATTCTGTCGGTTTAGACATAGCTAAACCTGGTGAAAGACACAGGCCCATTCAACTAGGAACCACTGACGACAGAATAATACAATAGACCTCAGCAGGTCCCAGTGTCAAGGGACACCCTCACGGGTAAACTCTGCATCTGGTCCGTCATCTCCAAACCAACCAACCAACCAACCATGGAATCTTCATGAGAATCGGTTTCCATTTTTAGCAAAACTGAAGCACCAAAGTGTATCGATTCATGGTGTTCATAAAAGTCAGTTTGTTATTGACAACAGTCCCATCATCCAAGTATTCATCCAAGTTTTTTCTAATACTCCTGATGTAATTGTGTATAGGGCCACAACCTTATGCTTTGCTTTGGAAAAGTAATTGAGGCTCTCGTGAATAAAATGCTTTTGAGATTCCATATGGAAAATAAAAGACTTTCAGCATGTTTTTTAAAGAATAAGAGTACCGACACAGCACTGTGTGAGATTGTTGATGAGATTACTAGGGCTTTGCACAAGAACAAAGTTGCGTTAGGACTGTTTATTGATTTCTCCGAAGCCTTTGATTGCGTGAATCATGAAGTTCTCCTATACAAATTGTAGAGATATGGCATTAGGGGTCTTGCGCTTCAGTGGTTTGATTTTTATCATGGGAATATATACCAATAGGTTTAATGCAATGGCTTTGTCTCTGACTCTGTTCCAGTTGTGGTTGGAGTACCACAAGGATCCATATTGGGACCGACTGTATTTCTTATTTATATCAATGATTTACTAGAACAAATGAGTCATGCTACTACTCGACTCGTAGCTTATGCTGACGATAGTGATTTTCTTTTTGTATCCGATAACATTAATAATGTTATAAACCAAGCAGATCACGTGTATCAGAATGTGGGTAGGTCTCACCCTCTACTGTAACTTGAGATGGGACACACATATCAATAATTTGGCCTCGAAACTTGCTAAAACCTGCTTTGCACTCCGTATATCATCTCAACAATATAGCAAGAATATTGTTAAACATTTATATTTTGGATGTTTCCATTCAAACTTGAAGTATGGTATGATGCACTGGGAAAACTATACGGTTGCTCATACAGTTTTTGTTACAAAAAAGGGCCGTCCGTACTGTGTCAAAATTTTTAGTCTTTTGGAATTATCTACCTTCTGACATTGTCACATCAGTGTATTTTATAGTTATGTAACTGTATTTCATTCTTCCGTGACTGAAAATAAATGAAATGAAAAAGAATTAAATGAAATACTGGTTTGAAATTATTCGATTTGTCAGTGATCTCTAGAACTCAATCAGTTTCAGATGCTGCAGATGCCGATCTAATCCTCCCATTATATACCAGCTAATTCATTGAGATATATGAATTCCCCGTTGAAAAAAGCGCTAGGCTTATTAAATCGTTAGGATAATATTCCCTCCGACCCATAACGGTGCAGATAGCCGGAAGGAAATAATTGTGAAGAGTGCAGTGACATCAAATAAATGAGTCGGATGAAAAAACGCCCTCTTTTCACACCATCCTGCCACATCGAGGCGAAAGGGTTCTGCAGGCGATTTGTTTAAGAGCGGAGAAAAAGCGCAGAACTGGCTAGCCTCGGTGGTTTTATATAACGCCTGGCTTTACTCAACTTCTCTTGGAAATTACGATAATTTAGATAAAAACTCTCAAGATATGCGAGTAAAATTAAGGACAATTCGAATATTTTTTGCTTCTTTTTTGCTCCACTTCTGTTTCTGCACGAATTGTAGCAATTTCTTTCTCTAGAATCGTTCGGCTGATAGCAGGTGAATTATAGTTTGATGATGATGAACACTCAGTGCACATACTCCCAATCTTGTTTCTTTTTGCATCTCGTCCGATTAGGATTCCCAAGATAAACTTCAATTATTGTTGGGTTTGTCAACAAAACATTCAATAGGAATTATCCTGTATTGTATATCATTATTTCTTCTAATAAATATACAGGGTGTCAATTTGAAAACTACCCACCATAAATATCTTCCAGTAAACAATATGAGGAATCTAAAAATCAAGTAAATTTTATTTTCAAGGGGGACACTTTCAAGGAATATTTGAAGCCCCCGTGGATCCCTAGAAGTGTAGATGTTAACTTTAGAATGTTCAATAGAAAGGGGGTTCAATTCTTTTTCCAATGGTACCGTGACTTATTATTTTTTGATGAGCATTTTCCGAAAAATGGCGTGCTAACTAAGTTATTATTAGAACTTGCCTATACTAATATGCATTGTTTGACCAGAACTATTAGTATATTAGGTGGTACCGTTACAACCTTTTATCAGGGGTAACATTAGCCATCAGCTCCAAAAAATTTACATAAAAAAGTAGTCTAATAGGAAAACGTAGATGGTAGTGAAGTTGTATTTATTAAATGTTTCCTTTTTTGATACTTTGGTAGTATTGTGAATACAGTTTTACCTGTTGGGTTGTATAGGCCACTCAGAGAGGTCACCCGAAATAGGCGGAAGATCTCTTATTTTGTTTCGGAGCAGAATTTTGCTGGTGGCGTTTGTATTTTCGATACACTCTCTAGCAATATCTATGAGACATTTCACGATTGACTGATTTTTCTTGTAATTCTGCATGGCTCTCATTCATTTTATTCGTATAATGCCTTGATTCATATATCCATTCATTCATGAAAAAAGGACTTTGGTATAGTTAATCACAACTTATTTCAACAGGCAATTGTTTATCTTCAATAACGCTAGTTGCTTCGCTTCTTTCCGCCAATTTCCTTCCTATTTCAGATTCTTTCATGAGATATTGGCGTTCTCTTTCCGAAACTTTCAACCTCTCTTTGGATTCTCTCTCATCAAGCTGTTTTTGTTTCTTAATGAGACTCAACTCAAGGTTTAAACGGGAAATGCTTGGGTTCTTCGACTTGATAGATACTTCAGTATTAGATTTCATACTGGAAACATTGACAACTGCAGGAACAATTACAGACTTCATACTTATATGGGAAGTGTCAACAGCAATATCTCTCTGCTCCATATTTTCGCCAGACATGACTTTTTCTGCAGGCCTTGTATAATCACTTATATCCGAACGGGTAAGTATACTTGAACCAAGAGCTGCATTATCCAAAACTGATGCATATTTCAAAGGTGGAACGCCCTTGTTACATCTCTCACTCCTACGCACTTTCTGAAGTTCTGCTGGTTTTACTGCATCAATATTTTGTTCCATAGCTGTTCAAAATAACCTCGGAAGGACCAATGTGAATGCTATTTGCCAATTGAATAGATATTATCTCCAAAAACTGGTACTTTATTCAAAAATTGACAAAATATATTTTCCACTTGACTTTTTTTGGAAATGCCATTATTTCTGGAAGAAAACTTGACTGGCAATCTGCACCATGAAATGCTTGAAGAGACTATCGATCCTCTTATAACTCACGAGCTAGTAACTCAAATTGATGCAGAAGGTAATGAAACTTTTTGGGGATCTGTTACATATCCAGCTGGAGGGCACTCCACCTCATTATTTTCTTTCCGTCCGAGAGTGGTTCAATGAGAGATTTCCGAATAGATGGATTGGCAGACTGGGAGCTGTTGAATGGCCTCCGAGATCACCGGATTTGACTCCCTTAGATTTCATTCCTTGGGGGCATCTTGAATCCGTTGTTTATACAATACAACCTTCTGATATTGAAGAACTTAAAAGGCGAATTACAGCAGCATGCCAGTCAATTCCTAGTGAAGTTTTCCGTAATGTTGAAGAGGTGTTCGAAAACAGACTTTATTACTGTTTAGAGCAAAATGGATGACATTTCGAACAGTTTATAAGATAAGCGTAAATAGATTTTATGTTTATGTGTTTCTCGCAAATTGAATATTATTTTGTAAAAGGAAAATAACCAACAAATAAAACATCCCACGCGTAATGAATTCATTCCTGTCACTCAAGGGTTGAAAGGGTGCCACCTCCTATTCTAACCATTTTCATAAAAAGGGGTCAATACAATAATGCATCTCAGAACAGGCAAATTCTTATTACATGTGTACCCCCTTTCCATTTCAGATTCTGAGGATCACATCTTCCCCTCCTAGTGCACCCCTTCAAAAGAAAATTGACCTGTTTTTTCACAGAGACCAAGTGCAAACAGTTTTTTATTGGAGAAATTTAAAGGACCTTTGGTGAGAACATTCCGAATAAAGATAATGAATTTTGTTTCCCAAGTAACGAAGAACAAAGAACTAGGTACCAATGACTGTAAAATTGTCTTAATAGTCGTTTTAAAATTGACAGAACTTTTAAACGATAGAAACGAAAGAAAAGTTATAATAAATCACTGCGATGATAATTGTATAATTTCTCCTCCTGAACCCATAACTGAAGGATCGCATCATCCAAAATACGTATCCAAGTGAACGTTTCACTTCATTTTCTCGCTCAGCAATAATTCGCTGTCGACAACAATGAATTTGTCAGCATTATTTCGCGAATTGAATTAAAGAAGTTGTATAACTGTCACCGGCCTGGCATGGCGATAATAAAATTCCCCAAAGTACGAATAATCCTCGGAATACTTGTAATAAAAACTGACAATACGCCGAAAAAAGCAGTATGATGAAAAGTTTCACATTCGCTCTTGCAGCATGATGATATTCATCACAACAGCGATTTTTCAGGACCGGATAGGCTCAGTTGTCCATCAGATAGAGTTCGAAAAATAGTTTTTTGTAAAGATAATCATTTCTGAAGTAGCTCAAGAATGTCTACTATTTTAGAGCAACTTCAGACCCTGAAATACGCGAATCTAGTATCACAGTCTGTTGCAAAGCCACAAACTCTTTTGGAAAATAAATACACACAAACAGCCAACTCACATAAAAAGATTGTTATTCATTCATGAAATTCTTCAATTAATCATATGTTTTGCGACTCCAGTAATTGAAGTATAGTGGTATTTCTAAGAAACGGAAATATTATATGAAGAAATATTGAAGTAAAGATGACTCTACAGTAAGGTCTCGGTCTCCCTCTCCCTCTCTCCCTCTCTCCCTCTCTCCCTCTCTCCCTCTCTCCCTCTCTCCCTCTCTCCCTCTCTCCCTCTCTCCCTCTCTCCCTCTCTCCCTCTCTCCCTCTCTCCCTCTCTCCCTCTCTCCCTCTCTCCCTCTCTCCCTCTCTCCCTCTCTCCCTCTCTCCCTCTCTCCCTCTCTCCCTCTCACCCTCTCTCCCTCTCTCCCTCTCTCCCTCTCTCCCTCTCTCCCTCTCTCCCTCTCTCCCTCACTCTCCTCCTTTCCCCCTCCTCTCCTCTCCCCTCCTCTACCTCTCTTCTTCCCCTCCTCCCCCACCCCTCCCAACCTTCAACATCAGTTAATGGACAAAATTATATAACTTCCCATCGATTCGTTTTGTTCTGTGGTTGAATGACTCTTTTTCTCCTCTCTTTTTTTCACCTCTTTTTTCTCTTATTCACTGCCTCTTTCTCTCCTCTCCTTTCCACTCTCTCCCTCATCGCTATTTCCTCATTCCCAACTTCCTCTCTTCACCACTCTCTTTTTCTTTCCCTCTCTTTCCTTCTCTTTCCTCACCTCCCCTCTCTTCCCCTCCCTATCCCTCTCATCCCCTCTCTTTCCCTTTTCACAACCTCCTCTCGCCCTCTTTTCCTCTCTCCCTTTCCTTCTCTTTTTCTCTACCATTCCTCACTGTGCCCCTCACTGCTACTCCATCATACCCTAATTTCTCGTTTCACGACTCATTTTGTTCTGTTCTTTTTTTTTCTGTCCCTCTTTCCGAATAACAAGAGCCGCCCCATTTCGGCAGTCCGCCCCTGCATTTCATTCCGTTCTCGGCAAGTCCATTTATAACCCAGCCCAACACAATACGTTCGAGAAGACAAAAAGAGGACAGTTTCATAATAAAGTCCGAATTATGCAATATGTTTAATGTGCAATTTTTCTTGGCTCTGTTCATGTCAGTGAATCCAGCCGGCTGCCGTGTCCGTTCCATGTTGCCACTTCCTGTCAGGAACAGGCGAATTAAAACGGGACCGCGCTTAGTGTAATAGCCGTGAAATTATATCGTCCGAAAACCGAAGTCTTTCTCTACTGAAATTCATTCACTGACATTGTGTGTTCAGAATCTGCCGTCCGGTCTACGTTGCGGATGTAATCAGTTGTTTTTGTTTCATTGCCGACATTATCAAAACGCCAACACACTTTGTGTTACTATCACAGCCAAGGCCGTACCCAGGGAGGGATTATTTGGGTTAGAAACCCCCACTCTCCTATTAAAGTAGCCATCTGAAACCCATACAATCCTGAGACTTTTTTTTGCGAAAGTACAGATGAATATAAGCGATACAGAAATGAACTAAATAAATTATTAAGGATTACAAAAAATTAATATTACAGATATAAATTAAATGAGAACAGTATAAACTGTAAAAAAAACTGGGAAATGATGAACAAAATAATCTACAAATCATTGAAGAAAAATAAAATAGATAACATCAAACTTAATGATAACAAATTGATAATTTATAAAGATAAAGCGCAAGCTTTCAATGACAATTTCCCTCATTTTATATAAACCAATCAAATGTCATGATTTTCTCATTTCGAACCAATGAGAACAGGACTTTTTGAAAACACTTTCTCCAGCCCGTGGTATTTTCAAAACGGTGTTTTGCTTCTAGCTTGTGTATACATTTCCATAGTTACGACAATCACGGTAAATATAGAAACGTCAGTTTGACGGTTCATCTCTTCAACTGACATTAATGACACATGATTAACCGTTTCTTCCAAACTCATTTAGTCCATGATAATTTAATGTATTCGTGAAATTGTCTGATCGAATATTCCTTCAAATGCAGAATTTTCAAAACCAGTCGCTCAAACTGTGTTGCTGTACAAAACTCCACTCGAACAAGGCTCTCGTGGTGTTTCTAAGCAACACAGTTTTCGTGACAGCAAGGTGAAAGTATTTTGTGAAAATTCAGCATTTTGTCGAGATATTTCTAATGAATATTTCACTGATATAGGATCAAATATGACAGAAAAAATTGATACATCCTGTAACACACAACCAGATTTCATGAAAAATATATCCACTGCAAATTCGCTCTACCTCACTCTCGTCAATGAAAAGGAAATTTTCGAAATTATTTCAAAATTAAAAATGAATGTGCATTGCAAATGAAAGAGGTCAAGTGGAGCAGCACTCATAAGTGCAAACTATAGTAGTTTCGGCAGGTGGTCATTCCCAATCAAATGAAGGATAATTATTTTCTGTTTAATTACGAGACAAGCACTTGCAATTGGGTCTTCTTTGAAGAACGTTGCACAAATATCTGTCAGTTGTAGTTCAATGTCCGTCGTGGTATTAGCCAGGTAAGTAGTTGTTTTCTGACAGATGTTTGCCTTTATTTTCCACTTTGTGGAATCGCTTAGAGAGAAGGATGCCCCTGTATTCTTTCAACATTGTTGATACCTCTGGCACAATATATTCGAACTAGTTCGAATGTTTATAGTATTTTCAATTGTTTAAATTTTTTGCTATTTGTAAATAGATTTATTTAATTTTCCAATACATTTATTGCTCTTAGACTTAAGTAATTTACTTGATGAGTGAGTTTACAAACCAGAAAATCATCTTTATTATAATGAATGCCCAAGAACTATAACCACAAAAACTATGACAATTCGTAAGTATGTTGATATTATAGAAAAATCACAATTTAAGTCATATTCACACCAATTTTCGCTAAATTAATGAAAATAGAAGGAAGGTGTGGCATATTTTTGTAATCAGAAGAAAGAAGTATTTTTAAATATCCAATGATATACAGGGTTTATCATTTGAAAAAAAGTAAGATATGTAAATAAGTTTCACATTTGAGAATTTATACCATTTTTGACTGGAAAGCATATAACTTAACGAAAAACACTATAATTTCCTTTTTTATTCGAATTTTTAGAAAGAAAAATAAATATTTCATAGCCTTTCAAATTGAGAAAAATTTAAATGAAAGCACTGTACGTATTCAATGAATAATATTGTCATATTTGAAGACAGTCAATTCACTATTAATGTAGGCAAGACCAAATTCCACAAAAGATTGAAACAAGTTGATATTCGTTTTCCTTTTGTAGGAGATAAAATAGGAGAAAAATACGATTCACAGTTTTTTGAAATGTTTCTTCTCAAAAAAATTACATTGACATCTCCTTAGTTGAAGCTTCTCGTGTATTGTAACTGTTAGAATAAGTGATATTACACGTGTTTATGTGAATACAGAGTGAATGAATAATTATTCGATTTCGAAAATGAACTGTTTAAATTTTTTTTAAAAAATATAAGTTACATGTACAGTGTGCGTCAAAATTATGGAACAAATCCGGTATTTCGCAAGCCATGTACTTTTGACAAAAATCCTGAAATAGGTCGATTTTTATTTTAAAATGCCGATTTTTTATGCATATTCCAAAGAGGTTATGTCACTGGTATTGACGTGGTGACGAAATTGGTAATTTTTGAAAATTGGAATAGACGGCTTGTGATACCTCATTTGAAAAGTCATTCAATACTGCATTCAATGATAATAATCAATCATTTATTTTTATACAGGGCGAACAAAAATTTATATTTTATTTTAATAAGAGAATAACTTCATATCCAACAAAATAGAACAGTTAAATAAGATGTTCGAAATGCCATCCACCAGTCTCACATGCACATGCATATGGCGAATAGCTTCCGGAGTAATTCTGTTGATTTCGATCCTAATTCGATTTTTCAACTCGTGTAGATTTTGCAACCTATCTACATAGTCTTTCGATTTCAAATAACCCCACAAGAAAATATCCTGGGGTGTGAGATCTGGAGATCTTGGGGGACACTAAATTGTCAGAATTGCAGATACTGGAGTAGGAATAATCCTTACTGGATGATGGACCCTAGCCTTGCCGATATTTTTCCAAACGTCAACAATCCTAACTCACCAAATGAAAGTATTTGGTTGCAACGAGATGGCGCACCTCTGCACTATGCACGTGATGTTCGCGAGTTTTTGAGTAACTGTTTTCCTAGGAGGTGGATTGGTAGACGTGGATCGATAGAGTGGCCCCCAAAATCTCCAGATCTTACGCCCTAGGATTTTTTCTTGAGGGGTTATTTGAAATCTAAGGACTATGTAGATAGGCCAGAAAATCTATACGAGTTACAAAATCGAATTACAATAATAATAATAACGTTTATTATTCCCAAAAAACAATATGTTCATAAATGGGAACTGTGAGAACCATCGTTAATAGTAAGAAAGCAGTAAAAGTAGAATATTTGTGAAGAGTAATGAATAATGTATAAGAATATTTAGAGAACGAAATATTACTTTCATGTTAATGAATATTTCTTCAATCTATTTTTGAATACTGTGAAACTTTTTGTGAGTTTGAGAAACTTTGGTAAATTATTATATTGAGTTATACTATTATAATAAATAGATCTTTTGTCAATATCTGTTTCAACCTGAATGAGGGATGAGTCATTAGCTTGTCTAGTTGAATGGCTACGATTAATATGATTTACGGTTAATTTTGAATTGGAATGCTTCAGTTTATTTCTGACAGTAAAAACCAACAAAGATTTTTTTTTTATTTATACAAGGAGGTAATATCAAAAAGATTTTTGGGTTTTTGAAAATTTATGGTTGGTTCATGATAGTCTAAATAGAAAATACATTTTATTGTTTTGTTCTGGAGAATTTTATGTGGTTTGAGAATACATGATTTGGTTTTACTGGGGCTCGTTTTTTCTCCCATATACACAAACTGCTTTCTATTACTAAGATAATTTAGAAATTTGGTTTATGATCGAAAATCTTACATTCATAATTTTTTCAAGAATTTTGGTGAAAATGGGTAAAACAGATATAGGAAGTTTTCAATTTCATTTTTCTTACCACCTTCAAAAATCGGCCTAACTTTGGCAATTTTCATTTTTTCTGGAATGATTCCTGTTTTAAAGGATATAGTTATCAGCTAAGTTAATAAAGGGGTTCATTCTGATTTCACTGCCTTGATAAGTTTGACACTGATGTTCAATCCGGGAACTTTCTTGTTGTTCAAACTATCAATCACGTCTTCAATTTATTCTTCATCAAGAGGTTTCAAAAACATTAAAGATGAATTGGATTTTCCGAAATTTTTCATTTGTGACGTTGAAATATGGGCAGCTAAATTTGGTCCGACTTGTTTGGAGTATTCATTGAAAGCTTTACAAATTTCACTCTGAATTTCAATTCTCTTTCCACCTACTGTAATGTACTTCATTGTTTCATTTTTCTGTACTTTTTTGTTATGAATTGAACCATTTATTTCATTCCATGTAGTTTTTGAAGACGCATTAGTGAATTCTGATTTTTAAAACTTCTCTTTTGCTTGTCTGATAGTTTTTTTGGTCAACTTATTATAATATTCATTAAGGTCAGCTATCTCTTGATTTCCAGGATTTTTTTTCTTTTTATAATGAAACTTGTCTTGTACTTTCATCAATTTTGCAATGTTTCCGTTAAACGAAACTTTACAATTCTCTTGAAGTCGAATAATTTGTTCAAAAATTCATTTTTTGAATACATCTAGTAATTTCTCATAAATTTCATTTTGATCTTCACATCTGCGTATGCTTTCATTCAGAATGTTCAATTCACCTTTCAGTTTATCAATATCTGTCTTTCAACTCGCTTGTGGATAATTTTTTTCGTCTTTGTTTTATTTTCTACAGTGATACCAGTAAGTATCAATTTGTGATCACTAAGTCCGCTATTGATGATGGACATTTCATTATATCGATGTTTCATATCACCAAAAAAAAGCAGTCCTTTTTTAAACTGTTCAAATTTTCTAGCTCCATGTCCATAAATTCTATGAACTTTTCCATAGCTTATAATTAGGATCGAAATTAGCAGAATTACTCCGGAAGTTATTCGCCATGTGCAAGAGAAATGTGCCGTAGATTTGCTTAGTGTCAAGAGACTGGTGGATGGCATTTCGAGCATCTTATTTAACTGTTCTATTTTTTGGGCATAGAGTTATTTTCTTATTGAAATAAAATATTAATTTTTGTACATCCTGTGAAAAAACTTAATTAATTATTATCATTTAATTAATGCAGTATTGAATGACCTTTCAGATTAGGAATCACAAGATATCTATTCCAATTTGAAAAAATCACCGTTTACGTCACCACGTCAATACCAGTGACATAACCTCTTTGGAATATACATAGAAAAATCGGGATTTTAAAATAACAATCGACCTATTTCAGGATTTTTTTTTCCAAAGTACATGGCTTGCCCAACTTGCCAGACGAGTTTCTGAACTACCATTCACAGGCCCAGAACCAGTGTTTGGCATCAGCAAAACCCGATGCGGAAACCTAATAAATGAGTGGAAGAAAACAAGACACCAAACATATTGGGACCAAATTGAAGGGCATCGACACAGCACAGCCATGGTGAGGCACTTAAGCCAAACACTGACGGCTGAAATTCTCAACCTGAACAGACCTAAGATACGCATACTTACCGGCTTACTAACCGGACATTGCGCCCTTAGGAAACACCTGCACACCATGGGAATAAACAGAGAAACCGTGGAGTGCAGACTTTGTGGTGACGAGGAGGAGACAGCCTCTTACATCATCTTCGAATGCGACGCGCTGTACAACATGCGCTACAGAATATTCGGACAGACCAACCTAGAAATAGGCATGAATCCGAAACACCTAGTGAATAGATTACTAAACCTGATAAAAGATACGGGCCTATTTAACTAGGAACTACTGACGACAGAATACAATAGACCCCAGTTGGTCTCAGTGTTAAGGGTCACCCTCACGGGTAAACCCTGCGTCTGGTTCGTCAGCCTCAAACCAACGAACCAACCAACATGGCTTGCGAAATACCGAATTTGTTCCATAATTTTGACGCGCACTGTATACACTTTGTGCACTAGTCACACAAATATCTAGGTTTTTTCACTGTATAACAACCATTCAGGGGTGATCATTAACACTTACGCCAAACTACCAACTCCTGTCGAACATAATAAAGTTCCACTTTCCAGGCAAACCATCTCGGATACAAATTCTGAGGAAGAACAATATCCGTTCGAGAGCGCTTGTATTTAGCTCATCCCCTTATATTCAACTTCCTGTTTCAATATGAGGTCCCAAATAGGATGTGTACACTTCGGGGAAATAAGGAACGTATCTGCCGCTCGACAAGACTAGTGCAGGGTAACGGGGTTACCCTTTCATCTCGAGGCAAATGCGATTTCTCTCTCCGCTGCTGGAGAGAAACACATTGCGAGATCCGACAGAGAGTCGGAATTTCGACGACGCGACGGTTTTAGCAGAGGTTTTACATTCCTAAGAATAATCGCCCCTTTTACTATTTTTTGTTTCTTTGCTTGAAATTTTTCATCGTGATATAAAAGGCACGGAGACTGGGATATACAGGGTGTTCCAAATTAAGTCGGCACCATTGCCAACTCCGCTATTATAGATGCTACGAATTCGGTTAAATGGGCAAGCTAGTAGCATTTTAATGGACTTCTCGATGCCGAAAACAAAACAAAATTGACAGTCGCGTTTTCAGAATATTTCATGAAATTATATTTCTTTCAATGGAACACCCTATAACATTTCAACAACAAAGCTGATATCAAGTGGAAAATGAGCGACTTATATGGAAATATTCATTTCTTTGTTTGTTTTGGCATGATTGTCCAAACGAACTTATACGAATGACAATATTTTGTTACTAATAGCAACATAAGACAGTAAAAAGAAAAAATTGCGCTGGGATGTGAACTCGTGAAACCCGTGACCATCGTGAAACCCGTGATCATCATGTCACACCACTCAATTGACACCACTGAGCTATTTGGTATTAATGTATGAAACGATAATTTCCATCTTAAAGCCATTCCGCTAGCCGCATTTATTTTGTGAAAGTAATGATAACTTTGAAGCCGTTTTCGTACAGGACAGAAAATACTGGAGAGTCATATGAATGTGGTTGGAAAAAATGTGTTTGATTCGATAAAACATAATTATTATGAGCAATCAAGTTGCCTTGAAACTTTGTTGAAATACTATTTGTCAAAAATTCTCAAGTATATCATGACAATGTCATTAATTATTGTAACTGTCAACTACTGTTCAATTATTTTTCGACATGCCGTTTTCCCATCAAGAAAAATGTACTACTTGGTTTGCCCGAAAAATAGCGTACGAGCACTCCAACACTAAAGCAATTCGTTCCCCAATCGTGAATAACCTAATCGGCGATTTTTGCTGTGCTTCATCATTGATTCAGGAACAATAAAAAAGTTTTTGAGAAGAGGAGAACTAAAAAACGTTTTGTAATATCTGAAGATACTTTATCCTACTTTGAGGTATATACAAATAATTCCATAGCTGAGAAATAGCTGTTCCACTGTCTGGTATTCAACGAATTCTGAAGAAACATAAGATTTCTCCTAATAAGTTAAGACCAGTGCAAACACTAGAACCTGGTGATCCTCACAGACGATTGGGGTTTTGTCGGTGGTTTATGAATAAATGCAGACAAGATCCAAACTTCTATAGAAATATTATATGGAGCGATAAGGCAAATTTTTCAAATCGTGGGATGTATAATAGAAAGAATTTTCATTATTGGAGTAGACATAATCCATTTCTTGTCCATCCCCATAATCCGCAGAGACGATTTAGAACTAATATTTGGTGTGGTCTATTTAGATGCAGAATTATCAGTCCATTTTTCTACCATGGTTTTTTGAACCGACCCCGTTACATTAATTTATTAAAATGTTGCAAGAGTTTTTCGATGATCTTGATCTGAGGCTCGTCAGATGATCCAGTTGTAGCAGGACGGAGCAGCAGCACATAATGTCAGTGGCGTAAAAAGAATGCTGCGAGGCTGTTTTGGAAACAGATGGATTGCTACAAATAGTCCTGATAAGTGGCCCCCTCGTTCACCAGGCATGACACCTCTAGATTTTTATTTAAATGGATTTCTGAAAAATGAGGTGTTCAAAATGAAATATAATAATGTAGATGAACTGAAAAATTATATTGAAACTATAATTAATACAATTGATGGCCGAACTGTGTTGAATACCACACGTAGCGTCAATAGAAGGGCCCAAATATGTGTTCAACATTAACTCGATATTTTATACAGCTTTATCAAATCCGTTTGATATCAATGTTTCCTATTGATAAAACTGTCATATTTTCACCTTTACGAAAAAAAGTCAAATGAGATTTGTTGTTGAGAATGTTATTACGAATTGAAATGCATGGAAAAATATTGGGTGTTCCATTGAAAAACTGGCAATGGTGCCGACGTACTTTGGAACACCCTGTATATCTGAATGACTATACAGAGTGTCCATAAATACCTTGGCATGTGTAATATGAGTAAAAGTCATACTGGGAATTTCGTCATACCAAACTCACCCCAAAGCAAACAACCACTCCTGTGAAATAGGTACTTTTTTGATAACTGCAGTGCTATAATATTTGGACTGTAACATACTGCGGCCACGAGTGTTATGATCGTGTTAAGGCAAGCACATTGTGATTTTATTCAAATCACTATAGAAATATATGGAAACCTTCAAAATACATACCTTATAAAATGTCAGGATGTTAGGTTCTTTCAAAGAATTTTTTCTACTACCTGCTTGACCAGAGACTACCTCAATCTTGTCTTCTAATTCAATCGGTATATTCAAGATCCAAACATTATATATTTCCCACAATTCTTTTTCTAATTTTTGGCGGATGCTCTTTGGTGAATCCACCAAATTCTCGCAAATCATCTAAAATGTAGTTGGTTATATATTCGATTATATTTTTGAAGATACATTTTGTTCGTTTGTTGATTATTCATACGATTATAAGTATTTCAGACGATGGAGAAACATTGCCAAAAGTGCCTCGAACTACAGTGTCATACTTCTCAATAATCATATAGTATATGTATGTTTTTTTATTTAAAGACGTTAAAATTTTAAATTCACAGGATGTTCGTACCAATTCATAGCGCTTTTTTCAGCTTATCAACAAATTTTTTTCTATCACCTGTTCAACCAGTGGACACCTCAGAATCTTGTCTTCAAATTCAATCTGTATATTCACAATCCAAACATTATTTATTTCCTACAATTCGTTTTCTAATTTTTGGCGGATGCTCTTTGGCGGATCCACCATATTCTCTCATATCAGCTTATGTAGATTATTTATACGATTATTAGGTATTTTTATATCTAATGCGCGAAATGCTACTTTACAAAGTATTTCGCGCATGAGATGCAAACAAAAATTTTTCTACAAACGTCAAAAATATTGTTCTAAAATAAGCAAAATGCTTAGCTTGATATGAAAAATAGTATTGAACTGGCTTAAGTTTTTATTCCAAATCAAGTAATTACTGTAATATGGAAATAAAATAGTATTTGTTGGCAATTGGATTTTTGCTTGATTGAGGAACATAAAGGTTAAAATATAAAAATCCCATATAGTTTACATGCAGTGTGCGAAGTATTTCACACACTACTTCGCGCACGGTGTCATGGTAACGAAGGAAAATGAAAAAAGGGTCACTTCGCATATTGTTGTCAATGCGCGAACTTTGTCATTTTTTGACGTTTGTAGAAAAAAGGATTTTAGGCGATGGAGAAACATTGCCAAAAGTGACTCGAACTAGTGTCATACTTCCCAATATTCATATAGTATATGTAAGTTTTTTCTTTTTAAACGTATAAATTTGAAATTCATAAGAGCTTCGTAACAATTCATGGCGCTTTTTTCAGCTTATCAACGAATTTTTTCCTCTACCTGTTTGACCAGACGTCAACCAAAAATCTTTTTTTAAATTCAATCGGTATATTCAGATTCCAAAAATTATTTATTTCCCACAATTCGTTTTCTAATTTTTGGCGAACGCTCTTTGGCCCACCAAATTCTCGCAAATCAGCTGAAACGTAGTTGATTATTTATTCGATTATATTTGTGAAGATGGAGAAACATTGCCAAAAGTGCCCCGAAAAATGTCATACTTCTCAATAATCGGATAGCATAATAGGTATTTTTTTTACACGAAAACGTGAATAGAGTAACGGATAAGTCCAACCTCATTTTGGCCGATATTGTCACTAAATTTAACTCTAGTGATGAGTCCAGGGATTCATTGTCGAGATACTTGGGAATGAACAACTCCAAGATAGTTGATAAATTTGTTGGACAGCTGATCAACTTTGAAATGTACTTATTGCGGTCACTGTTCAGTCACTTTCGATACATTCTGGGACCTTTCTCTTCCTATGTCAAAAAGAACAGGCCAACTTAGACTCTCGCAATGTTTAGATTCATTCACTAGGGAAGAAACTATGGATGGTGATGAAAAACCGACATGTTTGAATTGCACATGGCAAGAGTACAACGATTCCCTATTTTCACTGATTCATTCGAATTCCCTTGTGAGCGGAAAGGCATATATACTCTTCTACGAGCAGTAGGACACTTCATCACAAGTTCGAAATTATACCTAGTTTTATTTTATGAATATTATTATTGTGTTTTTGTCAATATAGCCAGTTATTATTTAAATATATAAAGTTGGAGACGTAAGAATTTGAAATTCACAAGAGGTTCGTAACAATTAATAGCGCTTTTTTCATCTAATCAACGAAATTTTTCTACTACCTGCTTAACCAGAGGTCACCTCAATCTTGTCTTCTAATTCAATCAGTATATTCAAGATCCAAACATTATTTATTTCTCACGTTTCCTAATTTTTGGCGAATGCTCTTTAGCGAATCCACCAAATTCTCGCAAATCAGCTAATATGTAGTTGATTCTTTAATCGATTATATTTTTGAAGATGAAGAAACATTGCCTAAAGTGCCTCGAACTACAGTGTCATACTTCTCAATAACTATATAGCATATGTAGGTTTTTTACTTAGAGACGTAAAAATTTGAAATTCACAAGAGGTTCGTAACAATTCATAGTGCTTTTTTCAGCTTATCAACAATTTTTTCCACTACCTGTTCAACTAGAAGACACCCCAAAATCTTGTCTTCAATTCAATCTGTATATTCAGAATCCAAACATTTATTTCCCACAATTCGCTTTCTAATTTCTGGCGGATGCTCTTTGGCGGATCCACCAAATTCTCGCATTCCAGCTTATATGTAGTTGATGAAAAAAAAAAAACACTTTATTAGTTTAAATTCATATACATATTGTTCGTTTGTTGATTATTCATACGATTATAAGTATTTCAGACGACGGAGAAACATTGTCAAAAGTGCCTCGAACTACTGAGTCATCCTTCCCAATTATCATATAGTATATGTAGATTTTTTTTATTTAGAGACGTAAAAATTCGAAATTCACAAGAGTTTCGTAATAAATCATATCGCTTTTTTCAGCTTGTCAACGAATTTTTCCCACTACCTTTTCAACCAGAGGTCACCCCAAAATCTCGTCTTCAAATTCAATCTGTATATTCAGAATCCAAACATTATATTTCTCACAGTTCGTTTTTAATTTTTGGCGAATGATCTTTGGCGGATCCACCAAATTCTCGCATTTCAGCTCTTATGTAGTTGATTATTCATACGATTATATTTCAGACGATGGAGAAACATTGCCAAAAGTGCCTCGATCTACAGTGTCATACTTCTCAATAATCATATAGTATATGTAGGTTTTTTTATTTAGAAACGTAAATATTTGAAATTCACAGGAGGTTCGTAACAATTCATAGCGTTTTATCAGCTTATCAACGAATTTTTTCCTCTACATTTTCAACCAGAGGTCACCCCAAAATTTCGTCTTCAAATTCAACCTGTAAATTCAGAATCCAAACATTATATTTCTCACAGTTCGATTTTAATTTTTGGCGAATGATCTTTGGCGGATCCACCAAATTCTCGCATTTCAGCTTATATGTAGTTGATTATTTATTCGATTATATTCTAGACGATGGAGAAACATTGCCAAGTGTCTCGAACTGCAGTGTCATACTTCCCAATAATCATATAGTATATGTAGGTTTTCATATTTAGAGGCGTAAATATTTGAAATTCACAAGAGATTCGTAACAATTCATAGCGCTTTTTTCAGCTTATCAACGAAATTTTCCCACTACCTTTTCAACCAGAGTCACCCCAAAATCTCGTCTTCAAATTCAACCAGTATATTCAGAATCCAAATATTATATTTCCCACAAAACATTTTCTAATTTTTGGCGAATGCTCTTTTGCGGATCCACCAAATTCTCGCAAATCAGCTAATATGTAGTTTATATTTATTCGATTATATTTTTTAAGATGAAGAAACATTGCCAAAAGTGCCCCGAGAGTGTCATACTCCTCAATAATCATATAGCATAATATGTACGTTTTTTTATATTTCAGCCTATCAACGAATTTTTTTTACTACCTGTTTGACGGTCTCCCGAAATTCTTGTCTTCAAATTCAATCGTATATTCAACATTCAAACATTCCTACAATTCATTTTCTTATTTTTGGCGAATGTTCTTTGTCGGATCCACCAAATTCTCACAAATCAGCTTAACGACGTCACTTATTATGTGCCTAAGAAATAATTTCAACATTTTGGATATTTTTTGCATCATTATTAGGTAATTTGCAAATATGTTGAAAATTTCCCGACCTAAGACTAATCCCAGTGGAACTCCCTGTATGATGCTGGAAGAAGGACTATTAATGCCATTGAGTGAAATATTGTAATAATGATTTTCCTGATAATTTCCTTATAAGTAATTTTTCAATATACCGTAGGCTTCTTAAGAAAACCCAACAATTCCTAATTGAAAATATGAATATTTTTTTCTATTTTATGCTAAACTTTGGATCATATATTTTCAGAATTACTGGTAAATTTTTCGTTTGTAGTGTAAATTTCGAGTAGATCTGATGATTTTGTATTTTTCGCGTCTTTTAGGACTTCTTTCGAGTAATTCATTTTGTTCTTGGATCAAATTGGATTCCACAGAATATAGTATTCTCGTCATTCTGAATCAATTGAAGTTCTCGAGTTGAAAAGTTGATCTAGAGTTAAGAGGGGCATTCCCAGGCAAAATATCGTTTCAACTATTTTTCTATAAATTTTCGTAAATATTAACTTCTTTTGAATACGCCCTCCAAATTTGAAGACGATTTCATAGGCTTTTTGAAGAAACTTTGCAATGTCGAGTTGAAAATATTTTTTTCCCCGTTAATTACTATTTTATGCTAAACCTTGTATCTGAGCATATACAAATCATATATTTACAGCATAAAATTTTTCATATTCAGTGCAAATTTCGAGTGGATCTGATGACTTTGTATTTTTCACGATTTTTAGGGGTCTACCCCTTATGACTTTATTGAAGTAATTCATTTTGTTTTTAGATCAGCATGTAATTCACAGATTAAACTGATTCCGTCATTCTGAATCGATTGGAGTCCGCAGAATTGCTCTATCACAAACCGTTCTTGAGTTGAAGAGTTGATCTGGAGTTAAAAAGAGTCACTTCCAGCCATAATATTGTTTTAATGATTTTCCTAGTAATTTTTGTTGAAGTAAACTCTTTTTAAAATAGCTCTCCAAATTAGAAGTCGATTTCCAGTCAAATGACGATTTCATAGGTTTTTCAATGAAACTCTTATTTTAAGTTGAAAATACTCGTTCTTTCGCTCATTTCTTTATTATGCTAAACCTTGTATCTAAGCGTATATAAATCATATATTTTCGCAATCAGCATGGAATTGTCCGTGTGTAGTGCGGACTTCGAGTGGATGTGTCGATTTTTTATTTCTCACGATTTTTAGTAATTCATTTCGTTTTTCTATTATTCTGAGTTCATTGGACTTCGCAGAATTGCTCTATCTCAAGCCGTTCATTTGCAGGCAAAATATTTTTAAATGATTCTTCTAATAATTTTCATGAAAGAAAACTTTGTTTTAAATGTGCTATCTGAATTTAAAGTCGATTTCCAGTCAAATGAAGTTTTCATGGGCTTTCTACAGGAACTTTGCAATGTCGGGTTGATTTTTTTTATTACTATTTTATGCAAAATCTTGTATCTGAGCATGAACATATCATATATTTTCAGACTCAGCTTAAAATTTTTCATATACAGTGCGATTTTCGAGTGGATCTGAATACTTTGTATTTTTCAAGATTTTTAGGGGTCTACCCCTTATGACTGTTTTGGAGTAATTCATTTTATTTTTGATCAGCATGTAATTCACAGATCATACTAATTCTATCATTCTGAATCAATTGGAGTTCGCAGAATGGCTCTATCTCAAATCTCAAATCTCAAAGAGAGGCATTCCCAGCCATAGTATTGTTTCGATAATGTTTCTAATAGTTTTCGTAAAGGTCAACTTCCAATATGCTCAAAAAAAATTACTGTAATACAATTTTTTATCCATCGTTGTGATGAGATATAGCAATTGAAATTAATTTCTCCACCATTTTTGTACTGATGAAACTGGGTTTGTAAATAGACATAAATTTCATTATTATTCAACAGATAACTACCAGTCAGACAAAGTGGTCTCTAATCTATGGGGCGGCATAATTGAAAAGTTCGTCGAATACTCTGTAAAAAATTTTAAACTTTTTGCTCAGTTCAACTAATGATAAATTTACAGGGTTGTCCATATAAACGATTATGCCTTGTGTTTGCCAGCTCTAAGGAAACACTCTGTATAATCCAAAATATTTTCATAATAAGCAACAACATAAACCATATAACTTTTATCTGAAACACTTTTTCATACTACTCATGATATGCGAGATACTGTACTTCCTCGCACTAATGGGCCACCCTGTATATTAAAACCTGATCACAGAGCCGAATTGACGGGTTTTTCAAGTATATCTGAGATTTTATGAAAGAGCCCGTTCAGTCTCGTATCATATTTGGTATCAAACCAATACAAATAATACGATGTGATTCAGCTATCACGTGTCCGAAATATGGAATGGTATTTCGTTGTGCACAATTTATTTGGCTGAGAATCGAAGAATTTTTAATAAAATTTGGAGTTGTGGATTTGTTACAGTGTAGTTTTGTCAGATGTTTGACTCCACTTCGTGATAATATGTAGAGAGATGGATGTGAATTGACTAGCTCTCGTATTTTACATCTAACGAGAAACATCGTAAGGGAAATATAATAAATATATAAACACAAAAATATTTTCATTTCATTAGTCTCAAATTTCCAACGTGCCTCTGTAATCTGCATCAATTTCTCCGTTTCCTGTGTCTTTTGTTCCTCGTGAGATAAAAGAACAAAAAATATGATTGCTATCCCGACTGCCTATTAAAGTATTTGATAAAAATGAGAGCCGGGAAACTGGGTTTCCTTTGAAGAAAAACTTTTGATAAATGGTCCGTCGGTAACAAAAGACGGTGATCAAAAAGTCATTAGCGTTAGATCCGATCCGACCCTCACTTTTGTCTTTTCGAGGAGGCAAAGAAAAGGTCAGATATTTATAAAATTTTTGGATACTTGAATTCCGTAGATAGCGACAGAATTGGAAAGGGATGACGTCCATCTGAGTAAAACGAGTGTATTTGAAATATATGAATTGATATTGATATTCAGATATTCTAACTGGACATTCGCTGTGTTTGATATACGGGGTGTTTCAAAGTCGATCCTTACCATTGGGATCTCGGAAACTATAAGAGATAAGAATATGGTTATATTGGGACAGAGTTGCACATTTACCTGAATAACTCTGCCGTTCTGAAATTCCTAGTATATCCGGGGATTTCCGGAAAAACAAAAATTTTGGAAAATGGTCTTTATTTTTTTTTTGGTTTATTTTTCGGAGGATTCGAAAATAAAATACATTTACAAATTGCCACTTTTTCCCTGCTACATAATAATATTTTCAGATTCGCTATTCGACGTTTCGTCTTCCGGCCCCCATCATCAACTTTTTTTTTTCTTATGGGCGCTACATTGAATTCTTTCTGTTTTGAATAGAACCAGATTCATCTTTTCAATGATGTATAATAAGTTATAATTTTTTGTAAATCAGAGATATTTAAAAAATCAGTTCCAATCATAATATGAGCCGGAGATATTAAAAGGAAAATCTTATCATAATAGGCTTTGACTTTAATATTTCTAAATTTGACTTTCAATTTGTTACACTCAAAGACATTATTCTACAATTTACTGAATTTTTAAAGAAAAATGGCTTTCACGAATGAAGAAAAAACATATATCATACGAAGGACGCCGCACATTTCTTATGGGAAATGGCTTTCCGTGAATTTTGATGATTTTTTGGTATGTTGCAGTTCGTTATGAGCTGATCAAAAGTGTCCATAGCCACAAAGCTCAAAAATAGACAGTTTTCGAGATATGAAGGTTTGAAAATGCATTTTTTCAATTTTTTGGGGTATCTGCTCTCATTTCTTGTTGGGATTGAATTTCAATATTCAATGCCTAGAGCCCGACTGAGAAATGGTCTTCCCCAGTTACATCAGGCACCGTTATCAAAAATGTTTCATACACTGCTCCACAATGCCAATGGAATTAGGTTCAAATTCCAAGATCTTTCAAACACCTTTCCATGTTTAGGATGACGCTAGAATATTTTATATTTTCGGAAAATGACATATTTCGGATATTTTTTGAAGAGAAACGATAATAACCGATTCCAAATATATCTGATGTCCAATAATTTCTAATATGTTTTCCAAAATGTTCATAACGAGGCCCAGCGATCTGTAATGAGGGGAAATGGAAAAATATTAATCATTTATCCTCAGAGAAAACAATTGTTTTCATTATTGATGTCATTTACATATTATATGTGATTTGTTTCTCACAAATCTCGATAATCTAACAGTGGGGTGCAAAGACATTTTCCTTGGAACGGCTCAAAATGGATAATAGCTACTCCCAGCCAAATGAATCCGTGAAAATGTCTGCATCTTTGATATATGATAGTACTTTCCAAGTAGAATGGGATAGTTCAGGTGTTGGAAGCAAACTATGAATGGAACTATCGATATTTACATCCAAATTCTTGAAAACACTATCTTTTTTATAAATGTTACATTAATGTTTACAAATATAAATAACTGTTTATTCATATGATTGTTTACAAAATGAATAAGTGGATGAATCGAAAATAATATATCAGTAAGAATAATATTCATAATAATTACAATAATAATAATGAAGAACATCGACGAAAACAAAGTAAAAGCAGCCATTGGAAATACAGTCAATTAGAAATCGCCAAGTTTTGACCATTACCAAATTTTGGCTGAAAAAGCTCCATGCAGCACATAAGAATTAACAACAGAATCATTAACAACAACTCCTTCTTTCATTTTTGATTGATCCACTTATTTATTTTGCAAAAATCATATGTGGAAACTTAAACGCATCATTCATAAAAAGAGTTAGTATTTTCAAGAATTCAGGTGTAAGTATCAAAAGTTCTATCCATAATTTGCTTCCAACACTTGAACTTCCCTGAAAGTACTATAAGGTGTCAAAGATGCAGACATTTTCAAGGATTCGTTTGGCTGTGAGATGCTAGATGCTGTTAATCCATTTCGAGCCATTCTGAGGAAAATGTCTTCGCAATCCATTGTCAGATTATCGAGATTTGTGAGAATTAAATGACATATCATATCTGAATGACATTAATAGGGATATATGATTAAGATTTCTCCGTTTTCTCCCCTTACAGCTCGCTGAACCTATAATGAACATTTTTGAAAACATATTTGATATTAAAAAAAAACTTTTAATGTCTAAACAGGAGTAAATCCCAATAACAAGACATGTAAATTAAATAATTCAAGCATTATTCAACAATTTTATAGTGATAGATTATTATAGTAATGATGAATATTGTACGTTAATGAACACATGATTCATTTAACAATAGAAGCAATAGAAAGTTCTTAGCTAATTTTATGATTCTCAATAATTAGTAATGATACTTTGTAATGGTTGATACTTAATGATAATGAATACTTAATATTTAGTAATAATGAATACTGTATATTTATGAACAGAAGAACAACAATAGAAACAATAGAAAATTCTTAATGAATTGTATAATACTTGGGTGAGGCTGTTTTGGTTGACAAAAAGTAATTCTTCAATATATGTCTTTACCTGATTCATTGAATCGAAGTTCATATCAATATAACTACAGAATACAAATACCCCAAAAAATTGAAAATAATCCATTTTCAAAGCTTCATATCTAGAAAACTGTCCATTTTTGAGCTTTGTGGCTGTGAACACTTTTGATCACCTCATCAAAAACTACAACATATTAAAAATTCAGCCAAATTCACGGAAAGCCATTTCCCATAAGAAATGTGCGGCTTCCTTTATTACAAATACAATACAAACAGTGTTAGGACATCCAAATGTATTTAAACTTGAATCCCGATAGACGACAACTACATTGAACAATGTTCAAGTTATTAGATCAAAATCTCACCAAGTTTGGTTCATTTGGACAGCCGATAAAAAAATTTGGAGACAAAATCAACCAGGAAACTAAAGGAAAGTTATTCACTGCACTATTAATTTCCCTCATACTCAATCTTCCGAACTCTCTAACAATACTGTGTTGAAGGTCCTCAATATTTTGATATTCTCTCTGACCATTAACTCTATTTTTCAGTGTACCCCATAAGAATGTAGCCATAACATCCAAGTCTGGAGACCTTGTTGGCCACTTCACCGGCCCATTGTTCCCTATCCATTTGTCACCAAATCTTTCAATCAGGTAATTAGATACTCGTCTGGTATTGTGCGGTGGAGCACTATCATTCATTTTTTATAGTTAGCCGAAGGTAGATAGATCATCCTACTAGTCTTCGAAAATCGACATTAAAAACTGATGATATGTTTCTCCATTCAGTCAAATGAATGAGGACCCAAAATTCTATCTTCGTAAATTTCTGCCCACACATTAATACTGAATCGCACTTGAAGTCGAATTTCTTGGAACTGCCTGGGGTTGTATATGTTCCAAATATATTCGTTATTTTGGTTGAATATCCCACAATTCGTAAAACTACTTTCATCTGTCCAAATTACATTTTCCAGGAAAACAGAAAAATCTTGTCTTTTTATTAGCCAATTACAAAATTCTAACCACCTTTCGGGATCACCTGGATGCAATTTTAGAAATATATGTATTTTGTAACATTTGAAACCGCTTTTTTTTGAGTTGCATCCAAGAACTTGTTTGACAAATATTCATATGGGACGAAATTTGACGTGTTGATTTCCCCGGATTCATGTTTGTATGGAAATCATTAATTTTCATTGAAAAAGACACAATGTCTAATATACCTTATACTTACATACCTTTTTATAAAATCTTCTTCAGTTGTCTGGTCCACTCTGTCTCTGTATTTTTTCCTCGGCTTTTCAAATGAACCAAACTCGGTGAGATTTTCATTCAATAACTTGAACATGGTTCGATGTGGTTGTCGTCTTTCGGGATTCTAGTTTAAATAAATTTCCGATGTTCTAGCACTGTTTCTATCGTATTTGAAATAAATTTGTATCATAACTCTTTTTTTCATTCGTGAAAGCCATCTTTTGCCAAAAATTAACTTATACAATAACAAAATGTCATCAAGTATGACAAAATGAAAGTCGAATTTAGAAAATTCAAAGTCAAAGCCTATTATGATAAGAAATAATTTTTTTAAATATATCTGGTTTTTCTAAAAATAATGATAACTCATAATACTTCATTGAAAAGGTAATATCTGGTTCAACTCAAAACAGAAAGAAATCCAACCAATGTAGCCCCTAGGAGAAAAAATTAGGTTGGTTATGGTGGCCGGAAGACGAAACGTCGGATAGCAAATCCGAAAACACCATTATGTAGCAGTAGAAAAATTGCAATGTGTAAGTGCAGTTTATTTTCGAGTCCTTTAAAAAATAAAGTCAGAAAAAATTAAAAAGCATTTTCCAAAATTTTTGTTTTTTCTGGATATCTCTCAATGGCATATCGTGAGTCAGATAAATGTGCAAATTCAAATATCTTCGTATCTCTCATAGTTTCCGAGATTCCACTGGTGAGTATGGAATTTGAAACACCCTGTATAAGTATTTATACCAACCGACAAGATTCCATCTCTTGTACAAAAAAAAAACGGGATTTGTAATTTTCTCCCATAGAATTGACGAAACGTCTTCACCAATATAAATGTCTCAACAAGTTTTGAATCTAATAACCCAAAATATCCTTCAAAAAAATATAGAAAGGATTAAAATAAAATAAACTTATTCAAAATTCATTATTATAGTTAGATTATCTTTATTTTTGTATTATCATAGTCGCTGTTGCTAGTACGTTTGTGCTCTGGGGACAAATTAGAAACTGAATTAAGTCGAGTGAATCAAACTCATAAATTAATTAAAGTGAACTTTCCCGGATGTTCCTTTGGGAAGCTCTGTAAAGAAGTAGTGAAAACACATGAAATGTATTTCACAGACGAAAAGGGCTCGCTGGTACAGTAATGGACTAGCACTGCAGATATGCCATGTTATAATGCATATTTTAAGCTTCGCTCAGGATTCTTTATTTTCAAGACACAAGTATTTTTGGTGGTCGATCTATACATTGCATGGTTCTGCTCGACCACACGGAAGCTTTGAACGTGATAAATCACTCGCTTCAACTAATTCTACTGCACTACGTTGGCTTCTCGTATTCTGCATTTATTCTTGCAGAAAATTATGATTACAAGTAAATATTCTTAAGAACACGAGCTCTGAATTAACTAGGATTCAGTCAGAAGCTCCTCAGGGATCAATTATAGGCCCGTTGTCTCTCGTAGTTTAGCTCAAATCTCTCATCCACTCCAGAAATTCATTCTTAGTTTCATCAGCTACCTCGGTATCCCAGCCAGCTTTCAAAATTCACATTTTCTGTGGAAGAATTTTTGGGAACAATGAAACCAGGAGGAGAATCCAATTGTGTCGAAAATCTTATTTGCTAGATATGAAACCAACATTTTCGTTGTTCTCTGCAGAGAAATATCTTGAAACCAGTTTATGCAGTAAATACAACTAAACCAAATTTTAGACGATGATTCCGGCCAGTAAACAGTTTCCCAGTCATATCTGATCCAATAAGCACTTCTATCGGAAATATCCACTTGATTTTTTTTTTGAATTCCATTCCTCTGGCGGAAAACGTGTTTATATGGGATCTTTGGCTTCCAATGTCTATAATAGCTCTAACTTCACGAGAAAAAAAGTTCGACAACTATGGCTTGTAGGAAAACTTCACTATAAGTTTGGTTCGATAGCTTTTCGACAGTAACTGTATTTTCTTTGTTTGAGAAATATTGTTTGACAGGTAAACCTTTGAACGAAGAATCTTTCTCGAAACATCGTATCATGTCGTTACTTTAAATCGGTACCCTCAATTTTAACTTTACATCTGCGTGAAATGTGTCCAAATTCCATGTATATGTGACAACATCCTTTATCCGACAAAATTTTCATGGTGCTGGCATGGCTGCTCTCATTGTTGGGATGATTCTCTTTGCAGAAAATATATTTAATGAATTGAAGTTTATGGTTGAATAATGCAGAAGCGATAATAATTGATTCTTTTTTCGATAACTCTTTTTCTCAATTTTATTATCGATTTCGGAAACTGCTAGTGGAATTCTCTCTTCGTTCTCAACTTCGTCTCAAAAACATCATGAGTTTCTTCTGTTGGCAATTCGTTTTCGATTCGGCTGACTTGCAAGTGATTTCTGATGAGACTGAATCAGAATGATCAACTATACTTCTTTGACAAACTCTTGGAACGTCTTCTTACTTATTGGTGGACACGTGAGTTTGGAATGGTGGCCTGTATCAGATATTAGGATTCATCTTCCTTGTCCCAACTTTCATCACCATCGATTCTCTTGAATTGGCTCCGAAAAGGAATCCAGTCCTTGCGAATTCGATGCGCGGCAGATTCAGTCCTGATTTCGAACGAGTAGAATGATTTGTTACACTTGAAGCAGGATCATTGACGGAAGAGTCTTTACTCATACTTCTCTCGACACTGAACTTCAAGGTATTGTATGTGCTTATCAGCTCGTCAGCTTTCTCCACTTCAGTATCGATAATTTCCTCCTTGGAATCTCCTTCGAGCATCAAATCAAGAACTTGTTTGTTCAAATCCACAATCACCTCCATCTGCTGGTCAAGGAGACGAAAATTTTTATTTATCACACTCAAATCGGAATCTGGCGTTCGCAGTGCATTGATGACAACGTCATGAACTCGTTTGAACGATACTCGCTGAATCTCTACGAGTCTCTGCAAATTCTTCATATCTTCAGCTTGCCCTGTCACGGTTGCCAAAATATGTACGATCAGCACCTACCTGGTAACTATTCGATCTCGAAAAGGACAGTAATGGATACTTCAAAATTGTATATTCTGCACTTCCTTCAATGAAGTCAACTGTTAATAAAAAATAGAAAATATTCATGAAACTGAAAACATGATAAGCTGCAACAACGACATTCGAAATGACCGCTCGAATTGCATTGCTGGCTCTTGGTCTATAAGGAAACTGATGTAGATTCTGTTTCATAGGAAAGAAAACTTTTGATGAAATAGAAAACATCAATTTTTTTGGGAAACAGTTAATATCAACCAATTCAATAATGGAGCTGGTAAGCCATATCCGGCGCATTTATACTTCCAAAACTAAGTATCATCCAGGGAATTGCTACTGAACTGAATCAGCCGAGTTCGTCCTCTCGTCGTTTCCGTCATTTCCCAACTAAATGCAAAAGCTGTAAATAAAGTGCCGGACAAATTGCTGTACACGAACTGCAAGCTCCATACTAATTAAATTTCATGATAAAATATACAAGATGTCGGATTGCCCGTAGCACAGGTCCCTTATAAATTATGGCGGCACGCAAGGTATTTTCAACACGTACGAAATAATTAATAATGGCATATTTTTATGCACAATGCAACACTTAATTATGTTGCCTGCACTTTCGGGACGCTTTATAGCTGTCGGGATCTTTCTGAAAAGTCTCCTCGGAAAAATTTATGTAGCTGTTGATTATCCAAGGAACGTGCACGTTGTCTGGACGGGTGGATCGTGTTGAGAATCTTTTATAACGAATTGCTAATGAAGAGAAAACTGTTTCAGCCATACATTTTAAATTGTTTCTCTTTAAGGTATACGATAACGATATTAAAAATATTTTTTCCAAAAAATACACAATATTTCACAATTTGAATATAGAATAGATATCCCACAGAAGGAATACCTTTGTGTGGGTTAAATTCATAGATTAAAGAAACAGGAGATGGAACACGACTATACAAATTAATGTGCGCGAAGCCTGCCAAAAATTTAGAGTTGAAGCTTAGGAGTGGGGAGCTGCACAGAGTCGTATTAAGGAAAAAAATTCAGTAATTTCGTCCAAAATCGTATCTTCATTGATGAAGATGGTTTTCTCAAATTTCATATAATGCGTGTTCCAGAGACAAGTTGTGTTGAGTTCAATAAAATAATATCAATTGAAAAATACAGTTTGTTTCTCGATTGACTGTCGCAACTGTAAAATTGGGATTTTAAAATATGTGTTAATCCTCTATGCTATTGCAGAAGCAAATAAAGCTAGCACTCGGTTGTGATACTTGTGGTGGTAAAGACGCTTCAACACAGAAACAGCGTGTCTCCTCGCACAGAGTTTCTTCCAAATGTAGTCGAAACGCGGACATTTCGAAATCGAAGGAACCTACACTGATGTGTAACTGACATACACGAGAATTTTCATACAGATCTTCTATCTCGACTGCCATGGCACGTCTCAATAATTCTCTTCTTTCAAGATCGCGCGGAAAACAGAAATAAGTCATGGTAGTGAAATTATTCCATCTAGCAGAACAGTTATAGGAAGAATGGATAAAGAACGAACAAAAATATCATTTTCAAATTGAAAAATTTATGGGGTATTTTGTGTTTATTCCTTTTGGGATAACTTCCAACCCCATTTTGAGGAAATGATAAAAATTTTAAAGAATCCACTTTCATCGGATTTTGTTTATATCATGACAGCGAGTAAGAACCGCGAACAAATTTATGGAGGAATAACCTCATTTCGTTTTATCTGAATGTAATGTGATGTTATCGATAATTTAATTAACTTTTGATTCAATTTAGATTTAAAAACTAATAAAACCCCTTGTAATTTTTTTTATTTGTTCGCACTATTTGAGATGACTTGTTTGAATGAAATGAAAATTCCATCACGGTTTATCGGGGTATGCAAAAGAACATGAAATGTTGTTAACATTGATTGTGAAACAATTACGGTCCTGGTACTCTGGTCACTCCCATCAAAACCATAACAGACTACCGGAATAGATGAGCAGTTTTTATATCCTTCTTATAATTTGCTCTGGGGTAGTATCTGCATTGCTTCAAAACACACCATGACATTTTTTATTGATGAAGTTCACGAAACACATGAAAGAACACTTTTCTAGTTAGAAATAAAATTTCACTTTTAATTCAATATAACGTCCACATTGCGATATCTGACAGCATGCACATCCTTCAAAGCGGTACGTTGGTAGGGATAAACAATTTGATTGGAGAATCTTTGGAGTGGGAATAGCAGAGAAATTGGCAGGGTACGCAGTGGACCATGTTCTACCTCCTGTTTCTTTAATCTATGGTCAAATCAGAATGGATAACACACACAATTATTTGAATAATAATGAAAACGAATAGAAAAGGAGTTCATAGGAAATATTTTATAATAATTAAATTAATAGTAAATGTTATCATGGGAACAGAAAACAACTTCCACTTAAGGGCCGTCATCACTGCAAAAAAGGTAGTCATGAACGATTTTTCTTCTTTCAATGTATGGAGAAAAGTGATGAAAACATTTTCTAGAAATGGAATGTGGCATCATCACAGATTCTTGTGTATCATTTTGTAATTTTTTTATCTGGAAGTTATTCATTTATTATTCAATCTATTTTCTTTGTTGTTTATCAGGATATAATGTGTTCCTACAATAAAAAGGCGAACACGTCTTTTGCGGATATTGCAAGGAGTAGAAACAATAAATTGCTTAAATATGCAAAAGAAATTGAAGGGAAATAATAATGAATGTCGTCCTCTACCTGCACGTGCTAGTCCTTTATGTAAAATCCCTTACATTGGTTCCTCCACCAGAAATTGGTGAACGCGACGTTCAAAAACAACGATGTTCGTCTTACCTACATTCGTGACAGTTCTTCTTCCTTGGATGACTAAATGAGAAAATACTTTCCAAGAATGAGAACATAACTCAATAAATTTTTTTAATGTATAACTGAAAAGAGGAACTCCACATTAATTCGTTCAGTGTACGACTGAATAAATGTGCCTTCACCAAAAACAAGAAAAATAAATTGGTACTTCCAACAGATTTTCAAAGGAGTTTAATGAGGTGTTTCATTCAAATAACTGCAAAGAATTACCAAGAAAATCATATCTCCACAGTTCCTTGTGTGACCAAAATGGTCTTGGGGATCAAAAGTCACCACTGAGAGATCTTTGTATCGAATTCAGATGTAAACTCTCATCAACATCAGATATTATTGGATGTTTTGTTCTTAGGTGTTATTATATCTGGTCAATTATACAGTGTGTTGCAGTTACTTACAATTTTTGAAGTTCAATGATTCAAAAAAGTCACAAATCGTCTTAAAAACTCATTTGGTTATACTGAATCTGAAGCATTCTGTATTACATAGTCGAAAAATATACGGAAGGTGTCATTCGAATGAAAGTTTTTTTCGATGTTCATTGTCGAAAATACGCGAAGAATCCCAATGAACAAGCTAAGGCGAGTGTGTCCTTTCTTCAACCAACCGTGGTTTGTTCAGTTCGGGCCTGCACTCAATTTTGGAAGACTATTTGGAAACAACTGAGGAGAAACTCATAAGATTGTCCGGAAACTGCTACACATCTCGATTCTTACAAATTCCTCGAAACTGTCTGTATTCAATGACTGCTGCTTTCAACTTCATTTGTTGCATATCTTTCAGGTACTTCCAGAACTTCCCCATTTTGCAGCCTGTGTTCGATCTCTCCTACAGCAATTTTCGCAAATCTTGGACCTGCCTAAAAATTCCTCGCAAACCCTTTTATATCCAGAAATCCTTCTTTTGACGCCAACTCGACCAAAAATTTGCCATTTTCATACAACGCTTTCGATATCAATTTGACAGTGACAGTTAATGACTCCTCGGTAGGCTTTTTCAAAAATAGGGGAAACTCGTTAGCGAAACCAAATATATGATACCAACCAGTTGTTTGCTATACATCTGATTCCATAACATTCAAGCTTTCAGAGTAGTATTCTATGATTTACGCAACCAAATAAAAATAATAATCATAATACGTTTATTGGTATAAAAAAATTTATAAATACAATTTCATTTAGATGATGGCGATAACAATTTTTTTCACAAATAAACAGAAAACCACAGAGTCAAAGACTGTCTGTGGTCTGAGTGTAGCCTATGTTTAAAATTAGTATCGATGAATATTGAATAAAGCAAATACAAAATATGTTTAAATTCAAAATAAGATTCTATTACGTTTACTATAAACACATGTACAGTATACAAGCAACAAGGCGGTCACCAAATGCAAAAATGTAAATTACAAAATACATGAGATTTAACACACAGTTTTTTTTACATTAAAGTACAGAAAAATATATAAAAAATAATATAGATAATAATATAATAATTTAATGAAGACGATTGAATCTACGACGTCAACAGGATTTGATAAAAACATATGCCTTTTATACAACCAACATAGTGGTCAATAAATATGAAAATTGAAAATTACAAAACGAACATGCAATTCAACACATAGAAAAATATGTAAGAAATAATTGAACGGAGACATTAAACCAATGAACTGAAATGAACTGAAATTTCATTATACCTTTATACCAGCTTCCACAAGCTCATAAGTCGTTTGAATCGAGTAAATATTCTTTTAATTTTTCTTGAATCCTCTATAAGAAGATATCTCTTTTCGAAAAAGCATCTTTGTCCTATAGATTTTGAAGCAAGCGGTGTTGTGAAATATTTGGATTTGTATCTTGTTTCGTAAGAATGTTCTATTCTCCGAAGATTAAATTTAGCTTTGAACTCAAAGCAGAATGATATAAAGAAATAATGTTGACGAATGTCAAGGATCTTAGATTCGGAGTATATCAAAATTATCAAATTAGATGAGTATCGGGAGGGTTTGTTCAGTAAAATTTTCAGTTGTAATATCACAAGAGAGTGAAAATTTTTTGTGACAGATTTTTTGAAAACCTGTTGCCAGACAATAGACACGAGAGCCCGATGAGCTCGAGTGGCTATTGTCAAATGGCAACAAGTTTGAGAAAAAATCTGGAGGATTATTTTCTACTTTATCGAACTCTCGTGTGGTATTCGATAGATTATTTTTTGATGCCCCAATCATAGACCTATTCTCTATACATATTACATTTTTATTTTAACAATATACTTGAATCACTTCAAACAGAATGAAGTTTGGAATTTGAAGTTCTCATCATGAAATGTACAATTATTATGGATGTTTTGTCCTTGGCTAAATGATTCCGTAACATTGTTTTGTTCTGTTGGATTGAAAGCTATTGCTTCCTCTCTATCCCTAGGTTATCAATTGAAACTGTTCCAAATTGACACGTTACTCAAAATAGTATTCTTACATGCATTTTCGTTGATTTTCTTAATCGAATCATTTCCACTTTTCATGCAAACTGATGACAGACGTTAGATCAAAAGTATCATTTGTCACATAACAAAAACAAAATACGACAAAAAATTCCCGCGGCCATTTTCAAGGTAGAAAATTCCCACTATAATAATGCTGTGATTGGTCTGAACGTACATGAATGCTTTGAATTGATGGTTTCGATTAGTTGCAAGAATTGTCAAAAAATAATCAGAAAAGTTTTTTGAAGAACTTCTAGACTTTCAATATGTTCTTTGAGTGCTCTTCCCCACCCTATTATCCCATATGTCAATCTGGATTCAACCAATGCATGATAAATCATTCTGAGATGTTTTTCTTCCAAAAATTTGGCGATATATTTGAATCGGTATAATATGCTCTTCAGGGTATTGCATAGTCTTAGAATATGTATGTTCCATCTTAGATGTTTATTGATAGTTACTCCTAAATATTTAATTGACTCGGCAATTTTCAGGTCTCTGAATGGAGGATTGGTGTTTTCATAACATGAAAATTGCATATAGAATGTTTTTCGAAATTAATTGTCAGTACCTTATAATCGAACCAATTTTTGGTAAGTTTCAAATCATTCTCTATGATAGTTTGTAAATTGTCCCGTCTTTCAGCTTCGAAGACTATGGCGGTGTCATCTGCGAAACTGATGACTTCTCCAGATGATTCAATTTTGAAGAGATCATTTATGTAGAGTATAAAGAGCACTGGACCTAGTACAGTTCCTTGCGGTACGCAATACTCAATAGTGCACTCTGTAATAAAACTACCATTGAGTGATACCTGTTGTTTCCTGTCGCTTAAGTAACTTTCCTTTAACTTTCTGGCTACCCCTCGAAAACCAAAGTCCTCCAAAATATCTTATAGTTGTGAGTGGCAGACCGTATCGAATGCTTTAGCAAGATCTAAAATTACACAACCAGATGTCCAAACTTTTTGATATCTTTGATCTTTGGAGAAATCACAAAACACCGCTCTAACAGCTTCACCATCATTCAATCCAGTGTATACATTAGTCAACAGGTCAAAGATTGCATCATTGATACTTTTGTTAGCTTGGAACCCGAATTGTGAGGACGATCATATATTGTGTTGATTCATAAATGTTATATAAGCCTTCTCTCAACTGACTCCTCAATTATTTTTGAGAGAGTTGATAGTGATGCAATGCGCTATATTGAAACACCCTGCCCGAATAAAATATGAGCCAATGAAGAGTTTCAATAAAACCCTACAACTTTGGTGTTGATTTTTTTATAATATGTGAAATAAAAAAGACATGTTTCTATTCATTTGTCACACAAATCCAGTTTTGTTTCAATCCTTTGGGAAAATCATCAGTGACATTAACAAAATCCCTTATTCGACTCATTGACTTAATTTCCCAATAAACACGAAGTAATAATGCGATGATGATAACAGAGCTTAATTCCAACTGGAAACTCGCTTCTCAACCAGTTCATTGTCGGCCGCATTGTGTGGAAGAAGTATTATTCTGAAATATAAATTGAAAGTCACATTTGAGTGAAATTCGCCAATATTGCAGTGAACAGAAACCCGGCAGCATCAGTGAACAGACTGGAAACGGTTCACTGGCCAATCCGCAATCATACTTGGCTTGCTTTCGGAATGGCGATAGTGTTGTGTTAACTCTAATGCGGTGGGAATATTATGGCGTTGTGGTTTTGGTTGTCAGCAAGTCAGGAAGACTGAATCGGGAGTTAATGTTTGATCGAACTGGAAGTTAACCGACTCAATCACAGATAACTTAGTGGAAAATTTCACACTTCTACTTTTTAGCCAATAAGATGCCTCAATTTTGACTAGTTACCATGACAACTAAAAAAATTTCTGGAAATTTTTTCGTGGCGCCACGATATTTATGTGGAATTTCTTTGACAGTTGAAAAGGTAGACATATGATCTACAAACATTAAATATTGTAGATATACCTGTGAATAATGCAAAATTTCTATTTGAATTAACTTTATTATTTATTATTCGCTATTAAGTTTCTTTAAACAGAAGACACAAAATTATTATGCATTAACAATTTATATTAAAAAAAAATAGGATCTACAAACATAGTAAGATTTAAATGTTGCTTGAATTCTAACCCATCGTCTCTTCCTAATGGTGAATAGGAAGGTGGCGAATTAATTAGATGTCTGTGTTTTAAGACATATATGTAATATTTTGAAACAATTTTCTTCAAGTCTCTTTTACGCAAAAGGCCATATTTACTTGACATCTGCAGCAGACTTTCTTGGATTTTCGTAAACAAACCAGTCGACTCTTACGCTTCCTGGTCGCAATCTTCCATTAAATTCGTTAAATTTGTTAATTTTTGATGACATATTTGCACTTGACTCAACTCTTTGCAGTATTTACATAAATTGTACTTTTCAAAGCATTTCAGTTTTCTCAAATTGTTTAACGCAAATGCTTACAAGAAATGTTGTACATATGAATATCTTTGTTTGCTGGTTTACTATACAGTAATGTAATTTACCAATAATAACCTTATCTGTCAAAAGCATGGCCGCCTATATCACGGTCACCTACTGCAACAAACCATGTTAATATTATAATTTTTACATTAGAAGTGTTATGGATTACTTTAACAAAAAATACATTTCTACCACCATTAGTGACCTAAAATTATGAAAGGGCGATAGACTGATCAAATACTCATTTGAGTTTTAGCATTTGGTGTATCTAAAGTTGGTAATATTTTTTATTTAACGAAACATAGTGGACTTGACAAGCAGTGAAATTAATTTAAAATGTCAGATTGGATCAATAATTTTTTCCAAATTATGGCGTGAAATTTTCTTACCGAATACCACGTAAGCTTAAATTATTTAAAAAACCGCCGAGTATCAGCACAAAAATAAACAATATTGTTCCAAAAAATGTGAATTCTTTGACAATTCTTGCAACCAATCGAAACCATCAATTCAAAGCATTCATGTACGTTCAGGCCAATTACAGCATTATTAGAGTGGGAACTTTCTACCTTGAAAATTGCTGCGTGAATTTTTTGTGGTATTTTGTTTTTATTATGTGACAACTGATACTTTTGATCTGACGTCGGTTTAGTACATCATCATTCGATGATATTTTAAGAAAATCAACGACAATGCATGTAAGAATACTTTCAATCCAACAAAACAAAACAATGTTACGGAATCCTCCAGCCAAGGACAAAACATCCATAATAATTGTATATATCATGATGAGAACTTCAAATTCCAAACTTCATTCTGTTTATAGTGATTCAAGTAAATTGTTGAAATAAAAATGTTATGTATGTATAGAGAATAGGTTTATGATTGGGGCATCAAAAAATAATCTATCGAATACCACACGAGAGTTTGATAAAGTAGAAAATAATTCTACAGATTTTTTCTCAAACTTGTTGCCATTTGCCTATTGCCTATTGCCTGGCAACAAGTTTTAGAAAAATCTGTCAAATTATTTTCACTTTATTCACACTCTCTTGTGATATTACAACTTAAAATTAAACGAATCCTTGATGTTTGAATTTAATTTTTTATCCACACATTCAAAATTCACCTAGTTACGAATGGTGAAAGTTTAAAATTGTTTCTTCATTGGTGAAGAGAAAAATGTACACCAGCAACAAAATCATTTTTTATAATCGAAACAGTCGAAAAAAAATTATGGATATTACTCAATTTATTTTATCTCAATAATAATAATAATAGGTCTTTATTTTGCAATTATACATGTACATATTACAAAAAAAGCCGAAGATCACAACCTCTGTTTTTCATCTTAAGCTCGATAGTAGGGGTCGCAGTACTGAATAGTGAAATTTATGTAAACATGGTGGCATAAGTGAATATTCTTAAAAGTAATATAGTAATAAACTTGGACTAACATATTTGATGAATGCAATAGAAATAAAGTTGAATTTATGGCCCTTTCCCTGTATGGAATTTCTTTACCCTGAAAGGCCAGACTGACCGAATAGTGTCCTATCAATTAATTTTTAAAGTAATAATAATTATCTTTCAATTATTGTAATAAAGAAATATAAGATAGCATTGTACCAGACTTTGAAATTATAGTTTTTTATTTTCTCTTTTCTGGCGTATTTAGAGCTGTGAGTTATTGTAGCACATATACAGTGTGTTTCACTTCTCATGGAAACACCCTCGTATCTTCTATAAATTTTGACAAAATATCATGAAATTCTCAGGATCGATAGATACACTAGAGATGAACTCTCTGCACGAAAGGGGTCATCATACGTGAAGTAAGTGAAAAAAAATTGAATTTTTCAGAACTGAATTTTTTTCAGGAGACAAGTGTATCACGTAGGATGACGCCTTCTGTGTAGCGAGTTCATTTATAGTGAATCTATCAATCCTGAAATTTTCATGGTTCTACGTTGAAAATTACGGAAGATACGGGGGTGTTTCCAAGAGAAGTGAAACACACTGTATTTTTTCGAGATCGAAAAATCTCGAAATAATTTCTTGTTCTCGAAAAATCTCGAAGTGTTTTTCTCGACCTCCTTCTCGAAAAAACCCATTAGTCTCGTCTCGATCTCGTTTCGAAATCGAGACGAGACGAGAAATCCCGAATTTCGAGTCTCGTGAAAGACTTGTAAATACTCGCATTTTGATAATTTATCTTCACTAGGAATTACAATAAATGAGAAAACCGTTATAATAATAATAATAATAATACTCCCTCATAAACACTCATTGAGTGTACCCGAAGGCATAGCCTGTGCGGGTAGAGAACAGCTATTATTATTATTTGCCGTAGCGCTCCGGGGCGACTTACTGAACTTTGGTGGCGTATTCACTTTTCAGCTGTAGGAAAACCCGGAAAACCAGCACTAGTGTTATACCAATAAAATGAAAAATCAATTATAATTATGAATAACTTTTTATATGACTCATACCCAGCAGAATGGAATGTATAGAACTGATCTATAATCCATCTTAAATTCATTTTGGAGAACCGATAAAGCATCATACCGTAAGAACAATTTTTCATAGATCTGAAGCGAAAGTGACTGAAATGAAAATGCTAAGTCATCGCAACTATCAATAACCTAAGCTGTTCATAACATAAAACCGTAAAATTCAAAAATTAACGAAATAGAGTTTAATCAGAACATTATTCGACCCTGTTCAAAAACGTAAACTTATTTTAAGTAACGTGAAATTTATGGAACCCTAATCTGTTAGATATAAACTAATCAGAATCGAAATGTGCAAGAAATTAAATGATCAGAATCGAAATCTAGCAGAAAGTTGGAGGAAATGAGTGAATAATAAACCAGCCTTGTAGAGAACGATCAACTCGCCATAAAATTTACGCTATTACCTCCTAGATGGAGATGGTGTGTGACCGTTGGACAAATCGAATCACGTTGCAAAAATTCAAATATGTATGTATTGCAAAAGAAACAAAATTCAATTGCTGTCCGGTGAATTTTGAGAATATTGAAAAAAAAAGGAAGTTCATAGATGTGTAGCATCAAGGTAAATATATCAATAATTGGAATACCGTAGTAGCGTGATCGATATAAAGGTCGCTGGCCTCAGATGCAGAGCTTGTCGTGAGGCATAGACGCGAAACCGGGATTGCCTTATGCTCCGGAGGATATTGAGTCCGTTGTGGAGAATGAGAAGTGCCAAATCTATTGGAACCATTCATTTCCCACCCTCAGACAAAAATAAGCCAATAAGCCTGATGTAGTCCTCCTCGACCATCAAAGTAGGATGATTTACGTCATAGAGTTCTTGGTTACTGGAGAAAGGAACTGTAGAAACTGTTTTTTACATTTCATAGATACCTCAGTAAGAACGATATACAGAGGGAAACCACTCATACAAAAAACAATTTCAACATTGAACCAACGAATTTTACAATGACTTCAAATTCGAATAAACCGTTTTCTTTTGATTTCAATATCAATGTGAATTCTGCTTGTGGTAGTAAAAAATTAATAAATATAATACCACTTCAAAAATTTTAACGTGTGAGTTATGGATAATAACACACTATTGTGTTATTTGATAGTTTACTTGCCTAAAATGACATTAATAATGACAATCATAACTGTCATGTGTTGGATAGAGTTTTTAATAATCTTCCCCCACATATTGAGGACATAAGGTTATTTCGAAAATTTAGAAAAGAACTGAAGTCATTATTATTAGACACCATTTGTGAAAACAATGTGATTCTTGTATTACCAATGTTTTAATAAAATAAGTGATGCTATTATTATAACTATTATGCCTTCGGGTACTCTACGAGTGTTTATGAGCAAGTTTGATTAGTTTTATTACTGTAATTATAACATAGTCAAATGGAGAAACACTGGCTTGTAGAATTGATTGTGCCATCGCATGTGACTATGCAAATACAACCATATTTATTCAACTAATTCGTCCTTTCAATCTAAATGAAAAAGCCCAACTAGAGACTACAATCATCCTCCTGTTATTATTCTACACACTCGGAGTGAACAAAGGAACGAAAAACAACCGCTATGCGGTCTTTATAAGAATGGCTGAAACCACTTTACCTCATCACTCTAAGACACTGAATACACAGTTAATCTAGAAGCTAGACTGCAGCTCTAGATGGGCTCCCCGCTTTCTTTCTAATCCTGTCAAGATTGAGTTGATACTCTCAACGGTTATTAACCGGAAGGGGTCGATACAGGGTGGGTAGAGATTCGATATGAAGAACTGTGTTAGAGAGGAATTCGATTGATTGGGATTTGTTAAATCAGTCTGCCAAGATAATGGAAGCAGAATATTTATTTGAGGTTCAGACAAATTGATGAAAGTGAATCTGCTGATAGAAATATTCCAATATTAACCTGATGTGAAATGTGCAATTACTGATTAGGTTTCCTTTTTGAATTTTTGCTACGAGTGTTTATGAAGGAGTTTATTATTATTCCATCAAAGACATATTTTCCTGAGACGTATAGGAAATACTGTATTACATTACGAATGAGGAAAGTAACGTTTTCCACACGAATGGGGAATATTGTAGCACGAGGCGTAAGGTCTATGTATTTTTTAAAAAAGTATTCAAATGCTGCTTTGAAATCCTCCAAGGTGGACATTATTTCTAACGATTCTGGTAATTCGTTGCATTTGTGGAAACCCTCAAAAAATTAATAGTCCGTGGTATTCCTAAATGCAATTCTGTATATTTGTAGATTATTAAAATTTCTGGTATTGTAATAATGAATGTTTTTGTTCAAAATGAGGTACCGTTCAAAATATTCTGGTGCCATAACATTTACTATTTTGAATACTAGAATCATTGTCAAATAGTTTATTCTACTTTCAACTGACAACAATTCAAACAATTTAGCACAGTTTTTAAGGGAGTAAGACGATTAGTGTCCAAGATTACCTTCAATCCACGGTTATGGAGTTTTTGTTGCATATTTAGTTTATTGAGATTGAATAAAAATAATACAGGTGCACAATCAAAATGAGGCTGAATGATAGCGTTGTAAACTGTAACTTTGGACTATATCGACAAATGTTGTGCTATTCTACTGAAGAAATATAGTTTCTTTGATATTTTTTCATGGTTATATTCAGAGTCGAAAACCAAGGTATTTGACTGTTGACACAACTTCAATTCGTTCATTACTGATATTGAGGTTTATATTACTGATATCAAGAAAACTATATTTGAATTGTTTGGTAAAGAACATGGCTTTTGTTTTTGTTGCGTTTGACATTCATTTGTTGGTGCATAGAAACTCATTCACAGTTTCAAAAATAACATTCATTTTATGGACAGCTCTGTCTAGATTAAAATACGCAAAGGACCCCGCACCAAATACATGGGAAAATGGGAAAATATATATCTCAGTTACAAAAATCAGTGTAGAAGTGGAATTCGTACCACTCAAGACGCTTTTCGGGACATATCTACTATTCAAAAACTCCACTTCGAATACCTGCGTAGTTTTTAACCCTCTTAAAAAAAATTCGTTAACAGAAAACGGCACCGGAAATACAATGATACCTTATAGGCTTCTGTGGGAAGGCATTACTATTTGTAGATATTCGTGGAATTGTTACGAAGCGTAGAGATATTGATACTGAATTTTTGCGAAGCTGGTACAAATCCGCATACCAACGTGTCAATAGTCACGCCGTTAAGAGTCACATAGTTTATGGTCTTGCGGTTTTTAACGGTGCAATTGTTTTGCGCTGTAAGATCATATTTATTTCATCAAGAAATCAGATTGGATAGTATCTTCTATAGAATATCAATTTTAATTTATAGTTCAAAAACCAGACATAGGAAATGAATGAAACTTACCCGAGTGTAAGGTAATTTACTTGGAAGTATAACTGAAAAATATGATCCAAATTGGGAGATCAGTTCAAAAATAATTTACAAACATATATATTACGTACAAAACCGATTTCAACTAATATTTGTAAACAGCCCCCGTATAAAATGTTATCGTATCTTTTTGAATCTGATCATGTCGAGCAATTACCATAAGTCTTTCTCAAATAGTTTTGGCTCCAAAGCGGATTTATTGAGTCAAAAAGACTATTTTCTGTGTCTATTGTTAAAAAAATGTAGTATAAAAAACAAACATTTGAAAAAAAAATTACTGTGTTGTGAAAAAGTCGAAACTATTACAGAAAATCTTCTTGTCATAAGAAAAGAATCCCAATAGGTATTTTCCTAATGAAGAATGCTCAGTCTCACTAATGGGACCGTTGATAAATATTGGCAAAATATCCTAAATTGTCGCTATTTTTGAACCACCCTCTATAATAGGTGGCTTCTTTTATCGCAACGACCGACTGACTGACATGCTATTCCACTTTCTTCAAACCAAAAATGCTACTATTTTGTTACTAATCATCTAAAAAGTAATACTTTTGGATGAGTGAACCTTGCTATGTTTTGGTAAAACAGCAATTTTTATGATTTTCAAAAATTCGTATCTCCGAAACTGGACATAGAAACTAATTTAAACTTGAATGGGTAACTTCTAGTGACTTGTACTACAATATCCCAAAAAATTATCAAAATTGGCTGAACGCCATTTTCCCATGTATTTGGTGCGGGGTCCTTTAATTTTAATGACGTGTTCTGATAATTGGCCATCTGAGATTTTTTAAATTGAGGGCAAAGTATTTATAGTACAAAATTCATCAGCTTTATTTGTGTTAGTTATTTTTGGAATTGAAATATCAGTACTAATTTTAAACATTTCAGGTAGTTGTCCTGTATGCAGAGATGTACACTGATGGTGTGCAGGAAAAACGTGCGGCTGTAACCCATCAATACTGCGATGGATGTACACCATGATAGTGGGACCTATTATTACCTATGAAGCAGTAGTGTGGCACGGCAGAACCGAACTCGCCATAACAAAAAAAATTCTGGAGAAAGTGCAAAGACTAGCATGTCTTTGTATAACAGGAGCAATGAGGTCGACTTCAACAGCAGCAATAGAGGTTATTATGGACCTTACTCCTCTCCATATCATGGTGAGGAGAACTGCTTGGGGAGCAAACCTCAGGTTGGCTCAAGTCGGACTCAAAGGGACAGCACACAACGTAAGGGGCCCAACACCCACCGAAAGTGCACACTTTGCCGATCTCCCAACTGACGAAATTACCAGGAAATTTAGTTTCGAGAAATTTTTTCGAACGGAATTGAATACCAGGAGTGAATGGAGCATAGAATCCATTCGAGCACTGGGAAAGAATGCCATAACATGGTACACAGATGAGTCCAAATTTCCCAACGGAATTGGAGCAGGAGTCTTTGGGCCTCGCACCAAATACTCCGAACCCATGGGCCAGTTTCCCAGTATTTTTCAAGCGTAAATTCACGCCATAGAAAGGTGCATTCAATTTAACCTCGACAGGATATCCCGAAACAAGGAAATCGCAATCCTCTCCGATAGGCAAAGCGTTAACATCAACTCAAAGATGGTCTGGGAATGCCTAGGTAAACTTAATGATCTAGGCAGAAACAACAAGGTGATCCTCCTCTAAGTGCCGGGGCACGTCGAAGTGGAGGACAATGAACAAGCAGACACCCTGGCACGAAAAGTGGCATCAAGGCCACTGATCGGGCCAGAACCATTCTGCGGACTTGCAAAATCTTACTTTCAAGAAGAACTCAATAAAACTGAAGAAGCAATGGAAGTAACATACTGGCGAAGACTCCGGGGGTAAAGACAGGCCAAAGGCCTCCTCGGTAACTTCAGACGAGGAAGATCGAAGACACTGCTTAACCTCAGCAAAACTAGTCTGAAGACAATGACGGAATTTCTGACGGGGCACTGCAGACTCAAAGAACACCTGAGGAAGCTAGGCTTAGAGGAGGATAGCACCTGCAGATTCTGTGGGAAACATCCAGAAACACCACAACATATATTGATGGAGTGTTTTGTTGTACATCACAAAAGATTGAATATACTGGAATAACACCAGCTGACTGTGGGAGAAATACCACGATTATACCCCTTCAAAATCCTCAAATTCCTCAAGAAATTAGGGCTTGAGGGGCAACTGTAAACGAGAACACCTTGAAATAGCAGAGAAGATGGGGCACAATAGATCCAATTAGGTTGCAGCGCATCAGTCACCATCCATATTTACCATTACCATTACCATTACCATGCAGAGATGTATTAACAAAATTTAGTGAAATATGACCTATGGTTTCGAAAACTTCTTTGATCATTCTACAGTTGAGGGTTTCAGGTGAAGAAAATTTATTGGTCAAGCTATTGACTATTTTCCGTAAATCTGACATAGAAAGCATTTCAAATTTCTTGAATTTAACACATACATTTTTATTCAAATTGTGCCAACGTTCAGTAATGTTAATATTTCGTACAGTATCATCAATCCATCAATGCTTTCTATGCCTACAAGCTCTACTTTATTCATTAACCTTTCTTCAACCATATTTTTATCGAAGCATATGCTGTTGGGGACATCTTGACTGCTACTGTTAACCAGTTTCTTCAAAGTATCACATATTTCTTCAAGATTATGTCAAATACAATAAAGAATGTTTCATCTGTGACAAAAAAGGTCATATTCAGAAGGAAAGTTATTTCTGAAGGAAATATCTAAAGATGCAATGACAAGTATTAGAAAAATCATAAAAATGCTAGGAGTGTAGAAATATTCTGTTTCAGTGAAAATATGACTAATAACAAAATATACTTCCGGATGACCGGTCAAAATACAAATTTCATGTAGTAAAATAACAAAATTCCCGTATCTTCAGAGAGGCATAAGAAATTTCGCCACAATGGAACGCATAATATTCAGGAAGAGATCACCTTGAATAAGCCACCTGGCACAAAAAATCACTCTCATATCAAATACTATAATTTCTTTACCATCCGCGATAAAACATTTATCACCAATTGTTCATCCTGAAAATTGCATACTGCGCTTTTCCATCGGCAAACCCTCGCGAAGTTATAATATACAGTCGTGATCATACTCTCACGGAAATGATTTATAAAAAAGTACTAAACTCGTTTTATCATTCTATATAAACCGTGAATATCTTTACGAGTGATCTATATTGGAATGGTTTTTTATTGCCTAGATATCATTGTCCAAAATGGAGCGATTCCGGATATGAGGAAATATACGTTACTGGGTAGTTTCGGAGGATCTCTTGGAGAGTAAATGATCCAGAATCGCACACAAAAAGCGAAAGGAAACTGTTCATAGAAATGGATCATTTCGTGGAATGTAATGGTTATGAGAGCTTACTGCACAGATCTATTTGTGAGGCATTTGTTGGGAAGCTTTCACGATGTTGGACATCGTTTCTGGATGTTTCAAAACTCTTCGAATAACTTCAGAAGAAAATAAAAAGCAAATCGTCAAATTTTGTTTCTTTTTTCGAATATCTTTGGAAGTAAACAAAATTTTTGGGATATCTCAACAACTATCCATTGATGCCTTCAATGTCCCATTGGTTGAATGCTTTCGAACCCTTACGGTTAACAAGATCCCCATACTGTTTATTCTTGTCTTCTGATGATTTTTCCACAAAATATCTTTCATATTCATTATACCTTCAAAGGAGTTCTTCTTCCAATTTTCTAGAAATAATTTTGGTGTTATATCACCTGTCGATAGTTGAAGGCTTGTCCACTCGAAAAATCTACGACAATTGAAGCCATATATCTTTAAAAAAATTATCCACGTTTTTATCTACTCGGACTTCACCCACAGATAGGGTAAAAATATATGTGTTTGTCCTACATGGATAATTGCTCTGGAATATAATTCAATAATGGAGCCAGACGCAATGAGGAGTATACTTCTGCTAATTCATTAAACAAGTTCCAGCCAGTAGTACATGCATAATTAAATTTTACTAGAAAATGTTGGTTGGAAAGTTCGGATAAGTTAGTTTTTACATTATTTTCCCTAAGTAGACAAACAATATCAAAGATTCCCAGTAAACTAGGAGAAGAACATAGTTAACGGCACTTGGAAAGTTTCTATCTAAATTACAACCATTTTGTTGTAATCTTTCCATCCTGTGGCGTCTTCGCGTTCTGAAATAAACTGGCATTTGTAAGTATCGATAGTCCAGTAGATATGAATATTTGGAAATAATATGTGAAGGAATTAACAAGTACTACTGGTTCGAAATTGAAAGATGCAGTGCCCAGATAGACCAAAAAGTCCAAGTACTGTCACAGTGATTATAATAATATAATTAATTCAAGAAACCCTCTTGAATATTTGAATTTGTATGATAATCCCCTTACTTTATTCGATATATTTTTAATCTGCAGCGATCTATAATGATATATTCCCTTCAGTTTTTAATTCGAGTAGGCCGTTAATGTACATTGAGAGTAATAATGACCCTAATGTTTCTTGTGGAACTCCGTAGGAAACAGTACTAGTTTCACCTATCCATCAAAACTCACATGTTCTCTTTCAGCTGAGTAACTCTTCAATATATCATACACTTTTCCTCTTAATCCATAGGCTGATATTTTATTCGAAAGTTTCTGATGGCAGACAGTATCGAATACTTTGGACGAATCGACGAATATACATAAATATTTTAGTTTTTTATCTACAGCACCATAAATGTAAGAAGTTAAGGGAAGTACTGCATCTTTTATCGATTCTTCTTCTCTGAAGCCATACTGTTGGAGATGACATTACATTCATTTATGAAATTTAGTATCCTTTTTTGAGTATTTTTTGGCTTCATTTGAGATTGAGGAGAGTGGTCGGTAATTTATCTTTCCTTTTTTATCCCCGTTTTTATATAATGGTTTAAATAACCCAATTTTGAAAATTTTCGGAAAACATCCTGTGTCTGAACGTTGATTTATTGAATATGTTAGCGGAGTTTTAATTTCATAATGAAGTGTTTCAGAGCGGATGTCGTCATCTCCTGGTGATTTTATTGGCTTTAATTCCATTATTGTTCGTTCTACTTCTGTTTTGTTGGTGAAAAATAAGTTCATGGTGTTTCAATTTTTCTCTCGTTAGGAGAAAACTATAGTATTCATTTTAACTGTTAGAAATGTCGATTTTATTGTGTATTATTTGATCGTTCACTTTAATATGTTTTAGGTTTGTGGTTGCTTTTCGTTTATTGCATATTCCATTGACGCTGTCTCAGAGTCCTTTTGTGTTTTTTCTTATTCTGTTCGATGATTTTATTCGCATATGTCTTTTTGGCTATTCTTATTATTTTATTTATTCATTTTTTTGTATTCTTCCCGGAGTTCGATGTTTTCGTGACGGTTCCTGAGTTTCTCATGTAGTTATTTTTTTTACCATGTCTATAATTTCAGGTATAATCCATTTATATTCAGACCAATTTTTATTATTAATTTTTTTAGTAACTGTATTCTATTCGTGATATTTTAGTTTTTTAATGAATATTTCCGTATGAATACTATCAATTCATTTTTATCCTGGAGAATTTCAATTTACTAATCACAAGTGCAAAAACTTGAATGGAAATTATTCATGAGCCGCATACACCATATGCAGGGTATCAATTTGGAAGCTTCCCACCCTTAATATCTTCCTTCCAGTAAACAATATGAGGAATCAAAAAAACAAGTAAATTTTATTTTCAATAGGGACACTTTCAAGAAAGATTTGTATCCCCTAGAAGGGGTAGATGTTACCCTGAGAATTTTAAATGGGAAGGGGGGTTAAATGGCACATTATTTCGATTGGCGTTCAATTGCTTTTCCAATGATACCCTGACTCATTAATTTTTGATGAGCATTTTCCGAAAAATGGCGTTCTAAACTAACAGAAGTGATTATTAGAACTTGCCTATACTGAGATGCGTGGTTTCACTAGAACTGGTTAGAATATTAGGTGGTACCGCTCCAACCCTTTAGTAGGGGTAAAATTAGCCATTAGCTCCAAAAAATTTACACCAAAAAGTAGTCTAATAGTAAAAAATAGTTTCTGTTTAGCAAATTTGAACGATGTGGTAGTATTGTGAATACAGTTTATTTACTTATTGGGCTGTTTAGTGATTACTTTAATAAGTGTATAAAAGTGTAAAATGGGTTTACATTCTCCTAGAAAGAATTGAAATGATTATAATTTATCGAGAAGTTGGAAACTGCGCACGAAGGGAGGCATGGCATGAATTTTTAACGAAAGACATCGAAATTGTAATGTGAGTCACCGATATGTTCTTGATTTGGTGAATAAGTTCAACAAAACTGGTTCAGAGACAAATTAAAAAAGAGGATCTGTTACATTTCCAGCAGGACGGTGCTCCACCTCATTAATTTCTTCCCGCCCAACGGTGGTTAAACGGGAGATATTCTGATAGATGGATTGGCAGAGGGGCAGCAGTTGAATGGCCTCCGAGATTACAGGATTTAACTCCCTTAGATTTCTTTCTTTGGGGCATCTTGTAACCGTTGTCTATAAAATACAACCTTCTGATATTGAGGAACCTAAAAGAGACGAATTTCAGCAGCATACCAGTCAATTCCTAGTGAAGTTTTTCGCAATGTTAGAGGAGAGTCCGAAAACAGACTTTATTACTGTTTAGAGCAAAATGAACGACATTTGGAACAGTTTATAAGATATGCGTAAGTAGATTTTGTTTGCAATGACTTTCTCGCCAATTGAATTTTATTTTGTGAAACCAAAAAATTAAACTATAATCCATCTCAGAACAGGCCAATTCTAATCACATGTTTAAGTGTAGAACGCTATTTTTCGGAAACTCATCAAAAAATGTAAAGTGAGGATATCATTGGAAAAAGAATTGAACGTCAATCAAAATGATGTGCCACTTGAACCCACTTCCCATTTGAAATTCTAAGGGTAACATCTATTCCTCCTAGGGGTTTGAACCACGAGTGCTACAAATATTCCTCGAAAGTGTCCCCATTGAAAATAAAATTGACCTGTTTTTTTTTATATCTAAGGGAATATCTAAAGGGTGGGAAGTTTTCAAATTGACACCCTGTATAATATGCTGAACAGACTGAAAATTTCATTGTGTCGCATCAGAGTGAAAAATACACAAACATCCTTCAGAATTAACCAAACTCCATTCCATATTTCAAAGGTCCGAGCGTCACGAGCATCTGACTATATCCTACATAATTAACACGTCGCTGGCGAAACTAGTGACAAAATCCCCTGACAAAGACAAGATACGGTTCTCGTCCAGCATGTTTGTAATGTAGATCTCAGAGAATTCAATGGATCACCCTCACACCTACGCCCGAGACGAACCGTCCCATAATTCGAGAGATTCAAAGCCCTTCACTAGAAGGGATCAGAGCAAATTAGGCCAGAAGAAAGGATAAATTGGATTATTATACTCTTGATTAATATTTGTGAGGAAACCGTCGCAGTAGGCGACTGTTTCTTGGTTGCGGAAGATAATTGAACGTTGCGTTATGAAATATAGTCCGATAGGGGGCTTCTTTGCAGGCAATGTAGGCGCTTGCGTCAGGGTTTGTCTTTCACACAAATATAGTTTCTTCGAATATTGCAAAAAATGTAAAGAGGGATTACTCTTCAACGAACAGAAATTCCTGAAAATTCCAACTACGTTAATTTCACTTCAGGAGCTTAAACTCTTCAATAGTACCTATTGTGCCTGCCTGAGTGGTCAATGTCTCGTATATGAAATCAGGTGTAAGAACTGCGGAAGTATGTGGGTCAAATCAGAAAGAACATGAATGTACGGTTCAAAGAACACATTGCTAATTTAAGAGAACAGAAATTTCGCGTTTGACCCAATATGCTCTGGATTACGACCACCAATTTAACCAAGTTCAAAATGAATGGGCTTCCCTTTCAACCAGTTTCTCGCCAATATGGCCATGGATCTATTCAATTAATTTTAAACCTCTGTCATCAAGTTGGTGATCTTGGTCAAGAGCATATTGGGCCCTCTCATACAAGCAATGTGGTCTTTGATCCGTACTTTCATGTTCTTTCTGATTTGACCCACACACTTTCCGAAGTCAGGGTATCATTGGAAAAAAAATTGAACGTCGCACAGTGGGGTATTTCGCCAATCTAGCCGGTCATAAATCAAATTCTAAGATATTCACGAAGTTGGAAAAAAACTGGTTAATATTATTGCTAAATGACTAGAGAATGATAGGCAATCCATCCCTGTTTCTCATCGACTGCTTCGACGCTCTAGTATCGGTCGGAACATTACCATCTCTGCGAGGGTACATGTCTTTTTCGGCTTTCGAAATGTGATCATCTAAGTTAAAAAGTATTTTTTTTTATAGCTCAATAATTGACTTTGAGCTATAAAAGGTAGTTTGCAATAGATGAGGTTTCATAGAAACAACTACATTTGAAATTTGAATGGTTTTTTTAAGCCATTATAAATCATAAAATCCAAAGAAATAATTTTGACCGGCTTGATTGGCCAAATGTGTGCCAATCTGAATGATGTGCTACTTGACCCCCCTTCCCATTAAAGATTCTAAGGGCTACATCTACCCCTTCTAGGGGGTTGAACCACGAGGTTTTTTTTTATTCCTCATTCTATTGACGGAAAGGAAAATCTGAAGGGTCGGAAGTTTTCAAATTGACACCCTGTATAATATGCTGAACAGACTGAAAATTTCATTGTGTCACATCAGCGTACAAAATGTACAAACACCCTCCATGAAATCATGAAATGTTTTCAGAACGCTACTGTTTTTTTGTCCTCAGCATTGAAAACCCATAGCATCATAGATTGATTGGTTGACTTATTCATAATTGAGATATTGATGGTATGAATAAACTTTGAGTAAATGCTTCAACTCAGAATTCTTTAAACAGACGAATTAATTTTTTTGATTTATGAGAGAGAGAGAGACTCAGAGAGAGAGAGACCTGTAGTATTAGCATTTGCAATAAGCTTTTATTCATACCACCCATTGATACCAGTCTTGATATCTCCATCATTCTTGGATTAATCTAATCAGATTTAGAGGTATTCATGGGAAGAAAGTATTGAGATTCGAGCTTTACGAGAGCATTCAAATCTGCATTGAACAGGGTAAAATATTCAGTTCCAGCCAGTGGAAATTTGTAATGAGTTTATGTATTATTGGACTAAACAGGGCCATTTCGATTAGATTGTAATAAAACTGAGTTATATATGGTGGAGAGTAATAGGCCCAAAATGAATCCCTTGAGGTTGGTCTGAAGGCGATTTGAGATAATGTGACTCGATGGATTATCGTATGAAATCGTCGCTAGAAATCAACAATCCATTTTTTTCTAATTTTATATTTTACGTTCTATAAATCAATCTTTTCAACAAGATTTCGATAATAAGTTAGTCGTTCAATGGCTTAAACAGTCTGCAGAAAAGTACTAGTGAGAGTTAGAATACCTCGTAGACGTCAAATATCTGATCTTTCGAAACTAATTAAACTGCAAACTGCAACCGTCCAATGAATATTACTAAGTTTCCAGCAGAATATTGCCTATAATTTCTAGGAACCTGATATTGAATTTGGAGTTCACTGAATGCAGAAACTCTGTTTTGCTCCGCAAAGGTAATCCCAGTTAATCCTTCAGTTGTGGGATAT